>CM062292.1:72762310-73253035 GCA_031216915.1 Pictodentalium vernedei | reverse complement strand
TAGCATGGGTTACTGACTTACAGTATTTCCTGAGTACAAGATTGTAGTGATGAACTGATAATTGGAATCGGCGGTTGGATCCGGCCAGTTATGAGGCATCGGTCAGTTATGACAACCGGCAGTTGAAATCCGTCAGTTTCCAGTTATTCTATATTTAACACTGACTATTAAAAAGCCCTTTGATATCTGGCCATTTCAATAAAGTTCCTCATTAAAAATGCGAGTAGTGCATAGCAGAAAATTTAGGGATTTGCAGAGCAGAGATATTGCGGAAGTTACCAACTGCAATCGGTACGAGATCACCACCATTTCCCGAAGATTGTAGAGTTCATGTAAACATTAGAGAAACACATCAGGGGAGGTAACAAGTTGAAAAAAAGAACATTGAAGAATACATTCTGTCATGCGTAATATGACTTCACAACACACATTAACATCAAAATTATTATTCATTTAAGACATAAAGTGTGCTCAGCATATTCCTGGTTAATAAAGCCAAGTGTATTGTATCCTCACACAAAACCATATTAACACTATTTACCGGAATAAAACACAATCTTCACGAGAACAATATCGTGTGATTGTATCGTTAATAATGATCTTTTCCACACACCCCAACCAAAATGCAAATATTATTTTGGCTAATATTGCCTAGCAGTAAATATGCATGAGAACTTATGTGGTATTAAGCTTTCATATTAATTGATGGTTTTTCAACAAAATTCTGCAGTATAACAGGCACCAACAGATTTTCTTCAGTGTCCTACTTAACCATCGGAATCGGCATCGGAATCTGCATAATCGGCAGAGAAATAACTGGTAATCGCTTGATAGCAAGTTTTGATAATCGGTTCATCACTACAAGATTGTTAAGGAAAGTGATGATCGGTAAAGTAAAGAGTTTGTGAATGTTTTGTTTGTGACACTATTACTCTGTGTGTTTGTTTTCAGAAGAAAGCGAAGACTATGAACAATTATTTCTTTTAATAGTCAACGTTTTCATTGGGATGGTGGTGGTTCAATGCCAACTAAATTTGGGACTCTAAGTTCCCATTGAAGTTCGACATCCAAATTGAATAGAACTTTAATATAGTCGATATATAGAGGATATGGAATGAGTGTTTTTGAACTTTTTCTCATATAATATTTATGAAATGAGTCTTAAGAATTTTCCGTTTTGGCGAGCCCAAACGGAAAATTCGGACGAGTTTGATAAATATTATATGAGAAAAACACTCATTTCATATTCTATTTATCATATGAAGCACACACGCACAAATTAGCCGCTTAGTATGACTTTTTAACACATCACCTAACTTGAGTTGCAGACGGCACTTGGAAAAAACATCCTCGTATAACTAAAAATTTCATCTTTTGCTTCCAAAACATAGGTTATGACCCCTCAATGGAACGAGCTCATCGAGCTTGTTCCAATGAGGGGTTTTAACCTATGTTTTGGAAGCAAAAAGTGAAAATATAAAAAAAAAATAAATGGTGTTTTTCTTGTAGGTAAAAGATTAATTCAAGATAACCCACCCTAAATAGGGCAGATAACGTAAATTCTCCCTGCTGAAATTATACAAATGTGACCCAGTTGTATTTTGTTTAGCCAATCAAATTGTCTAGTTTTGAAATTGACCAATGAAATTGACGGAAGGCTTTATTTATCACTGATTAATGTGAAAACAAAATATCAAATGTTTTAAAGTGAACAAAACGGACGAGTCATATGATAAAATCAAAAAAATACTGACTGTGTACTTCGAATTCGAAAGTCACAATGAGACAAGGTTTCGGCGCACCTTCAGTTGAAAGACGTGTTTGTCCCTCATAGCACTGGTGAGTAGTGGTAATGCCACTTTGGTACGCCGGAACCTCGTTTCATCGTAACTTTCGAAAGTCGAAGGAGTGAAGGACAGAGTCAGTATTTATATTGATTATTGACTGAATGCAAAAGAGCACAGATAAATGAATATCACCGGTCTATAAAAATCACCAACTGAAACAAACTTTGTTTATTTTTGTTACTTACAAGTGGAAAGAACAGAAAATGGCCCGACCAACTGTCCATTTCCGTAACAAAAGAAAAAAAAAACACACATTAAAAAGTCAACGGTCTCACTGTCGCAACACGACAATCAGTCGTTTGTGAATAATTAAAACATTAACCCTTTACCCTCCCCGTGGGAACCCCGGGAAGTAAGCAGCACTTGTTTACTGTGGTAAACCAGTTCCGCTTTACTAGTAAAATAGGACCCAGTCACCAATGCTTGGGGTGAAAGTCCTCTAAAATGGGCAACATGTTGATCAACGATTGACTATCCTTGACTTCATCGCCATGTTGTGTCACGATTAGCCATTGTGCATAAATATGTGACGTTAACCACCAACAAACAAACAAACAAACCCTTTACCCAACGCAGACGATATCAAAATTTATTATTTTAAATATAATTTTTTCGAATTGTTCAAAAAATTTCAACAAAACCATATCATGTGACCCCTCGTTGGAACGAGCTCAATGAGCTCGTTCCAATGAGGGGTCACATGATATGGTTTTCATGAAATTTTTTGAAAAATATTTTTTCAAATGCTAAGTTTACATATTATGCGGGCGGATGCGTGCGATTCGTTGGGTGAAGGGTTAAGTTGAACTTGAATCATCAGTAGCCCTCACAGTTCACTACAGTCGGACATGAGTTGCTGGATGACCACAATTTCAGTTAAAACAATCTCTATCACCTCATGTTATTGTTTAGAAAACCTTCACTGTGCACAGTAAGGGAATGCCTAACAATTATGTGAAGTCACTCGATTTCAAAATTTGGATGCTAAGAAATATACTGAGTCAAAAAAGAAAGTATATTAAACTTCGAGGAGCAATTTTTTTTAGTATTATCAACTTTAATCCCAAACAAATTATTGTAAGTTCATATTTCGAGTCTAGCTGTATGAATTTGCATAATTTCATGTTCTTACTGTTGCCAGCGTCGCGTCAGGATGGCGCAATTCAGACATGGGGTGAAATGAAAAGTTCACACATGCAGGCAATAGCGTGTATGTCCACCGTTTGCCTCTTGGATGGCAAGACATCGACAGCGCATGGACCTGATAAGTCTCTGGATGTCACCCTGTGGTATTGCGTCCCACTCCTGCCTTAGAACATTACGTAAATCGACTAACGTCTGAAGATCACATGAAGTTGTACCCGACGGTCCAATTAATCCCAAAGATGTTCGATTGACAACAAATCTGGCAAAAGTGGGAGCCAGCGAAGAAGTTTGTTGCTCTGCTCTTCTAGAAAGTCACAACAGATATGCGCCACGTGACATCGTGCATTGTCTTGCTGGAATAACTGCAATCCGATGTTAGCGTTGAACAATGGGGGCAACAACAGCGTTAAGAACTTCGTCCCTATATTGCTGCCCATTCAGATTACCATGGATGCAGATCAACTGCCTTTGATGGTGCAAGGAAATTCCTGCCCAAACCATTACACTACCCCCACCGAAACGGTTGTATTCCCGCACGCAAGCATCAGAAAACCGTTCTCGTCAGCGGTACACTCTTGCCCTACTATCAGCGCGCTGTAGACAACATCGTCATTCATCACTGAAAAGAACTGTGCTCCAACGCGAACACGCTGATGTACCCATTCCATTCTAACGGTACGATGACTTTGGGTAAGGATTGGTCCGTGGTATGGACGCCAACTGCGGATGCCATGTTCAGCGAGTCTGTTGCAGACAGTTTGTGCACTGATTCTATTAGTTCTAACTTCTACCAGGAGTAATTGCTGCTGTTCTCGTCACTGGAAGGAAGCGATCCTGCAAGTGAGACGTCCTGATGTGTCGGTCTTGTGCAGGGGTCGTAACTCTTGATTTACCTGAATGCGGTTGGTCGGCATGAGATCCAGTGGTTCTATACCTTCCAGTGAGACAGTAAATAGTGGCCACAGTGACTCCGAACTCGGCAGCGAGCTGATCTGGAGGTATCCCAGCCTCATGCTCACCATTGGCACACAACCTCTGCTTTTCGGTTAACCGTGGCATTTCTTAAAATGTCAGAAGAGAAAATATATTATTATAATATATATTAGGGGTCACAAGGGATGACTGGACCTTCAATCTGGGCTGACAAACAAATTATGACTGAGGAAAACAAGTTGTTCAGCATTTGATGGTTTTGGATTTGTGCGACGCTGTGAAATAATTAAACCCACTTTGCTAAAAATTCTTTCACTGGCCACGGAGGTAGCAGGTATAGGTAAGTACACATGGGCTAGCCTAGCCAGATTTAGAATTGCGCAGAATGTATGTTCCACTAATCAAATGGGGATTCTGTTAGTTCGATGGGGGGGGGGGGGGGGGGGGGGGGGGGGGGGCTGGTGAGGGGGGGGGGGGGGATGTGTGGGGGTGCTCATGACAAAACAATTCTAGTTCATAATCCATTTTGTTTTCTATCAATCTTGCAGTTTCAGTCAGGAGAGCTATAGTGATCACTCACCGTCCGTCGTCCGTGAACATGGTGTTTGCACCTCCTCCTCCCAAACCGCTGAACCAATTTAATTGATATTTGAGATAATAGTTTGTTATGACACTGCAATTTGATTTTGTTCAAATCAAGTTGCCTCGCTCCTCGGTAGGGCCACACCCAAAAAGTGTGCTTAAATCTTAAAAAATCTTCTCATGAATCAGCAGTAGCAGAGACTTGATATTTGGTGTGCAGCTTCTTTTTGAGGTGTAGACTCAGATTTGTTCGAGAGAAGTTTGAGGAGCTATATTTGCCTTTGTTATGGGAAGGGCAAGAATTTTCGCCCCGCCCAAAATTTCTATTTTCCAAACCGAGAGGCATATTTGGACAAATTTTTTTCCCCGTCACCCATGGAAACCGCAGGAGCTAAAAATAGAAAAAAAAATTAAAACGCCCATATCTCCAAAACTATATGGCAATGAGAATTCTTATTTGGTGGGAAGCTTCCTTTGGACCAACAGAATGGAATGGTAAAAAAAATTTCTATCGGTTTGTTTCATCATGGGGTACTTTTTGGGGACTTTGAAAAAGTGCGGAGTCAGCATTTTTATGTGTACCCATGGTATGGTATAGGGTGATTCTTTTGTTATGTGCGTTACATTTGCACACTTTTTTCACCCTTCAATGAGGTATATCATGACTATTTTACATTAAGGAGAGGGTCAAATATGTTTTTGTATGGCAAATGCTATAAACCTGAGAGGTGTTGTTGATCCAGCCTCATATCATTTGACATTTCAGAGCTATACTTGATAAAGTTTTGTTACGTGTGTTACATCAGACAGAAAATTTTTTTCTCCAACATTTTTCTGATTGAACATCCTTCTGATTTGGCTATTTACCATTCAGTTAGACTATAAATAGACTAAAATAGAGTAGTTCTATTTTCAATTTACAAATGGGTAATGACAATCCAACCTTCGATTGTTATGCATTGAGTGATTTTTCTCTGTTACGTGCGTTACATGAAAATGTTACGTGCGTTACATGTGTGAACCAATAGAAACTCTTCATAATATTGAAGCTTATCAAAAGAAGATTTGCATATAATTCTTTCAGAACATTTCAAATTGTCTTGTTTTTCAAGTCCTCCAATTGTTTTTACAACCAGGAACCTGTAACTATCAAGAGTCACTGAGTGTACATAACTTTTGAAAAGGTTGGAGATTCCCAAAATTTTTGTGATTGAGGTGTCATATGATGACCAGGATGACCCATGAACATTATGGGTATCACCTCAACACATAGTTACCTCAAGTAATAAATGCTCAGTGCAGGGAAGCCAAAACTGCATAACCCATTGCTCTGGTTATACATGTACAAAGCTCCAGCAAATATTTCTCTGTGAGACTCATTTGTCACTCATGCAAATTTGATCTCAAGATCAAATTTGCAGGAGTGAAAAATGGACCTCGTGATAACTTTATACAAATAGGTTATAAAAAATGAAATGATAATCGGTCTGGGAAAAACTTTGCAGGACCCATTTTCAGTTTACGTGAAATTATTATTCCGACAGGCTTGCAAGGGAAGCTATTTTTTCTCCAATTCTCTGGCATCGATGAGGAAAATTTTCAATATAGTGGTAAGTGGCCAGGCTTGGTGCCAGATGGCAAATTGTGTTCAACAGATTGTCAGAATGTGAAGAAACCCAAGTGAAGTGACACTGCTACATTGTACAGTTCATATGCGACCTGACATCTCTGACCCAATTGTTCATTCATGGAAAGTGGAAAACCATGGACTTTTTGTTGAGATTTGGGTCATTTCCATACATGGTGATTCAAGGGAGATATTTATTTTATTTATTAGTGTTTAAGATCATATATTTCCATTGTAGTGCACAATGGCTTATCGTGATTGTAACACAGATATAATTCAAGTTTAGACAATCATTTATACTTGTGTTGCAACCTTTATCAAGGGAGGAAATAAAGTCATGTTCCAAGTAGTAGGGTCTCTTTTTTTTCCAGTCATCGGGATGGCAATACAGCTCTCATTCAGCTACATCAGGAGATTATCAATGTACATGGTGATTTGTTCTTATTTTCTACTGAAACTTCATCATTGAACACAAATACAGTCATACCAGTATAACTCCTATTGGAAATACATGAAATGTAATGCACGTAACGTTACGTGCGTTACAAACTTTTAGTATGTGACTTCATCATTTTATGTAGTTGAACTGGGTAAAACCCCTTGGATTATGGATGGCATACTTCGTCTTGCTTTGCAAATGGAGTTTACATGAATTGATGGTATTTCTATACATTCCTATGGGAATATTCTGAGGTATATCCGTTACGTGCGTTACACAAAATAGTGGATGAAAACAACAATTTTTTTGACAATTGTTCAACACTAAAAAAATCATTCGACCTTTCTGAGAATTTACCCTATATACTTTCCTTAAATCAAATCTAATGACAAAATACTGCTTCAGTTAATGATTATAGAGTGTTGTAATAGATCAAGGTTATTTAAAGAAAAACACAATTTGCTTTTAACCACAGGTTCAAGGACCTATAAACCAAACTCACATACTTCACAAAGAAACATCTTGTAAAAATGAATGATTCGGGGCTTTGTCAAGAATAATATCAATTTAAATTTCATCGAAAGTGTTTTTTATTTTTTGTCCCAGTGGTTGATGTTTCTGAAGAATCGCTATACACATAATGCCGGCATTCGGGGTGGACCTCCGTCGTTCGTCCATCCTTCGTCTGTCTGTCTGTCTGTCTGTCTGTCTGTCCGTCTGTCCGTCCGTCCGTCCGTCCATCCGTACGTACGTACGTCCGTCCGTACGTACGTCCGTCCATCCATCTGTCCATCCTCCGTCCATCTGTCCGCCGTCCTATTGCTTAGATTGTCATGATACTTTATATTTGTGTTCAGGTTACTAATGTGCCGAGCTGTGTAGTTTTTTGGTGTAAATCTCATTATTCAGTACTGAGATTTTAACCCTTTACCCATCGAATTAAGCATTATTCCAATCCATTTCTTTGGCATGCGATAACTAAAAAAATATCAATCCTATTGTCATGTTACTTGATAGATATGTTCAGGTAACTGATGTGCCAAGTTGTATAGTTTTTGATGTAAATCTGATGATTCGATCCTGAGATACTACCATCAAATTAAGCATTACTCCAATCCATTTCTTTGGCATGCAGCAACCAAAAAATATTGATTAGGTTGCCTTGTTACTTCCTATGTGTGGTCAGGTTTCTGATATGCCGAGCTGTGTAGATTTTGGTGTAAATCTGGTAGTTTGATCCTGAGATTTTAACTTTGCGTCCATCAAATTGTGCATTTTTCCAATCTATATCTTTGACATGCGATAACTCAAAGAATATCAATCTGATTGTCTTTTTACTTCATAAAGATGTTCATGTTACTTATTTGCTGAGCTGTATAGTGTTTTATATATATCTGATCATTTGATCCCGAGGTATTAACCCTTGATCCACTTAATAAAAAAATTTCAATCTATTTCTTTGACATGCAATACCTTAAATAATATTAATCAGATTGTGTTGTTACTTTAAATTTCTGTTTAGGTTACTGATGTGCTGAGCTGTATAGTTCTGGGTGTAAATCTGTTATTTTGATCCTCTGATATCAACCCTTTATCCATCAAATTAAGAATTACTCCAATCAGTTTCTTTGGAATGCGATAACTCAAAAGTTTTGATCAAAGTTATTATGTGTACCCATAGCATGTATGGTACACATAATGTCGGCATCCGGGTGGCCTTCCATTGTTCGTCCATCCTTCGTCAGTTCATCTGTCAGTCAGTCAGGCATCCATATCCATTTCTTTGGCATTCGATAACTTGAAAAATATTGCTTGGATTGTCCTGTTACTTTATATATATCTTCAGGTTACTGATGTGCCCAGCTGTATAGTTTTTGGTGGTAATCTGATAATTTGATCTAGAGATATTAACCCTTTATCCTTCAAATTGAGAATTCTTCCAATCTCTTGGCATGAGATAACTCAAAAATATCAATCCAATAATCATGTTACTTTATATATATCTTCAGGTTACTGATGTGCCACGCTGTATAGTTTTTGGTGTGAATCTGATAATTTGATACTGAGATATTAACCCTTTATCCTTCAAATTGAGAATTCTTCCAATCTCTTGGCATGAGATAACTCAAAAATATCAATCCAATAATCATGTTACTTTATATATATCTTCAGGTTACTGATGTGCCACGCTGTATAGTTTTTGGTGTGAATCTGATAATTTGATCCTGAGATATTAACCCTTTATCCCTCAAATTGAAAATTCTTCCAAAAATGAGATAACAACTTTCTACTAGTTGCGCGTATGGGTACACATCTCACGATTTAATCGGCCTTTTTTTTTTAACACTGTGGGTAATGGGAAAAACATTTAAGACTACTTTTCTCCCAAACCACTACTCCAAAAGCTTTCAAATTTCACATATAACATCTTTGTTTCACATGTTTATTGAAACCAAATCCCTGGGTCCATATTTGGGCTCTCTATGGGAGCCCAAATGTTTAAATTAGTGCAGTATGAAGAATATTCTTTAACCCTTTACCTAACATGAAAAGCAGACGACACTTGCAAAAAAAATTCTTGAATAACTATTTTTTTTCATTTTTTGTCTCAAAAACATAGGTTATGACCCCTCATTGGAACGAGCTCGACGAGCTTGTTCCAATGAGGGGTCATAACCTATGTTTTTGAGACAAAAAATGAAAAAATAATTAAAATTAATAGGCGATTTTTGAGAATAGCGCTGGCCGGTTTTGGCCGTTACGTTGGGTAAAGGGTTAAAAATCCTCTTCAGATCTACCAATCAGAATCTTTTAATATTTGGTAAGCGGCATGCTTGGGGGGAGGGGAGGGGGATGGGTGAGATTCAAGTTTGTTCAAGCCATGTCCCTAGGTTAATATTTGGGCTCACTGTGGGAGCCCAAATTACAACTTAGTTCAAAATGAGGAATTTTTTTTAAAAATCTTCTTCAGATCCAGCAGTCGGAATATATAGATATTTGGTATGCGGCATCCTTAGGGGTTGAGATTCAAGTTTGTTCAAGCCATGTCCCTAGGTCCATATTTGGGGTCACTGTGGGAGCTTGAATTGTAACTTAGTTCAAAATGAGGAATTTTCTTTGAATATCTTCTTCAGATCCAGCAGTTGGAATGTTTCGATATTTGGTATGCAGCATCCTTGGGGGGGGGGGGGGGGGAGGGGGAGGGTGTGGGAGCTCGAATTGTAACTTAGTTCAAAATGAGGAATTTTCTTTAAAAATCTTCTTTTTCAGATCCAGCAGTCGGAATGTTTTGATATTTGGTATGCAGCATGCTTAGGGGGTGAGATTCAAGTTTGTTGAAGCCAAGTCCCTGGGTTCATATTTGGGCTCCCTATGGGAGCTCGAATTATAATTTAGTTCAATATGAGGAATTTCTCTTTAAAAATCTTCAGATTCAGCAGTCGGAATGTTTTGATATTTGGTATGCAGCATCTTAAGTATGTTGAAATTCACGTTTGTTGAAGCCAAGTCCCTGGGTTCATATTTGGGCTCCCTGTGGGAGCCCGAATTATAACTTAGTTTAAAATGAGGAATTTTCTTTAAAAATCTTCTTCTTCACATCCACCAGTCTGAATCTTTTGATATTTGGTATACAGCATCCCACTGGAGGTGAGATTCAAGTTTGTTCAAGCCAAGTCCTTGGGTTCATATGGGAGCCCAAACTATTACATAGTCCAGTATGAGGAATATTCTTCAAAAATCTTTTTCTTTTTTTTTTAGATCCACTGGTCAGAATCTTTGGATATTTGGTATCATCGGCTTTTCTTAGGAGGGGATGCAAATCAATTCCCTGGGTTGATATTTAGGCTACCATGTCAGGTGAGCGCCCTCGGGCCCCCTGGAGCCTCATGTTTGTTTATCATTTGCTCGAATGTTACCCAGAGATCATGTGTTGGGGGTGTTGATTGCCCCGAGGGACCCAGTTCATTTATGTCATGTTGTTGTTGGGGCGCAGTAGTTGTAGGTGCACTTGATGCTGTCGCAATTGAGCATTAGCTCTTTTGGAGGTTTTCAAGCTTACGTAGTTGGACATCATGTTACGTGATAATGATTTAGAAGCAGCGATCCTAGAATTTTCATTAGAGAAGGCAAACTATTTGAATCTTGGGTCCAAGAATGATGACACTGAAAATAATACATTTGATTCATAATCTGACCAGCGCCTCTCAATGTGGCACAATACTTCCTGCCCAAAGTTGTCCATCTCAGTATTTTTCATTTTTTCACACAGTATGTTCAATATTGGGTAGATCATAGAATTTGTGGAATATCTACATGCACGCAACATCTTTGTTGCATCCTCGAATGGTCTCCGGACAGAAACATAGTTATTGGCTGTTTTCCACTCATGCCCCCGGAGATTTGTTACTTTTTCATTGCTGGAGAGAACTGCATTAAGGGACTCCTTTTTCTCAACGAGTCTTTCCATTAAGTAATATGTCGAATTCCAGCGGGTGGAACATTGGGTTTTCAGTTAATGTTGGCGAGCATTCAGCATTTTCTGCATCTCATTAAGTTTATAGGTAGCTTGCGAACTGTGATGGAAATGAGAAACTATGTTCTTTGCCTTAGCAATTACATGAACGAGGGCTGGAAACTTTATTGAATCATCAATGACAAGCTGTAAGGTATGGGCGAAGCAGTTTAGTCCCATAAATTGGGGAGTAGGAAGGTGCCTTAATCCAGCTTGGATGTTCAATGCATTGTCTGATACAACATAAATATAGGCATCTTTTGTCGAAATCTGGTATCCAACTTTTTGTTGAATCTAGAAGCATGTTTTCAGCTGTGTGACTTTCTGGCATGTGTTTTAAATTTAAACAATAATCATGAATTTTGAAGTTGCTGGAAGGGAAATGAACTGTTACTGCCATGAATGCATTGTTTCCAGTCAATGTCCAATGATCAGTCGTCACCCCTAATGAGCTGCAACCATCAAGTTTTTGAGTAATTTCCTATTGTGTTCTTTAGTAAAGAGATGGGATAAGGTCCAGTCTGAGAGTTCAATGGTTGGAAGACGGTAGCATGGCTGTAAAGTTTCAATGAAAGCCCTAAATCCCATGTCATCAACCACACTCATTGGTTGCACGCCAAGACAGATCATTTTGGCCAACTTATTATCACTATCTGTCTGCCTTTTATCATGCGGCCCCCATTTTGTGATGTCTTGAACGATTGCATCTATATTAGGCTGTTTAGGCACAGGAGCACAATCAGCACATTCTTCCTCATCAAATGTCTGTAATGTAAACGGAATTCACGAATCAGAAATTGAAAAATAATCAATATTGTTTGGTTTAATTTTATTTAACCGTCATAAAGGGCCAGCAGGAATTATTCATTGATGTCACAGAACATTCTTACATATATCATCACTCATCAGCACCAGCGGTTGAGAGGCCTAGCCAAAATTACATAGGTCCTGACTCCTCTTAATTAGGGGGTTACTGCTATTCAAGCTGAGGTGCTGTGAAAAAAATTGTCAAATGTGTGATGGGGTGTAGTGGAGAGTGGAAACCCCAGAACATTTCCTATTTGAATATACAAGGTATCAGCCTAAGAGAATAAAATTAACCCATGGTTCAATGGAGGGGTGGGATGAGGATTTCAACAAGGAACATGTGGGTAGCAGCCTAGCAGGTGACGCCAAGGAGAGGGTTTGAATGCTTGTAGGGAAAATGGGTCACTGGGTGTCGTCAAGCAGTTTGTTTCAGTGTTGGGAGTCAAGGACGGACATGACCAATGGCCACATGGGGGGGGGGGGGGGGTGGGGAGGCAAGTGATGACACCAGAGTAGTATAGCCTTCTCTCATGAGAAACGCGGCACTGAAATCAGCGGCTGGCCAAAGTGTTAGTATTAGTTAATTTTGATGAAATCTGGTGACCAACATTTTTTTTTGGGGGGGGGGGGGTTGGGGGGAAGGGGCTACTGTAGCATGCTCACCCATCTTTCCTTTAGATTCCAGTCCTATCGGCTATATCCCCTTCACCGTTCCTGCATTGGCATTTAAGCCTTGCCAGATTTACTAATTTTGCCCACCTTTGTCTTTTTAGGTTTGTTTGCCTCGTTCTCGTCAAATTTTTGAAAACTCTTTATGATGAATTTTCTCAAGGTGTCTTCTCAGATTGCTGGTATTCCCATGTTCAGCTTTTATTTTTTTCTTACACGTGTTACATGAAGCAAACTGTTCGTCAAGACGAACAATATATTTTTTCCATTTTACGACTTTTCTCTGCCATAGTTATTCTACGGACTGTCAAATTGTGAATATGACACCTGAGGTTGAGCTGTCAGTTTCTATACATGCCCACTTCAGAGAAGCTCCATTCCCATGACATTATATACTGATCCCATAACATCAGTATAATGATCAATGCAATTCATAACAAACACAATGTATTTTATATAAACAGTTTCTAGTTCGATCACTTTGATCATGTTTGATGTTTTAATACAGGGGAATATTCAAACTTGGAATCTGTTGGAACTTTCCGTGATTGATTGTTCAGTAACATTGTCGATGACTTTGATAAACTCGAAGGAAATGTGCCATTTCATTAGTGTCATCTATTTTCAAAGTAAATGGAATCATCGAACGTATTTCCATTTCCTGTTACCCTTACAGTCTGCGGATTGCAGAAAGCATTTTTTCGGCTTGAAATGTCGAAAACACACATAACTTTCAATTGTTCTTTCAACAATTTTGAGAAGAGAAGCGATGGCCTGATAAGTGATTCTCAACAATAAGCTTGAAAACCGTCACTGCCGTTTTTTATACCCCCGCAAACAAATTTTTTTTGGGGGGGGGAGGGGGGGATATATAGGAATCACCCTGTCCGTCCGTCCGTCCGTCCGGGCCAACATTGGGGGTTTAAGGAATATTATTATTAGGGGCTACCTCCAAATTAAGGTAGTGTTAGGGTTAGGAGTGGCGTGGGGTTAGGGTTAGTGGTAGCCCCAGAGTAGGGCTTAAGGTTGGGGAGGGTTAGATCTGGGGGGGGGGCTTAAGGGTGGGGAGGGTTTGATATTTGGTATGCAGCATCTTAAGGGTGTTGAAATTCACGTTTGTTGAAGCCAAGTCCTTGTGTTTATATTTGGGCACCCTGTGGGAGCCCGAATTATAACTTTGTTTAAAATGAGGAATTTTCTTTAAATATCTTCTTCTTCACATCCACCAGTCTGAATCTTTTGATATTTGGTATACAGCATCCCACTGCAGGTGAGATTCAAGTTTGTTCAAGCCAGGTCCTTGGGTTCATATGGGAGCCCAAACTATTACTTAGTCCAATATGAGGAATATTTTTCAAAAATCTTCTCTTTTTTTTTTTTTAGATCCACTGGTCAGAATCTTTGGATTTTTGGTATCGGCTTTTCTTAGGAGGGGATGCAAATCAATTCCCTGGGTTGATATTTAGGCTACCATGTCAGGTGAGCGCCCTCAGGCCCCCTGGAGCCTCATGTTTGTTTATCATTTGCTCGAATGTTACCCAGAGATCATGTGTTGGGGGTGTTTATTGCCCCGAGGGACCCAGTTCATTTATGTCATGTTGTTGTTGGGGCGCAGTAGTTGTATGTGCACTTGATGCTGTCGCAATTGAGCATTAGCTCTTTTGGAGGTTTTCAAGCTTGCGTAGTTGGACATCATGTTACGTGATAATGATTTAGAAGCAGCGATCCTAGAATTTTCATTAGAGAAGGCAAACTATTTGAATCTTGGGTCCAAGAATGATGACACTGAAAATAATACATTTGATTCATAATCTGACCAGCGCCTCTCAATGTGGCACAATACTTCCTGCCCAAAGTTGTCCATCTCAGTATTTTTCATTTTTTCACACAGTATGTTCAATATTGGGTCGATCATAGAATTTGTGGAATATCTACATGCACTCAACATCTTTGTTGCATCCTCGAATGGTCTCAGGACAGAAACATAGCTATTGGCTGTTTTCCTCTCATGCCCCCGGAGATTTGTTACTTTTTCAATGCTGGAGAGAACTGCATTAAGGGGCTCCTTTTTCTCAAAGAGTCTTTCCATTAAGTAATATGTCGAATTCCAGCGGGTGGAACATTGGGTTTTCAGTTAATGTTGGCGAGCATTCAGCATTTTCTGCATTTCATTAAGTTTATAGGTAGCTTGCGAACTGTGATGGAAATGAGAAACTATGTTCTTTGCCTTAGCAATTACATGAACGAGGGCTGGAAACTTTATTGAATCATCAATGACAAGCTGTAAGGTATGGGCGAAGCAGTTTAGTCCCATAAATTGGGGAGCAGGAAGGTGCCTTAATCCAGCTTGGATGTTCAATGCATTGTCTGATACAACATAAATATAGGCATCTTTTGGTTGTCGAAATCTGGTATCCAACTTTTTGTTGAATCTAGAAGCATGTTTTCAGCTGTGTGACTTTCTGACATGTGTTTTAAATTTAAACAATAATCATGAATTTTGAAGTTGCTGGAAGGGAAATGAACTGTTACTGCCATGAATGCATTGTTTCCAGTCAATGTCCAATGATCATTCGTCACCCCTAATGAGCTGCAACCATCAAGTTTTTGAGTAATTTCCTATTGTGTTCTTCAGTAAAGAGATGGGATAAGGTCCAGTCTGAGAGTTCAATGGTTGGAAGACGGTAGCATGGCTGTAAAGTTTCAATGAAAGCCCTAAATCCCATGTCATCAACCACACTCATTGGTTGCACGCCAAGACAGATCATTTTGGCCAACTTATTATCACTATCTGTCTGCCTTTTATCATGCGGCCCCCATTCTGTGATGTCTTGAACGATTGCATCTATATTGGGCTGTTTAGGCACAGGAGCACAATCAGCACATTCTTCCTCATCAAATGTCTGTAATGTAAACGGAATTCACGAATCAGAAATTGAAAAATAATCAATATTGTTTGGTTTAATTTTATTTAACCGTCATAAAGGGCCAGCAGGAATTATTCATTGATGTCACAGAACATTCTTACATATATCATCACTCATCAGCACCAGCGGTTGAGAGGCCTAGCCAAAATTACATAGGTCCTGACTCCTCTTAATTAGGGGGTTACTGCTATTCATGCTGAGGTGCTGTGAAAAAAATTGTCAAATGTGTGATGGGGTGTAGTGGGGAGTGGAGACCCCAGAACATTTCCTATTTGAATATACAAGGTATCAGCCCAAGAGAATAAAATTAACCCATGGTTAAATGGAGGGGTGGGATGAGGATTTCAACAAGGAACATGTGGGTAGCAGCCTAGCGGGTGACACCAAGGAGAGGGTTTAAATGCCTGTAGGGAAAATGGGTCACTGGGTGTCGTCAAGCGGTTTGTTTCAGTGTTGGGAGTCTAGGACGGACATGACCAATGGCCACATGGGGGGAGGGGGAGGCAAGTGATGACACCAGAGTAGTATAGCCTTCTCTCATGAGAAACGCGGCACTGAAATCAGCGGCTGGCCAAAGTGTTAGTATTAGTTAATTTTGATGAAATCTGGTGACCAACATTTTTTTGGGGGGTGGGGCTACTGTAGCATGCTCACCCATCTTTCCTTTAGATTCCAGTCCTATAGGCTATATCCCCTTCACCGTTACTGCATTGGCATTTAAGCCTTGCCAGATTTACTAATTTTGCCCACTTTGTCTTTTTAGGTTTGTTTGAAAACTCTTTATGATGAATTTTCTCAAGGTGTCTTCTCAGATTGCTGGTATTCCCATGTTCAGCTTTTATTTTTTTCTTACACGTGTTACATGAAGCAAACTGTTCGTCAAGATGAACAATATGTTTTTTCCATTTTACGACTTTTCTCTGCCATAGTTATTCTGCGGACTGTCAAATTGTGAATATGACACCCGAGGTTGAGCTGTCAGTTTCTATACATGCCCACTTCAGAGAAGCTCCATTCCCATGACATTATATACTGATCCCATAACATCAGTATAATGATCAATGCAATTCATAACAAACACAATGTATTTTATATAAACAGTTTCTAGTTCGATCACTTTGATCATGTTTGATGTTTTAATACAGGGGAATATTCAAACTTGGAATCTGTTGGAACTTTCCGTGATTGATTGTTCAGTAACATTGTCGATGACTTTGATAAACTCGAAGGAAATGTGCCATTTCATTAGTGTCATCTATTTTCAAAGTAAATGGAATCTTCGAACGTATTTCCATTTCCTGTTACCCTTACAGTCTGCGGATTGCAGAAAGCATTTTTTCGGCTTGAAATGTCGAAAACACACATAACTTTCAATTGTTCTTTCAACAATTTTGAGAAGAGAAGCGATGGCCGCCCGTCCGGGCCAACATTGGGGGTTTAAGGAATATTATTATTAGGGGCTACCTCCAAATTAAGGTAGTGTTAGGGTTAGGAGTAGCGTGGGGTTAGGGTTAGTGGTAGCCCCAGAGTAGGGCTTAAGGTTGGGGAGGGTTAGATCCGAGGGGGGGGGGTTGGGGTCAGGGCTGGGGTTTTAGTTTTAGTAGCCCCTAAACCGAAAAATAGCTCCTAATCCTATTGGTTTGGCTAGGGTGGGGCTGGGTCAGGGGTGGGGTTAGGGTTAGGGGTAGCCCCAGAGTAGGGCTTAAGGTTGAGGGGGTTAGGTGCCGGGGTGGGAGGGGGTTAGGATCAGGGATGAGGTTTTAGGGTTTAGGGTCAGGGTGGGGGTAGGGTTAGGGTTAGGGTGTGGTTTTTGGGTGGAGGGGTGAGGTTAGGGTTAAATATAAGTTCTAGGGTGGAGGGGGTGGGGTTCTGGGTAAAATAAGGTTTTGGACTTACAAAATATTTTTTTGGTAGCCCATAAACCCAAAATGTTGGAGCGTCCGTCTGTCTATCCGTCCATTTGTCCATCTGTCCATCCTTATAAGCGCAACTCCTCCTAAACCGTTAAAAGAATTTTCATGAAACTTTACACAATGGAAGAACTCCATTTGAAGATGAAGGAATATAATTCCGTTCTGACATTTCCAAGGGGAGATAATTGAACTTATACATTTTAATTTACCAAAAAGGCTGCAACTGACACGCGGAGGGTATCACTTTGTGAGCTTGGTCACAGTACCTCTAGTTTGCAACTGAATTGGTTTCGGTTTTGTTAACAGAACCTAAACTGAACTGAATTTTTGGTTAACCACCCATCTCTAATCTCACTCTGAAGTAAAGCAACCTGAGACAGGAAATCAGATAATAGCAATTGATGTTTATCTGGTTCCCAGTTTCGGGTAACATCTCACACCAAAGTAAGGAAACCTAACACAGGGAATTGGATAATAGAGATGGATATTTAGGGGGCGCGGTGGCTCAGTTGGTAGAGGTGCAGGCTGCAAGCCGAGAGGTCCTCGGTTCGAATCCCACCTGCGGCAACCGCGTTGCGTCCTTGTGCAAGACACTTCATCCCGATTGCCTACATGGGGGCACGATGACGCTGTGTACTGAGGCGTACTGCACATCGATGGTGCGCATGTCTTCAACCAATCTAACCCTGCCTGTGCTGCGGTGCAGAGTTCAGAGTTACGATGTTGGATAGCTGACAGCTGCTCGTCGTTGCTCGGTGGTTCTCTCCGGGTACTCCGGCTTCCTCCACCCGTCAAACTGTCACGGTCACGATTAGCCATTGTGCATAAGTATGTGACCTTAAACACCAATAAATAAATAAATAAATAAATAAATAAATAAATAAATATAAAATAGATTGATATTTACCTGGTTCCCAATGATGGGTAAGATCTCACACTACAGTCAGGCAACCGAAGACGGAATCAGATAATGGAGATTGATATTTATCTGGTTCTCAATGATGGGTTAGGTCTGACACTATTGTAATGGAACCTAAGACAGCGAATCAGATAATAGAGATTGATATTTATCTGGTTCCCATTGATGGGTAAGATGTCACACTAAAGTAAGGGAACCTAAAAGAAGGAATCAGATAATAGTGATTGATATTTATCTGCTTAGCAATGCTGGGTAAGTTCTCACACTAAAGTAAGGCACCCTAAGATGGAATCAGATAATAGAGATTGATATTTATCTGGTTCCGAATGATGGGTAAGATCTGACACCAAAGTAAGGGAACCTAAAACAGGGAATCAGATACTAGTGATTGATATTTATGTGGTCCCCATTGATGGGTAAGGTCTCAGACTAAAGCAAGGGAACCTGAGACAGGGGATCAGATAATAGTGATTGATATTTATCTGGTTTCCAATGATGGGCAAGTTCTCCGACTAAAGTAATTGAACGTAAGATGTCACATTAAAGTAAGGGAACCTAAGACACGGATTCAGATAATAGAGATTGATGTTTATCTGGTTGCTATTTACGGGTAAGATCTGACACTAAAGTAAGGGAACCTAAGACTAGGAATCAGATAATAGAGATTGATATTTATCTGTTTCCCATTGACGGGTAAAATGTCACACTAAATAAGGGAACCTAAGACAGGGAATCAGATAATAGAGATTGATGGTTCTCCGATTCCCAATGATCTGTAAGATCTCCCACTAAAGTAAGGGAACCTAAGACAGGGAATCAGATATTAGAGATTGATATTTATCTGGTTCCCAATCATCGGTAAGATCTGACCCTAAAGTAAGGGAACCTAAGACAGGGAATCAGATAGTAGAGGTTGATATTTATCTGGTTCCCAATGATGGGTAAGCTCTCAGACCAAAGTAAGGGGACCTAAGACAGCGAATCAGATAATAGAGATTGTTATTTGTCTGGTTCCCAATGATGGGTAAGATCTGACACTAAGGGAACCCAAGACAGGGAAACAGATAATAAAGATTGATATTTATCGGCTTCCCAATGATGAGTAAGGTCTCAGACTAAAGTAAGGGAACCTAAGACAGGGAATCAGATAATACTGATTGATATTTATCTGGTTCCCATTGATGGATAAGATGTCACACTAAAGTAAGGCAACCTACGGCAGGGAATCAGATAATAGAGATTGATATTTATCTGGTTCCCTATGATGGTTAAGATCCGACACTAAAGTAAGACACCCTAAGACAAGGAATCGGATAATAGAGATTGACGTTTATCTGATTCCCAATGATGGGGAAGATCTTACACTAAAGTAAGGTAACCAAAGACAGGGAATCAGATAATAGTGATTGATATTTATCTGGTTCCCAATGACGGGTAAGCTCTCAGACTAAAGTAAGAGAACCTTAGGCAGCGAATCAGATAATAGAAACTGATATTTATCTGGTTCCCAATGATGGATAAGGTCTCAGACTACAGTAAGGGAACCTAAGACAGGGAATCAGATAATAGTGATTGATATTTGTCGGGATCCCATTGACCGGTAAAATGTCACACTAAATAAGGGAACCTAAGACGGAATCAGATAATAGAGATTGATATTTATCTCGTTCCCATTGATGGGTAAGATCTGACACTGAGGTAAGGGAACCTAAGATAGGGAATCAAATAATAGAGATTGATATTTGTCTGGTTCCCAGTTATGGGTAAGGTCTCAGACTAAAGTAAGGGAACCTAAGACAGGGGATCAGATAATAGTGATTGATATTTATCTGGTTCCCAATGATGGGCAAGCTCTCAGACTAAAGTAAGGGAACGTAATACGGCGTATTAGATAATAGAGATTCAGCCCTCGCAATTCAGAAATTTCTGCTTCGGCAGCCCCTTGCCGTAGCGAATTTTGTGTGCTTCGGCAGTTACTACGGCATTTTTTGCAAGTCAGAAATGCAGATGCCGAAGGCATCTGCAGCGAGTGCCGAAGGCACGAGCGCTCTAGGGGGGTCTGTGGGGGTTCTCCCCCCAGGAAAATTTTGAAGTCTGCTATTAAATGGAGCCTTCTGGTGGCTTTTAGGCTAGGAATCCATGTTATATTTTGGATTACAAAATCAGATTTTTTTACATGAATCCGCTCCTAAAAATGTGACGGTGATATGTTCGGTCGATTTGTCTGGATTTGCACTGCAGTTTGCGATCAAAATTTGCTGGACTACAATACTGAATGAATGAATTTCTCCTGACCTGAATTGAATAAAGAGCATTTTGAAGTTACTTCTTTAAAAAAACATGCTGTTTATTTACCTCGATTTCTGCATATCCCCGGAGTACAGAATGAAAGTTGACCAATTTTTTTAAAATGTGGAACACAGCCTGGGAAACCCCCACACATATTTTTATATTACGGGAACGATGCGCATGTGTACGGCGCGAATTCAATTGTTTCCGAGAGGGGTATCACAATAAACAAACCAATCAGAAAGTTTAAGTCTGTGTAACGTTGACTGCGGGTTTCCGTTTTTAGCTACCAGTGCATATGTCACGTTTTTTTCTCAGAACACATGAAAAAACCAAGCTCTCTGCATTGAATATAACCCTATGCTTTTTAAATACCCTTCATAGAAAGCGAGTGACAAAAAGAGTTAATACTTTATTTAATGTTTCTTTTTAGTAAATTATTCAATAAAGTCAAACGAAACCATATCATGTCACCGCCTTCATTGGAATGTGCCCATTGAGGTCGTGACAATGGGGGTGGGGGGGGGGGGGACATGTTAGGCCTATCGTTTCGTTGCAGGAAGGTCCAAAGCTCCAGAAGGTGGGGGGGGGGGGGGGGGGGCACAATTTTGGGGGTAACCGCAGTGTGGGATATGGGTTGGGAATTTCTTCCTCCACTTTGCATCATATCTCGGGAGAAGAGTTTACCAACAAATGATGATATGAGGTGGGATCAATCAGCCAGTGGCGGCGCCAGAAATTTTTTCGTGGGTGGGCAAGTAGGGGGGCAGACTCCCCATGAAGGGGGGCAAATACGTAAAGGATCATATCATTACTTTATTATGAGGTTGTCGAAACTTGGACACAAAGTCCGTAATATAATTTTTTGGTTTGGTACGTCCTGTGGACGTACCAAACAAAAAATGATATTACGGACTTTGGGTCCAAGTTTCGACTAAATGTAATGGTAATTAGCGCTCCTCCTTTCAAAAAATCCTGGATCCGCGTCTGGAGAGAGAGAAGGCAGAGATAGAGAGAGGGATAGATAGAGAGAGGGAGGGAGGGAGAGAGAGAGGGGAGAGAGAGAGAGATGGAGGGGATAGAGAGAGAGAGGAGAGATAGAGAGAGGGAGGGGCAGAGAGAGGGAGGGAGGAAGGGAGAGAGAGTGTGTGGTGGGTGGGGGGGGGCAAGTGGGGGGCAGAGCCAAGTTTGTGGGGGGCAAATGCCCCCTCTGCCCCCTGTAGCGCCGCCACTGCAATCAGCACAGAAAAAAATAACAAAGAAGCTGAAATGAAGGTTGCGTCACTAACCAATACAATCAATATACACCAGCCCCCCCCCCCCCCCCCCCCCACCCCACCCCCCCACCCCACCCCTCGGGGTGGGGGATGGGGTTATATTTAATTTTACTGGTCAGTAACGTCTTCTACATTTCAGTTTCCTGGTGATTTTAATTTTTTTTTTCATTTTCAATTCCATCTCACGTAGTGGGCTACTGGGCACCAAGTGCCACCCTCAGTAATTTCTGATACATCGGGGTAATTTTTTTTTCTATTATTAAAAACGCAACATTGATAGCAACAGTATGGAGTTTCTTTACTCTGAATCAGGAGATTCTGAGTCTGTGCATGAAGTGGACGAGAATTCATCCAAGTCAAAATCGTCCACTGCGAATTCACTGTCTGCATCTGAGTCATAATCTGAATCCCCTTGGTGAACATCAGACTTGATGTTTGGGTTGGTCGGGGTTTGTTCTCTATCATCTGCTGGCAGGAATAGGCATCTTTTGTTTCTCCGACCGTCTTTATTCTTGTAAGAACGTTTACGTTTGATTCTGTACCCGCAAACTCTGCGACCACTGCCTTTGGGACACGAATCACACGACAAAAAACGCTCGATCGCCATGTTGTAAAGGGTATGTTCATCCGACACAGGTTCACCTCTGACAATAAGTAAATCCTCGATTGTTGAGTGATTGAGAGATTGGCGTTCTTTGCCAAGGATTTGGGTGAATGAACTGAATACTCTCTCCGCCTCGGCACTTGAGATAGGTAAAAACAATACAGATCTCAATGATCTGAAGGAAATTTTTAATACACAGATCATTTCCTGAAAGGAACAATGAAGGCCATGCCTTTTCTGGCGAATCCGTTTTTAGAAAAGTCAGTACGTGTGTGTGAGCCATTGCTAATTCTGTGCTCAGTCGCTGGAGATCACATTCATTTTTTTCAAGTAAACATTTAAAGTACTCAACAATTTTTAACATTGGAACCTCCAAGTCGGAAATACTTCTGTGTTGATAAGTCTTGGTGTCAAGAAGTTCCGCGACGCTTGAAAACAGTGGATTTTCTATGAAATCGGAGAATCTGTCAGTGAGGTTGGCTATCATCTTTTCCAGAACAACCTGTATTTTGGTATTAACAATACTAAGAGCCTTATCAAGAGGGGTCGACATTGAGTAGTTGTGGAAAGTTACAAACTTATCTGTCAGTTCATTCAACACGGCGTCTTCTTCCGATCGCGTTGATCTGGATTCGTATTTCTTTCCATGGTCATCCTCGATGAAAGGCCAGCAAAGTTTACATGGCGTTGGAAAATAATTGTCCATGTAGAAGACAGCCAATTCTTTCTCATGGCAAATACTCAGAAGTCTCTGGAGTGTGGATACGGCTGATTTTACAGTGGAGATAGCTTCCGTCATCAACAATGACTGCTTCTCTAAACAAATAGAAAATGGTGTCAAATGGGCTAAAATGTCCTTGCGGGCAGCAATGAATAAGAGATGATCTAATTTCATGGAGTTTTTTAGATAACCTGTTAGTCTGGGAGCGAAATCTTTCATAGATTTGTTGAATGGTGAGGAAATTTGGTGATTACAAAATCCTAAGAATATTGGCAAATTTATTATGTAGTTTTCCGATGACTGTACCTGATGAGCAACCCATCGCGTTCCACTTGTTCTCTTGTACTTGTAGTCTCTTCCCCATGAAATTGGCCTGTTTCTTCATTAGCCTCCATCTTAAATTTGCGCGCTTGAAAATTTGGTATGTATTTAAAATGTCCTCATCACAGGCCGCATTAAGTTGTGACCCTTTTACACTATCATGCAGGCCAAGTTCACCCTTGTGGTTGGCACACCACCCCATTAAGAGGTGATCGCCGACATCGTCGCGTATTAGTCTATACAGCACGTGATTTGTGGCTGCCCCATCACTTCCGACGCCAACCAGGCGATGGGAAACATTAAATTCAAAATTCTGCTTTTGGACACTTTTATCAAAGGCGCCTTTCAGACCTGAGGCACTAGCATTATCTGGTTCCTCTAAGGACATGACATGGTATTCCGGCTTTCCATTCTTACATAGCTTTATGAGATATAATTCTTTCTCGTCATACGTTTTAGCACTGCTCGACCCGTCGTAGATCACAGTGAAATATCTACAGACGCCTTCGTTGAGAGGTTGTATGATTTTATTGAACTGAATAGTGTCGGCGAGGTCAGAAACCATCTCCCTACATGCAGTGTCCCTTACGTAGGCAGTCCCTAAGTCCACTCTGTGGATGTCTCTCTCAAATTTGGCTATGTTTTCATAGTCCTTAAAAGATTTATGGTTTCTTGCCACATAATGTGCAATTTGAAACTTCATTACCAGTTGTTTGCGCTGGTAAGTCGTTATTTTTCTGACAGATTCTTTCAATGTCAGCTGTTTTGCAGCGGACGAAGAGGTAGAATTCGAAGCAGAATCTATTTTCTGACAGTCTGACTGATCCTCCGTAGATTGCCCCGTGTTACAGTTTTCAGATCTCTTTTTCAAAATAGCTACTCGGTGAAGGTTCGATTTCGCTACATGATCGATGGCATTACATTTTTTTATCGTTGTGTTACCTGAAATCCATTTGTCTATTTTATCTTCTTTGACCTTCCCTCGCTGTTGAACCACCATTTTTTGTTGGCCACATGGTCCTCCATACACATCACGGCAGAGTGTGCAGTAAACTAGTTTTACAGTTTCTCCATCGTCGTCCAAATCATAGCCCACACTTGCGATTCCCCAACCATCAACGTTTTTTTTCTTCACACCCATGGTAAACTTTCTCCATTCGTGCTAATTGCTTTATTAGTTATTTAAACTTATTATTATTTACAATCAAAACAACGCCGGTGTGATACGATGACGCAACACACACATCATTACATGCTGTTGAAATGTGCACTTGTTGACTCAAGCATATAACATTTCCCTCGGCTTGATATTTCTGTGTGTGGAACACGACGTACCAAACCCCCCAAAACATTCCGGACTTTCGATCCAAGTCTGGACAAGTCTTACGCACCGCAGATTATTTCTGCTACGGCAACCGTGTGCCGTAGTCAGCGACGTTTGCTTCAGCAAATCGCTTCGGCATTGCCGATTGCCGAAGCCAATTGCGAGGGCTGGAGATTGATATTCATCTGGTTCCCAATGATTGGTAAGATCTGAGACTAAAGTAAGGCACCCTAAGACAAGGAATTGGATAATAGAGATTGATGTTGATCCGATTCCCAATGATGGGGAAGCTCTTTCTCTAAAGTAAGGCACCCTAAGACAAGGAATCGGATAATAGAGATTGACGTTTATCCGATTCCCAATGATGGGGACGATCTTACACTGACGTAAGGGAACCTAAGACAGGGAATCAGATAATAGATATTGATATTTATCTGGTTCCCAATGATGGGTAAGATCTGACACTAAAGTAAGGGAAACTAAGACAGGGAATCGGATAATAGAGATTGATATTTATCTGGTTCCCAATGATGGATAAGCTCTCAGACTAAAGTAAGAGAACCTAAGGCAGCGAATCAGATAAAAGAAATTGATATTTATCTGGTTCCCAATGATGGGTAAGGTCTCAGACTAAAGTAAGGGAACCTAAGACAGGGAATCGGATAATAGTGATTCATATTTATCTGGTTCCCAATGATGGGTAAGCTCTCAGACTAAAGTAAGAGAACCTAAGGCAGCGAATCAGATAATAGAGATTGATATTTATCTGGTTCCCAATGATGGGTAAGATCTCACACTAGAGTCAGGCAACCTTAGACGGAATCAGATAATAGTGATTGATATTTATCTGCTTAGCAGTGCTGGGTAAGTTCTCACACTAAAGTAAGGCACCCTAAGACGGAATCAGATAATAGAGATTGATATTTATCTGGTTCAGACTAAAGTAATTGAACGTAAGATGTCACATTAAAGTAAGGGAACCTAAGACACGGATTCATATAATAGAGATTGATGTTTATCTGGTTGCTATTTACGGGTAAGATCTGACACTAAAGTAAGGGAACCTAAGACTAGGAATCAGATAATAGAGATTGATATTTATCTGTTTCCCATTGACGGGTAAAATGCCACACTAAATAAGGGAACCTAAGACAGGGAATCAGATAATAGAGATTGATGGTTCTCCGATTCCCAATGATCTGTAAAATCTCAAACTAAAGTAAGGAAACCTAAGACAGGGAATCAGATATTAGAGATTGATATTTATCTGGTTCCCAATCATCGGTAAGATCTGACACTAAAGTAAGGGAACCTAAGACAGGGAATCAGATAGTAGAGGTTGATATTTATCTGGTTCCCAATAATGGGTAAGGTCTGACACTAAAGTAAGGGAACCTAAGACAGTGAATCAGATAATAGAGATTGATATTTATCTGGTTCCCAATGATGGGTAAGGTCTCACACTAAAGTAAGGGAACCTAAGACAGGGAATCAGATAATAGAGATTGATATTTATCTGGTTCCCAATGATGGGTAAGGTCTCACACTAAAGTAAGGGAACCTTAGACAGGGAATCAGATAATAGAGATTGATATTTATCTGGTTCCCAATGATGGGTAAGCTCTCAGACCAAAGTAAGGGAACCTAAGACAGCGAATCAGATAATAGAGATTGTTATTTGTCTAGTTCCCAATGATGGGTAAGATCTGACACTAAGGGAACCCAAGACAGGGAAACAGATAATAAAGATTGATATTTATCGGCTTCCCAATGATGAGTAAGGTCTCAGACTAAAGTAAGGGAACCTAAGACAGGGAATCAGATAATACTGATTGATATTTATCTGGTTCTCATTGATGGATAAGATGTCACACTAAAGTAAGGCAACCTACGGCAGGGAATCAGATAATAGAGATTGATATTTATCTGGTTTCCTATGATGGTTAAGATCCGACATTAAAGTAAGACACCCTAAGACAAGGAATCGGATAATAGAGATTGACGTTTATCTGATTCCCAATGGGGAAGATCTTACACTAAAGTAAGGGAACCAAAGACAGGGAATCAGATAATAGTGATTGATATTTATCTGGTTCCCAATGACGGGTAAGCTCTCAGACTAAAGTAAGAGAACCTTAGGCAGCGAATCAGATAATAGAAACTGACATTTATCTGGTTCCCAATGATGGATAAGGTCTCAGACTACAGTAAGGGAACCAAAGACAGGGAATCGGATAATAGTGATTGGTATTTGTCGGGATCCCATTGACGGGTAAAATGTCACACTAAATAAGGGAACCTAAGACGGAATCAGATAATAGAGACAGGGCTTGATTTAATCTGAAAATTTTGAATAGCAATTTACTATTCACCCTGGAAAATTGATTAGCAGTTGATCCAAAAGCACTTGAAACTAATAAATCTTGAATAGCAAAATTCAGAAATTGGAGAGCAAAGTGCTATGCTAATCCAGTTAAATCGAGCCCTGAATAGAGATTGATATTTATCTCGTTCCCATTGATGGGTAAGATCTGACTCTAAAGTAAGGGAACCTAAGATAGGGAATCAAATAATAGAGATTGATATTTGTCTGGTTCCCAGTTATGCGTAAGGTCTCAGACTAAAGTAAGGGAACCTAAGACAGGGAATCGGATAATAGTGATTGATATTTTTCGGGATCCCATTGTCGGGTAAGATGTAGCACTAAATAAGGGATCCTAAGGCAGGGAATCAGATAATAGAGATTGATATTTATCTCGCTCCCATTGATGGGTAAGATCTGACACTAAAGTAAGGCACCCTAAGATAAGGAATCGTATAATAGAGATTGATGTTTATCCGATTCCCAATGATGGGTAAGATCTTGCACTAAAGTAAGGGAACCTAAGGCAGGGAATCAGATAATAGAGATTGATATATATCTGGTTCCCAATGATGGGTAAGATCTGACACTAAGGTGTCAGGGATCCTTAGACAATGAATCAGGGAATAAAATAATAGAGATTGATATTTGTCTGGTTCCCAGTTATGGGTAAGGTCTCAGACTAAAGTAAGGGAACCTAAGACAGGGGATCAGATAATAGTGATTGATATTTATCTGGTTCCCAATGATGGGCAAGCTCTCAGACTAAAGTAAGGGAACGTAATATGGCGTATTAGAAAATAGAGATTGATATTTATCTGGTTCCCAATGATTGGTAACATCTGAGACTAAAGTAAGGCACCCTAAGACAAGGAATTGGATAATAGAGATTGATGTTGATCCGATTCCCAATGATGGGGAAGCTCTTTCTCTAAAGTAAGGCACCCTAAGACAAGGGATCGGATAATAGAGATTGACGTTTATCCGATTCCCAATGATGGGGACGATCTTACACTGACGTAAGGGAACCTAAGACAGGGAATCAGATAATAGATATTGATATTTATCTGGTTCCCAATGATGGGTAAGATCTGACACTAAAGTAAGGCAACCTAAGACAGGGAATCAGATAATAGAGATTGATATTTATCTGGTTCCCAATGATGGGTAAGATCTGACACTAAGGGAACCCAAGACAGGGAAACAGATAATAAAGATTGGTATTTATCTGCTTCCCAATGATGAGTAATGTTTCAGACTAAAGTAAGGGAACCTAAGACAGGGAATCACATAATAGTGATTGATATTTATCTGTTTCCCATTGATGGGTAAGATGTCAAACTAAGGTAAGGCAACCTAAGACAGGGAATCAGATAATAGTGATTGATATTTATCTGGTTCCCAATGATGGATAAGATCTGACACTAAAGTAAGGCACCCTAAGATAAGGAATCGTATAATAGAGATTGATGTTTATCCGATTCCCAATGATGGGTAAGATCTTACACTAAAGTAAGGGAACCTAAGGCAGGGAATCAGATAATAGAGATTGATATATATCTGGTTCCCAATGATGGGTAAGATCTGACACTAAAGTGTCAGGGATCCTTAGACAATGAATCAGATAATAGAGATTGATATTTATCTGGTTCCCAATGATGCGTTAGCTCAGACTAAAGTAAGGGAACCCAGGGCAGGGAATCAGATAATAGTGATTGATAATTATCTGGTTCCCAATGATGTGTAAGCTCTCAGACTGAAGTAAGGGAACCTAAGACAGCGAATCAGATAATAGAAATTGATATTTATCTGGTTCCCAATGATGGGTAAGATCTGACACAAAAGTAAGGGAACCTAAGGCAGGGAATCAGACAATAAAGATTGATATTTATCTGTTTCCCATTCACGGGTAAAATATCACACTAAATAAGGTAACCTAAGACAGGGAATCAGATAATAGAGATTGATGTTTAGCCGATTCCCTATGATGGATGAGATCTCACTAAGGCAACCTAAGACAGGAATCAGATAATAGAGATTGAAATTTATCTGGTTCCTAATGACAGGTAATATCTCACACTAAAGTAAGGCAACCTAAGACAGGGAATCAGATAATAGAAATTGGTGTTTATCTGGTTCCCAGTGATGGGAAAGATCTCACACTAAAGTAAGACAACCTAAGACAGGGAATCAGATAATAGAGATTGATATTTATCTGGTTCCCAATGATGGGTAAGGTCTGACACTAAAGTAAGCGGACCTAAGACGGAATCAGATAATGGAGATTGATATATATCTGTTTCACAATGATGGGCAAGATGTCACACTAAATAAGGGAACCTAAGACAAGGAATCGGGTACTGGAGATTGATGTTTATCTGACTCCCAAAGATGTGTAAGATGTCACACTAAAGTAAACGAACCTAAGACACAGAATCAGATAATAGAGATTGATATTTATCTTGTTCCCATTGATGGGTAAGATCTCACACTAAAGTAAGGGAACCTCACACTAAAGTAAGGGAACCTGAGACAGGGTATCATATTTGAGAGATTGATATTTATCTGTTTCCCATTGATGGGTAAAATGTCACACTAAATAAGGGAACCTAAGACATGGAATCAGATAATAGAGATTGATGGTTATCTGATTCCCAGTGACGTGTAAGATCTCACTTTAAGTAAGGCAACCTAAGAAAGGGAATCAGATAATAGAGATTGATATTTATCTGGTTCCCAATGATGGGTAAGGTCTGACACTATAGTAAGGGAATCTAAGACATGGAAGCAGATAATGGAGATTGATATTTATCTGGTTCGCAATGATGGGTAAGGTCTGACTAAAGTAAGGGAACCTAAGGCAGGGAATCAGATAGAGATTGATATTTATCTGGTTCCCAATGATAGGTACGGTCTGACACTAAAGTACGGGAACCTAAGACAGGAAATCAGATAATCGAGATTGATATCTATCTGGTTCCCAATGATGGGTCAGGTCTGACACTAAAGTAAGGGAACCCAAGACAGGGAGTCAGATAATAGAGATTGATATTTATCTGGCTTCCAATGATAGGTAAGGTCTCAGACTAAAGAGGGAACCAAAGACAGGGGATCAGATAGTAGTGATTGATTTTTATCTGGTTCCCAATGTTGGGCAAGCTCTGACTGAAATAAGGGAATGTAAGACGGCGGATTAGATAATAGAGATTGATATTTATCTGGTTCCCAATGATGGATAAGATCTGACACTATTGTGAGGGAACCTAAAACAAGGAATCAGATAATAGAGATTGATTTTTATCTGATTCCCAATGACGTGTAAGATCTCATATTAAAGTAAGGCAACCTAAGACAAGGAATCAGATATTAGAGATTGATATTTATCTGGTTCCCAATGATGTGTAAGATCTCACAATAAAGTAAGGGGACCGGAGACAGGGAATCAGATAATGGAGATTGATATTTATCTGGTTCCCAATGATGGGTAAGATCTAATACTAAAGTGAGGGAACCTAAGTCACGGAATCAGATAATGGAGATTGATATTTATCTGGTTCCCATTGACAGGTAAGATCTGACACTAAAGTAAGGGAACCTAAGACAGGGAATCAGATAATAGTGATTGATATTTATCTGATTAGCAATTACGGGTAATTTCTCAAACTAAAGTAAGGCATCCTAAGTCTGACTCAGATAATAGTGGTTGATTTTCATGTCGTTTCCAATGATGGGTTAGATCCAAGACTTCAGTAAGGCACTCTAAGACAGGTAATCAGGTAATAGAGATTGATATTTATCTGGTTCCCAGTGATGTGTAAGGTCTCAGACTAAAGTAAGGGAACCTAAGACAAGGAATCAGATAATAGTGATTGATATTTATCTTTTTCTCAATGATGGGTAAAATGTCACACTAAATAAGGGAACCTTAGACAGGGAATCAGATAATGGAGATTGATGGTTATCCGATTCCCATAGACGTGTAAGATCACACTCTAAAGTAAGGCAACCTAAGACAGGGAATCAGATATTTGCGATTGATATTTATCTGGTTCCCAATGATGGGTAAGATCTCCCAATAAAGTAAGAGGACCTAAGACAGGGAATCAGATAATAGAGATTGATATTTATCTGGTTCCCGATGATGGATAAGGTCTGACACTAAAGTAAGGGAACCTAAGACATGGAATCAGATAATAGAGATTGATATTTATCTGGTTCCGAATGATGGTTAAGGTCTGACTAATGTAAGGGAACCTAAGAGAGGGAATCAGATAATAAAGATTGATATTTATTTGGTTCCCAATGATGGGTAAGGTCTTACACTAAAGTAAGCAGACCTAAGACAGGGAATCAGATAATAGAGATTGATATTTATCTGCTTCCCAATGATGGGTAAGGTCTGACACTAAAGTAAGTGGACCTAAGGCGGAATCAGATAATGGAGATTGATATTTATCTGTTTCACAATGATGGGCAAGGTCTCAGACTAAAGTACTGGAACCTAAGACAGGGAATCGGATAATAGAGATTGATATTTATCTGGTTCGCAATGATGGGTAAGATCTCACACTAAATAAGGGAACCTAAGACAAGGAATCAGGTAATGGAGATTGATGTTTATCTGATTCCCAAAGATGTGTAAGATGTCACACTAAAGTAAACGAACCTAAGACACAGAATCAGATAATAGAGATTTATATTTATCTTGTTCCCATTGATGGGTAAGGTCTGACGCTAAAGTAAGGGAACCTGAGACAGGGTATCAGATTTGAGAGATTGATATTTATCTGTTTCCCATTGATGGGTAAAATGTCACACTAAATAAGGGAACCTAAGACATGGAATCAGATAATAGAGATTGATGGTTATCCGATTCCCAGTGACGTGTAAGATCTCACTTTAAGTAATACAACCTAAGACAGGGAATCAGATATTAGCGATTGATACTTATATGCTTCCCAATGATGGGTAAGATCTCCCACTAAACTAAGGGTACGTAAGACAGGGAATCAGATAATAGAGATTGATATTTATCTGGTTCCCAATGATGGGTAAGGTCTGACACTATAGTAAGGAAATCTAAGACATGGATGCAGATAATGGAGATTGATATTTATCTGGTTCCCAGTGATGGGTAAGGTCTGACTAAAGTAAGGGATCCTAAGACAGGGAATCAGATAGAGATTGATATTTATCTGGTTCCCCATGATAGGTACGGTCTGACACTAAAGTACGGGAACCTAAGACAGGGAATCAGATAATTGAGATTGATATCTATCTGGTTCCCAATGATGGGTTAGGGCTGACACTAAAGTAAGGGAACCCAAGACAGGGAGTCAGATAATAGAGATTGATATTTATCTGGCTTCCAATGATAGGTAAGGTCTCAGACTAAAGTAAGGGAACCAAAGACAGGGGATCAGATAATAGTGATTGATTTTTATCTGGTTCCCAATGTTGGGCAAGCTCTGACTGAAATAAGGGAATGTAAGACGGCGGATTAGATAATAGAGATTGATATTTATCTGGTTCCCAATGATGGATAAGATCTGACACTATTTTAAGGGAACCTAAGACAGGGAATCAGATAATAGAGATTGATTTTTATTCGATTCCCAATGACGTGTAAGATCTCACATTAAAGTAAGGCAACCTAAGACAAGGAATCAGATATTAGAGATTGATATTTATCTGGTTCCAAATGATGTGTAAGATCTCACAATAAAGTAAGGGGACCTGAGACAGGGAATCAGATATTGGATACTGATATTTTTCTGGTTCCCAATGATGGGTAAGATCTAATACTAAAGTCAGGGAACCTAAGACAGGGAATCAGATAATGGAGATTGATATTTATCTGGTTCCCATTGACAGGTAAGATCTGACACTAAAGTAAGGGAACCTAAGACAGGGAATCAGATAATGGAGATTTATATTTATCTGGTTCCCATTGACGGGTAAGATCTGACACTAAAGTAATTGAACCTAAGACAAGGAATCAGATAATAGAGATTGATATTTGTCTGGTTCCCATTGATAGGTAGGATGTCACACTAAAGTAAGGGAATCTAAGATGGGGAATAAGATAATAGTGATTGATATTTATCTGATTAGCAATTACGGGTTATTTCTCAAACTAAAGTGAGGAATCCTAAGTCTGACTCAGATAATAGTGGTTGATTTTCATGTCGTTTCCAATGATGGGTAAGATCCAAGACTTCAGTAAGGCACTCTAAGACAGGTAATCAGGTAATAGAGATTGATATTTATCTGGTTCCCAGTGATGTGTAAGGTCTCAGACTAAAGTAAGGGAACCTAAGACAAGGAATCAGATAATAGTGATTAATATTTATCTGGTTCCCAATGATGGGTAAAATGTCACACTAAATAAGGGAACCTTAGACAGGGAATCAGATATTAGATATTGATATTTATCTGGTTCCCAATGATGGGTAAGGTCTGACACTAAAGTAAGGGAACCTAAGACATGGAATCAGATAATAGAGATTGATATTTATTTGGTTCCGAATGATGGGTATGGTCTGACTAAAGTAAGGGAACCTAAGACAGGGAATCAGATAATAAAGATTGATATTTATTTGGTTCCCAATGATGGGTAAGGTCTTACACTAAAGTAAGCAGACCTACGACAGGGAATCAGATAATAGAGATTGATATTTATCTGGTTCCCAATGATGGGTACGGTCTGACACTTGAGTACGCGAACCTAAGACAGGGAATCAGACAATAGAGATTGATATTTATCTTGTTCCCAATGATTGGTAAGGTCTCACACTAAAGTAAGCAGACCTAAGACAGGGAATCAGATTATAGAGATTGATATCTATCTGGTTCCCAATGATGGGTAAGGTCTGACACGAAAGTAAGGGAACCTAAGAGAGGGAATCAGAAAATAGAGATTGATATTTATCTGGTTCCCAATGATGGGTAAGGTCTGACACGAAAGTAAGGGATCCTAAGACACGGAATCAGATAATGGAGATTGTTATTTATCTGGCTCTCAAAAATGGGTTAGGTCTGACACTAAAGTAAGCGAACCTAAGACAGGGAATCAGATATTAGATATTGATATTTATCTGGTTCCAATGATATGTGAGATCTCACACTAAAGTAAGGGAACCTAAGACAGGCAATCAGATAATAGTGATTGATATTTATCTTGTTCCCATTGATGGGTAAGATGTCACGCTAAAGTAAGGGAACCTAAAACAGGGAAACAAATAATAGTGATTGATATTTATCTGATTAGCAATTACGGGTAATTTCTCACACTAAAATAAGGCATCCTAAATCTTATTCAGATAATAATGATTGATATTCATGTTGTTCCCAATGGTGGGTTAGATCCAAGACTAAAGTAAGGCACTCTAAGACATGGAATCAGATAATGAAGATTGATATTTATCTGGTTCCCTTTGATGGGTAAGGTCTCAGACTAAAGTAAGGGAACCTAAGACAGGGGATCAGATAATGGAGATTGATATTTATCTGGTTCATAATGATGGGTAAGATCTCCCAATAAAGTTAGGGGACCTGAGACAGGGAATCAGATAATAGAGTTTGATATTTTTCTGGTTCCCATTGATGGGCAAGCTCTCACACTAAAGTAAGGGGTCCCAAGACAGGGAATCGGATAATAGAGATTGATATTTATCTGTTTCCCACTGATGGGTAAGATCTCACACTAAAGTAAGGGAACCTAAGACAGGGAATCAGATAATAGAGATTGATATTTATCTGGCTCTCAATGATGGGTAAGGTAAGGTCTCAGACTAAAGTAAGGGAACCTAAGACAGGGGATCAGATAATAGTGATTCATATTTATCTGGCTCCCAATTATGGGTAAGGTCTGACTCTAAAGTAAGGGAACCTAAGAGAGGACATCAGAAAATAGAGACTGATATTTATCTGGTTTCCAATGATGGGTAAGGACTCAGACTAAAGTAAGGGAACTTAAGACAGGGGATCAGATAATAGAGATTAATATTTGCCTCCCAATGATGGGTACGGTCTCACACTAAAGTAAGGGAAACTAAGAGAGGGAATCAGATAATAGAGATTGATATTTATCTGATTCCCAGTGATGGGTAAGATCTCACATTAGAGTAAGGGAACCTAAGACAGGGAATCAGATAATAGAGATTGATATTTATCTGGTTCCCAATGATGGGTAAGGTCTGACACTAAAGTAAGGGAACCTAAGACAGGGAATCAGATAATAGAGATTGATGTTTATCCGATTCCCAATGATGGGTAAGATCTGACACTAAAGTAAGACAACCTAAGGCAGGGAAGCAGATAGTACCGATTGATCTTTATCTGATTACCAATGATGGGTAAGGTCTCACAGTAAAGTAAGGGAACCTAAGACAGGGAATCAGATGATAGAGATTGATGTTTATCTGGTTTCCAGTGATGGGTTTTGTCTGAGACAAAAGTAAGGGAACCTAAGACAGGGAATCAGATAATAGTGATTGATATTTATCTGATTAGCAATTACAGGTAATTTCTCACACTAAAGTAAGGCACCCTAAGTCTAACTCAGATAATAGTGATTGATATTCATGTGGTGCCCAATGATGGGTTAGATCCAAGACTAAAGTAAGGCACTCTAAGACATGGAATCAGATAATAGAGATTGATATTTATCTGGCTCCCATTGATGGGTAATGTCTGACTAAAGTAAGGGAACCTAAGACAGGGAATCAGATAATAGAGATTGATATGTATCTGGTTCCCAATGATGGGTAAGGTCTGACACTAAAGTAAGGGAACCTAAGACAGGGAATCAGATATAGAGATTGATATTTATCTGGTTCCGATGATGGGTAAGATCTCACACTAAAGTAAGGGGACCTAAGACAGGGCATCAGATAATAGAGATTGATATTTATCTGGCTCCCAATGATGGGTAAGGTCTCACACTAAAAAAGGTAAACTAAGAGAGGGAATCAGATAATAGAGATTGATATTTATCTGGTTCCCAATGATGGGTAAGATCTCACACTATAAAGTAAGGGGACCTAATTCAGGGAATCAGATAATAGAGATTGATATTTATCTGGTTCCCAATGATGGGTAAGGTCTCACAGTAAAGTAAGGGAACCTAAGACAGGGAATCAGATAGTAGAGATTGATGTTTATACGATTCCCAATGATTGGTAAGATCTGACACTATTGTAAGGGAACCTAAGACAGGGAATCAGATAATAGAGATTGATGTTTATCTGGTTCCCAATGATGGGTAAGGTGTGACACCAAAGTTAGGGACCCTAAGACAGGGTATCAGGTAATAGAGATTGATATTTATCTGTTTGCCAATGATGGGTTTGGTCTGACGCTAAAGTAAGGCAACCGAATGCCAGGGAATCAGATAATAGTGATTGATATTTATCTGATTAGCAATTACTGGTAATTTCTCACACTAAAGTAAGGCATCCTAAGTCTGAATCAGATAATAGTGATTGATATTCATGTGGTTCCCAATGATGGGTTAGATCCAAGACTAAAGTAAGGCACTCTAAGAGAGAGAATCGGATAATAGAGATTGATGTTTATCTGGTTCCCAATGATGGGTTAGGTCTGACAGTAAAGTAAGGGAACCTAAGACAGGGAATCAGATAATAGAGATTGATATTTATCTGGTTCCTAATGATGGGTAAGGTCTCAGACTAAAGTAAGGCAACCTAAGACTGGGAAGCAGTTTTTAGCGAATGATATTTATCTGGTTCCCAATGATGGGTAAGATCTCCCACTAAAGTAAGCGGACCTGAGACAGGGAATCAGATAGTGGAGATTGATATTTATCTGATTCCCAATGATGGATTAGGTCTGACACTAAAGTAAGGGAACCTAAGGCAGGGAATCAGATAATAGAGATTGATATTTATCTGGCTCTCAATGATGGGTAAGGTAATGTCTCAGACTAAAGCAAGGGAACCTAAGGCAGGGAATCAGATAATAGAGATTGATATTTATCTGGTTCCCAATGATGGGCAAGCTCTCAGACTAAAGTAAGGAATGTAAGACGTCGAATTAGATAATAGAGTTTCATATTTTTCTGGCTCCCAATGATGGGAAAGGTCTGACACTAAAGTAAGGGAACCAAAGAGAGGACATCAGAAAATAGAGACTGATATTTATCTGGTTTCCAGTGATGGGTAAGGTCTCACACTAAAGTAAGGTAAACTAAGAGAGGGAATCAGATAATGATCATAGAGATTGATATTTATCTGATTCCCAATGATGGGTAAGATCTCACACTAGAGTAATGGAACCTAAGGCAGGGAATCAGATAATAGAGATTGATATTTGTTTGGTTCCTAATGATGGGTAAGGTCTGACACTAAAGTAAGGGTACTAAGACAGGGAATCAGACAATAGAGATTGATATTTATCTGGTTCCCAATGATGGGTAAGATCTGACACAAATGTAAGGGAACCAAAGACAGGGAATCAGATAATAGAGATTGATGTTTATCCGATTCCCAATGATGGGTAAGATCTGACACTAAAGTAAGACAACCTAAGGCAGGGAAGCAGATAATGGAGATTGATATTTATCTGGCTCGCAATGATGGGTTAGGTCTGACACTAAAGTAAGCGAACCTAAGACAGGGAATCAGATAATAGAGATTGATATTTATCTGGTTCCCAATGATGGGTAAGGTCTCAGGCAAAAGTAAGGGAACCTAAGACAGGGGATCAGATAATAGTGATTGATTTTTATCTGGTTCGCAACGATGGGCAAGCTCTCTGACTAAAGTAAGGGAATGTAAGACGGCGAATTAGATAATAAAGATTGATATTTATCTGGTTCCCAATGATGGGTAAGATCTGACACTAATGTAAGGAAACCTAAGACAGGGAATCAGATAATAGAGATTGATGTTTATCCGATTCCCAATGACGTGTAATATCTCACATTAAAGCAAGGCAACCTAAGACAGGGAATCAGATATTAGAGATTGATATTTATCTGGTTCCCAATGATGGGTAAGATCTCACACTAAAGTAAGGGAACCTAAGACAGGCAATCAGATAATAGTGATTGATATTTATCTGATTAGCAATTACAGGTAATTTCTCACACTAAAATAAGGCATCCTAAATCTGAATCCGATAATAGTGATTGATATTCACGTGGTTCCCAATGGTGGGTTAGATCCAAGACTAAAGTTAGGCAGTTTTAGACAGGGAATCAGATAATGGAGATTGATATTTATCTGGTTCCCAATGATGGGTAAGGAATGACACTAAAGTAAGGGAACCTACGACAGGGAATCAGATAATGGAGATTGATATTTATCTGGCTCCCAATGATGGGTAAGGTCTGACACTAAAGTAAGGGAACCTAAGACAGGGAATCAGATAATGGAGATTGATATTTATCTGGTTCCCAATGATGCGTAAGATCTCACATTAAAGTAAGGGGACCTAAGACATGGAATCAGATAATAGAGTTTGTTATTTATCTGGCTCCGAATGATGGGTAAGGTCTCACACTAAATAAGGTAAACTAAGAGAGGGAATCAGGTAATGGAGATCGATATTTGTTTGGTTCCTAATGATGGGTAAGGTCTGACACTAAAGTAAGGGTACTAAGACAGGGAATCAGATAATAGAGATTGATATTTATCTGGCTCCCAATGATGGGTAAGGTCTCACACTAAAGTAAGGTAAACTAAGAGAGGGAATCCGATAATAGAGATTGATATTTATCTGGCTCCCAATGATGGGTAAGGTCTCACACTAAGGTAAGGTAAACTAAGAGAGGGAATCAGATAATGGAGATTGATATTTATCTGGTTCCCAATGATGGGTAAGATCTCACACTAAAGTAAGGGGACCTAAGACAGGGAATCAGATAATAGAGATTGTTATTTATCTGGCTCCCAATGATGGGTAAGGTCTCACACTAAATAAGGTAAACTAAGAGAGGGAATCAGGTAATAGAGATCGATATTTATTTAGTTCCCAGTGATGGGTAAGGTCTGACAGTAAAGTAAGGGGACCTAAGACAGGGAATCCGATAATAGAGATTGATATTTATCTGATTCCCAATGATGGGTTAGGTCTGACACTAAAGTAAGGGAACCTAAGGCAGGGGATCAGATAATAGTGATTGATATTTATACGGTTCCCAATGTTGGGTACGATCTCACACTAGAGTAAGGGAACCTAAGACAGGGGATCAGATAATAGTGATTGATATTTATCTGGTTCCCAATGATGGGTAAGATCTCACACTAGAGTGAGCGAACCAAAGACAGGGGATCAGATAATAGAGATTGATATTTAACTGGTTCCCAATGATGGGTAAGATCTCACACTAAAGTAGGGGAACGTAAGACAGGGAATCATATAATAGAGATTGATATTTATCTGGTTCCTGATGATGGGTAAGGTCTCACACTAATGTAAGTGAAACTAAGAGAGGGAATCAGATAATAGAGATTGATATTTATCTGGTTCCCAATGATGGGTAAGATCTCACACTAAAGTAAGGGGACATAAGACAGGGAATGAGATAATAGAGATTGATATTTATCTGGCTCCCCATGATGGGTAAGGTCTCACACTGAAGTAAGGGATACTGAGAGAGGGAATCAGATAATAGAGATTGATATTTATCTGGTTACCAGTGACGGGTAAGATCTCAAAACTAAAGTAAGGGAACCTAAGACAGGGGATCAGATAATAGAGATTGATATTTATCTGGTTCCCAATGATGGGCATGCTCTCAGACTAAATTAAGGGAACGTAAGACAGGGAATCAGATAATAGAGATTGATATTTATCTGGTTCCGAATGATGAGTAAGGTCTGACACTAAAGTAAGGGAACCTAAGACAGGGAATCGGATAATAGAGATTGATATTTATCTGGTTCCCAATGATGGGTACGGTCTGACACTAAAGTACGGGAACCTAAGACAGGGAATCAGATAGTGGAGATTGATATTTATGTGGTTCCCAATGATGGGTTAGGTCTGACAGTAAAGTAAGGGAACCTAAGACAGGGAATCAGATAACAGAGATTGATATTTATCTGGTTCCTAATGATGGGTAAGGTCTCAGACAAAAGTAAGGCAACCTAAGACAGGGGATCAGATAATAGTGATGGATGTTTATCTGGTTCCCAATGATGGGTAAGGTGTGACACTAAAGTTAGGGACCCTAAGACAGGGTATCAGGTAATAGAGATTGATATTTATGTTTCCCAATGATGGGTTAGGTCTGACGCTAAAGTAAGGCAACCGAATGCCAGGGAATCAGATAATAGTGATTGATATTTATCCGATTAGCAATTACTTGTAATTTCTCTCACTAAAGTAAGGCATCTTAAGTCTGACTCAGATAATAGTGATTGATATTCATGTTGTTCCCAATGATGGGTTAGATCCAAGACTAAAGTAAGGCACTCTAAGACATGGAATCAGATAATAGAGATTGATATTTATTTGGTTCCAAATGATGGGTAAGGTCTGACCAAAGTAAGGGAACCTAAGACAGGGAATCAGATAATAGAGATTGATATTTATCTGGTTCCCAATGATGGGTAAGTTCTGACGCTAAGGTAAGAGAACCTAAGACGTGGAATCACTATTATCTGATTCAGACGGAAAATAGAGATTGATATTTATCTGTTTCCCAATGATGGGTATGGTCGCAGAGTAATGTAAGGGAACCTAAGACAGGGGATCAGATAATAGTGATTGATATTTTTCTGTTTCCCAATGATGGGCAAGCTCTCAGACTAAAGTAAGGGAACCCAAGACAGGGAATCAGATAATGGAGACTGATATTTATCTGGTTCCCAATAATGGATAAGATCTGACACTAAAGTAAGGCAACCTCAGACAGGAAATCAGATAATAGTGATTGATATTTATCTGGTCCCCAATCATGGGTAAGGTCTCACACTAAAGTAAGGGAACCAAAGACAGGGAATCAGATAATAGAGATTGATGTGTATCCTATTCCCAATGAGGTGTAAGATCTCATATTAAAGTAAGGCAACCTAAGACAGGGAATCAGATAATAGTGATTGATATTCATGTGGTTCCCAATGATGGGTAAGATCCAAGACTTAAGTAAGGCACTCTAAGACGTCAAATCAGATAATAGAGATTGACGTTTATTTGATTCCCTAAGGCAGGGAAGATCTTACTCTAAAGTAAGGGAACCTAAGACACGGAATCGGATAGTAGAGATTGATATCTATTTGGTTCCCAATGATGGGTAAGATCTCCCACTGAAGTAAGGGGCTCTAAGGCAGGGAATCAGATAATAGAGATTGATGGTTATCCGATTCCCAATGACGTGTATGATCTTTCACTAAAGTAAACCAACCTAAGACAGGGAATCAGATATTAGCGATTGATATTTATCTGCTTCCCAGTGATGGGTAAGATCTCCTACTAAAGTAAGGGGATGTAAGACAGGGAATCGGATAATAGAGATTGATATTTATCTGGTTCCCAATGATGGGTAAGATCTCCCACTGAAGTAAGGGGCTCTAAGGCAGGGAATCAGATAATAGAGATTGATGGTTATCCGATTCCCAATGACGTGTATGATCTTTCACTAAAGTAAACCAACCTAAGACAGGGAATCAGATATTAGCGATTGATATTTATCTGCTTCCCAGTGATGGGTAAGATCTCCTACTAAAGTAAGGGGACCTAAGACAGGGAATCGGATAATAGAGATTGATATTTATCTGGTTCCCAATGATGGGTAAGATCTGACCCTAAACTAAGGGAACCTAAGACAGGGAATCAGATAATAGAGATTGATATTTATCTGGTTCCCAATGATGGGTAAGATCGATATTTATCTTGTTCCCATTGTTGGGTAAGATGTCATGCTAAAGTAAGGGAACTTAAAACAGGGAAACAGATAATAGTGATTGATATTTATCTGATTAGCAATTACGGGTAATTTCTCACACTAAAATAAGGCATCCTAAGTCTGAATTAGATAATATTGATTGATATTCATGTGGTTCCCAATGATGGGTAAGATCCAAGTCTAAAGTAAGGCACTCTAAGACAGGGAATCAGATAATAGAGATTGACGTTTATCTGAATCTCTATGGCGGGGAAGATCTTACACTAAAGTAAGGTAACCTAAGACATGGAATCAGATAATAGAGATTGATATTTATCTGGTTCTCAATGATGGGTAAGAACTACCACTAAAGTAAGGGGATCTAAGACTGGGAATCAGATAATAGAGATTGATATTTATCTGTTTCCCATTGATGGGTAAAATGTCACACAAATAAGGGAGCCTAAGACAGGGAATCAGATAATAGAGATTGATGGTTATCCGATTCCCAATGACGTGTAAGATCTTTCACTAAAGTAATGCAACCTAAGACAGGGAATCAGATAATAGAGATTGATATTTATCTGGTTCCCAATGATTGGTAAGATCTGACACTAAAGTAAGGGAACCTATGACAGGGAATCAGATAATAGAGATTGACATTTATCAGGTTGACAATGATGGGTTTGGTCGGACACTAAAGTAAGGGAACCTAAGACAGGGAATTAGATAATAGAGATTGATATTTATCTTTTTCTCAATGATGGGTAAGGTCTGACCCTAAAGTAAGGGAACCTAAGACAGGGAATCAGATAATAGAAATCGATATTTATCTGGTTCCCAATGATGGGTAAGGTCTGACACTAAAGTAAGCAGACCAAAGACAGGGAATCAGATAATATAGATTGATATTTATCTGTTTCCCAATGATGGGTTAGGTCTGACACTAAAGTAAGGGAACCGAACGCCAGGGAATCAAATAATAGTGATTGATATTTATCTGATTAGCAATTACTGGTAATTTCTCACACTAAAGTAAGGCATCCTAAGTCTGACTCAGATAATAGTGATTGATATTCACATGGTTTCCAATGATGGGTTAGATCCAAGACTAAAGTAAGGCACTCTAAGAGAGAGAATCAGATAATGGAGATTGATATTTATCTGGTTCATAATGATGGGTAAGGTCTCAGACTAAAGTAGGGCAACGTAAGACAGGGAATCAGATAATAGAGATTGACATTTATTTGGTTCCGAAAGATGGGTAAGGTCTCACACTAAAGTAAGGGAACCTAAGACAGTGAATCAGATAATAGAGATTGACATTTATTTGGTTCCGAAAGATGGGTAAGGTCTGACACTAAATAAGGAAAAGTAAGAGAGGGAATCAGATAATAGAGATTAATATTTATCTGGTTCCCAATGACGGGTAAGATCTCACACTAAAGTAAGGGGACCTAAGACAGGGAATCAGATAATAGAGATTGATAATTATCTGGTTCCCAATGATGGGTAAGATCTCCCTCTAAAGTTAGGGGACCTGAGACAGGGAATCCGATAATAGAGTTTGATATTTATCAGGTTCCCAATGATAGGTATGGTCTGACACTAAAGTACGGAAACCTAAGACAGGGAATCAAATAGTGGAGATTGATATTTATGTGGTTCCCAATGATGGGTTAGGTCTGACAGTAAAGTAAGGGAACCTAAGACAGGGAATCAGATAATAGAGATTGATATTTATCTGGTTCATAATGATGGGTAAGGTCTCAGACTAAAGTAGGGGAACCTAAGACAGGCGATCAGATAATAGTGATGGATATTTATCTGGTTCCCAATGATGGACAAGCTCTCAGACTAAAGTAAGGAATGTAAGACGGCAAATTAGATACTAGAGATGCATATTTATCTGGCTCCCAATGATGGGTTATGTCTGACACTAAAGTAAGGGGTCCAAATACAGGGTTTCAGATAATAGAAATTGATATTTATCTGGTTCCCAATGATGGGTAAGGTCTGACACTAATGTATGGGAACCTAAGACAGGGAACGAGATAATAGAGATTGATGTTTATCCGATGTCCAATGATGGGTAAGGTCTCTGACCAAAGTAAGGGTACCTAAGACAGGGATTTAGATAATAGAGATTGATATTTATGTGGTTCCCAATGATTGGTAAGGTCTCGGACTAACGTAAGGGAACCTAAGACAGGGAATCAGATAATCAAGATTGATATTTATCTGTTTCCCTATGATGGGTAAGGTCTCAGACTAAAGTAAGGGTACCTAAGACAGGGAATCAGATAATAGTGATTGATATTTATCTGGTTCCCATTGACGTGTAAGATGTCACTAAATAAGGGAACCTAAGACAGGGAATCAGGTAATGGAGATTGATGTGTATGTGATTCCCAATGGTGTGTAAGATGTTACACTAAAGTAAGCGAACCTAAGACATGGAATCAGATAATAGAGATTGATATTTATCTCATTCCCATTGACAGGTAAGATCTGACACTAAAGTAAGGGAACCTAAGACAGGGTATCAGATTATATAGATTGATATTTATCTGTTTCCCATTGATGGGTAAAAATGTCACACTAAAGTAAGGGGACCTAAGACAGGGAATCAGATAATAGAGATTGATATTTATCTGGTTCCCAATGATGGGTAAGGTCTGACACTAAAGTAAGGGAACCTAAGACATTGAATCAGGTAATAGAGATTGATACATATCTGGTTCCCAATGATGTGTAAGGTCTGACTAAAGTAAGGGAACCTAAGACAGGGAATCAGATAATAGAGATTGATATTTATCTGGTTCCCAATGATGGGTTAGGTCTGACACTATAGTAAGGGAACCTAAGACAGGGAATCAGATAATAGAGATTGATATTTATTTGGTTCCGAATGATGGGTATGGTCTGACTAAAGTAAGGGAACCTAAGACAGGGAATCAGATAATAGAGATTGATATTTATCTGGTTCCCATTGATGGGTAAGATGTCACACTAAGGGAACCTAAGACAGGGAATCATATAATGGTGATTGATATTTATCTGATTAGCAATTACAGGTAATTTGTCACACTAAAATAAGGCATCCTAAATCTGAATCAGTTAATAGAGATTGATATTTATCTGGTTCCCATTGACAGGTAAGATCTGACACTAAAGTAAGGGAACCTAAGACAGAGTATCAGATAATAGAGATTGATATTTATCTGGTTCCCAATGATGGGTACGGTCTGACACTAATGTACGCGAATCTAAGACAGGGAATCAGACAATAGAGATTGATATTTATCGGGTTCCCAATGAATGGTAAGGTCTCACACTATAGTAAGGGGACCTAAGAGAGTGAATCAGTTAATAGAGATTGATATTTAACTGGCTCCCAAAGATGGGTAAGGTCTCACACTAAAGTAAGGGGACCTAAAACAGGGAATCAGATAATAGAGATTGATATTTATCTGGTTCCCAATGATGGGTAAGGTCTCACACTAAAGTAAGGGAACCTAAGACAGGGAATCAGATAATAGAGATTGATGTTTATCTGGTTCCCAATGATTGGTAAGATCTGACACTAAGGGAACCTAAGGTCTCACACTAAAGTAAGGGAAACTAAGAGAGGGAATCAGATAATAGAGATTGATATTTATCTGGTTCCAAATGATGGGTAAGATCTCACACTAAAGTAAGGGAACCTAAGACAGGGAATCAGATAATAGAGATTGATATTTATCTGGTTCCCAATTATGGGTAATGTCTGACACTAAAGTAAGGGGACCTAAGACATGGAATCAGATAATAGAGATTGATATTTATTTGGTTCCGAATGATGGGTATGGTCTGACTAAAGTAAGGGAACCTAAGACAGGGAATCAGATAATAGAGATTGATGTTTATCTGGTTCCCAATGATTGGTAAGATCTGACACTAAGGGAACCTAAGGTCTCACACTAAAGTAAGGGAAACTAAGAGAGGGAATCAGATAATAGAGATTGATATTTATCTGGTTCCGAATGATGGGTAAGATCTCACACTAAAGTAAGGGAACCTAAGACAGGGAATCTGATAATAAAGATTGATATTTATCTGGTTCCCAATGATGGGTAAGTTCTGACGCTAAAGTAAGGGAACCTAAGACATGGAATCACTATTATCTGAATCAGACGGAAAATAGAGATTGATATTTATCTGGTTCCCAATGGTGGGTCTGGTCACAGAGTAAAGTAAGGGCACCTAAGACAGGGGATCAGATAATAGTGATTGATATTTATCTAGTTCCCAATGATGGGCAAGGTCTCAGACTAAAGTAAGGGAACCTAAGACAGGGAATCAGATAATGGAGATTGATATTTATCTGGTTCCCAATGATGGGTAAGATCTCCCTCTAAAGAAAGGGGACCTAAGACAGGGAATCAGATAATAGAGATAGATATTTATCTGGTTCCCAATATTGGGTAAGGTCTGACACTAAAGTAAGGGGACCTAAGACAGAGAATCAGTTAATAGAGATTGATATTTATCTGTCTCCCAATGATGGGTAAGGTCTCACACTAAAGTAAGGTAAACTAAGGGAGGGAATCAGATAATAGAGATTGATATTTATCTGGTTCCCAATGATGGGTAAGATCTCACACTAAAGTAAGGGGACCTAAAACACGGAATCAGATAATAGAGATTGTTATTTATCTGGTTCTCAATGATGGGTAAGGTCTCACACTAAAGTATGGTAAAGTAAGTGAGGGAATCAGACGATAGAAATTGATATTTATCTGGTTCCCAATAATGGGTAAGGTCTGACACTAATGTAACCAGATCAAAGACAGGGAATCAGATAATAGAGATTGATATTTATCTGGTTCCCAATGATAGGTAAGGTGTGACACTAAAGTAAGGGAACCTAAGACAGGGAATGAGTTAACAGAGATTGATATATATCTGTTTCCCAAAGATGGGTTAGGTCTGACACTAAAGTAAGGGAACCGCACGCCAGGGAATCAGATAATAGTGATTGATATTTATCTGATTAACAATTACTGGTAATTTCTCACACTAAAATAAGGCATCCTAAATCTGAATAAGATAATAGTGATTGATATTCACGTGGTTCCCAATGGTGGGTTAGATCCAAGACTAAAGTTAGGCACTCTTAGACAGACAATCAGATAATGGAGATTGATATTTATCAGGTTCCTAATGATGGGTAAGATCTCTCACTAAAGTAAGGGTACCTGAGACAGGGAATCAGATAATAGAGTTTGATATTTATATGGTTCCCAATGACAAGTACTGTCTGACACTAAAGTACAGGAACCTAAGACAGGGAATCAGATAGTTGAGATTGATATTTATCTGGTTCCCAATGATGGGTTATGTCTGACACTAAAGTAAGGGAACCTAAGACAGGGAATCAGATAATAGTGATTGATATTTATCTGGTTCCCAATGATGGGCAAGCTCTCAGATTAAAGTAAGGAATGTAAGACGGCAAGTTAGATAATAGAGATTCATATTTATCTGGCTTCCAATGATGGGTTAGGTCTGACACTAAAGTAAGGGGTCCTAGGACAGGGTTTCAGATAATAGAGATTGATATTTATCTGGTTCCCAATGATGGGTAAAGTCTGCCACTAATGTAAGGGAACCTAAGACAGGGAATCAGATAATAGAGATTGATGTTTATCTGATTCCCAATGATGGGTAAGGTCTCTGACTAAAGTAAGGGTACCTAAGACAGGAAATCAGATAATAGAGATTGATATTTATCTGGTTCCCAATGATGTGTAAGGTCTGACACTAAAGTAAGGGAACCTAAGACAGGGAATCAGATAATAGAGATTGACATTTATTTGGTTCCCAATGGTGGGTAAGATCTGACACAAATGTAAGGGAACCTATGACAGGGAATTAGTTTATAGAGATTGATGTTTATCCGATTCCCAATGATGGGTAAGATCTTACACTAAAGTAAGACAACCTAAGGCAGGGAAGCAGATAATAGCGATTGATCCTTATCTGATTCCCAATGATGGGTAAGATCTCACAGTAAAGTAAGGGAACCTAACACAGGGAATCGGATAATAGTGGTTGATATTTATCTGATTAGCAATTACTTGTAATTTCTCACACTAAAGTAAGGCATCCTAAGTCTGAATCAGATAATAGTGATTGATATTCATGTGGTCCCCAATGATGGGTTAGATCCAAGACTAAAGTAAGAAACTCTAAGACGGAATCAGATAATGGAGATTGATATTTATCTGGTTCCCATTGATGGATAAGGTCTCCTTCTAAAGTAAGGGTACCTAAGACGGGGAATTAGATAATCAAGATTGATATTTATCTGTTTCCCAATGATGGGTAAGGTTTCAGACTAAAGTAAGGGCACCTAAGACAGGGAATCAGATAATAGTGATTGATATTTATCTGGTTCACATTGCCGTGTAAGACATCACACTAAATAAGGGAACCTAAGACAGGGAATCAGGTAATGGAGATTGATGTTTATCTTATTCTCAGTGATGTGTAAGATGTCACACTGAAGTAAGCAAACCTAAGACACGGAATCAGATAACAGAGATTGATATTTATCTGGTTCCCGTTGACGGGTAAGATCTGACACTAAAGTAAGGGAACCTAATACATTGTTTCAGATTATGGAGATTGATATTTATCTGTTTCCCATTTATGGGTAAAATGTCACACTAGATAAGTGAACCTTAGACAGGGAATCAGATAATAGAGATTGATGTTCATCCGATTCCCATAGACGTGTAAGATCACTCTCTAAAGTAAGGCAACCTAAGACAGGGAATCAGATATTTGCGGTTGATATTTATCTGGTTCCCAATGATGGGTAAGATCTTCCACTAAAGTAAGGGAACCTAAGACATGGAATCAGATAATAGAGATTGATATTTATCTCGTTTCGAATGATGGGTAAGGTCTGACTAAAGTAAGCAGACCTAAGACAGGGAATCAAATAATAGAGGTTGATAATTATCTGGTTCCCAGTGATGGGTAAGGTCTTACATTAAAGTAAGCAGACCTAAGACAGGGAATCAGATAATAGAGATTGATATTTATCTGGTTCCCAATGATGGGTACACTCCGACACTAAGGTACGCGAACCTAAGACAGGGAATCGGACAATAGAGCTTGATATTTATCTGGTTCCCAATGATTGGTAAGGTCTCACACTAAAGTAAGCAGACCTAAGACAGGGAATCAGATAACAGAGATTGATATTTATTTGGTTCCCAGTGATTGGTAAGGTTTGACAGTAAAGTAAGCCGACCTAAGACAGGGAATCAGATAACAGATATTGGTATTTATCTGGTTCCCAATGATGGGTAAGGTCTGACACTAAAGTAAAGGAACCTAAGACAGGGAATCAGATAATGGAGATTGATATTTATCTGGCTCTCAATGATGGGTAAGGTCCCAGACTAAAGTAAGGGAACCTAAGACAGGGGATCAGATAATAGTGATTGATATTTATCTGGTTCCCAACGATGGGCAAGCTCTCGGACCAAAGTAAGGGAACGTAGGACGGCGAATTAGATCATAGAGATTGATATTTATCTGGTTTCCAATGATGGGTAAGATCTGACACTAATGTAAGGAAACCTAAGGCAGGGAATCAGATAATAGAGATTGATGTTTATCCGATTCCCAATGATGGGTAAGATCTGACACTAAAGTAAGACAACCTAAGGCAGGGAAGCAGATAATCGCGATTGATCTTTATCTGATTCCCAATGATGGGTAAGGTCTCACAGTGAAGTAAGGGAACCTAAGACAGGGAATCAGATAATAGAGATTGATATTTATCTGGTTCCCAATGATGGGTAAGGTCTCAGACTAAATTAAGGGAACCTAAGACAGGGGATCAGATATAGAGATTGATATTTATCTGGTTCCAATGATGGGTAAGATCTCACACTAAAGTAAGGGGACCTAAGACAGGGCATCAGATAATAGAGATTGATGTTTTTCTGGTTCCCAATGATGGGTAAGGTTTGACACTAAAGTAAGGGAACCTAGGACAGGGAATCAGATAATGGAGATTGATATTTATCTGGCTCTCAATGATGGGTTAGGTCTGACACTAAAGTAAGCGAACATAAGACAGGGAATCAGATAATAGAGATTGATATTTATCTGGTTCCCAATGATGGGTAAGGTCTCAGACTAAATTAAGGGAACCTAAGACAGGGGATCAGATATAGTGATTGATATTTATCTGCTTCCCAACGAGGGGCAAGCTCTCGGACTAAAGTAAGGGAACGTAAGACGGTGAATTAGATAATAGAGATTGATATTTATCTGGTTCCCAATGATGGGTAAGATCTCACACTAAAGTATGGGGACCTAAGACAGGGAATCAGATAATAGAGATTGTTATTTATCTGGTTCCCATTTATGAGTAAGGTCTCACACTAAAGTAAGGTAAACTAAGAGAGGGAATAAGAAAATAGAAATTGATATTTATCTGGTTCCCAATGATGGTTAAGGTCTGACTCTAAAGTAAGCAGGCCTAAGACAGGGAATCAGATAATAGAGATTGATATGTATCTGGTTCCCAATGATGGGTAAGGTCTGACACTAAAGTAAGGGAACCTAAGACAGGGAATCAGATATAGAGATTGATATTTATCTGGTTCCGATGATGGGTAAGATCTCACACTAAAGTAAGGGGACCTAAGACAGGGCATCAGATAATAGAGATTGATATTTATCTGGCTCCCAATGATGGGTAAGGTCTCACACTAAAAAAGGTAAACTAAGAGAGGGAATCAGATAATAGAGATTGATATTTATCTGGTTCCCAATGATGGGTAAGATCTCACACTATAAAGTAAGGGGACCTAATTCAGGGAATCAGATAATAGAGATTGATATTTATCTGGTTCCCAATGATGGGTAAGGTCTCACAGTAAAGTAAGGGAACCTAAGACAGGGAATCAGATAGTAGAGATTGGTGTTTATCCGATTCCCAATGATTGGTAAGATCTGACACTATTGTAAGGGAACCTAAGACAGGGAATCAGATAATAGAGATTGATGTTTATCTGGTTCCCAATGATGGGTAAGGTGTGACACCAAAGTTAGGGACCCTAAGACAGGGTATCAGGTAATAGAGATTGATATTTATCTGTTTGCCAATGATGGGTTTGGTCTGACGCTAAAGTAAGGCAACCGAATGCCAGGGAATCAGATAATAGTGATTGATATTTATCTGATTAGCAATTACTGGTAATTTCTCACACTAAAGTAAGGCATCCTAAGTCTGAATCAGATAATAGTGATTGATATTCATGTGGTTCCCAATGATGGGTTAGATCCAAGACTAAAGTAAGGCACTCTAAGAGAGAGAATCGGATAATAGAGATTGATGTTTATCTGGTTCCCAATGATGGGTTAGGTCTGACAGTAAAGTAAGGGAACCTAAGACAGGGAATCAGATAATAGAGATTGATATTTATCTGGTTCCTAATGATGGGTAAGGTCTCAGACTAAAGTAAGGCAACCTAAGACTGGGAAGCAGTTTTTAGCGAATGATATTTATCTGGTTCCCAATGATGGGTAAGATCTCCCGCTAAAGTAAGTGGACCTGAGACAGGGAATCAGATAGTGGAGATTGATATTTATCTGATTCCCAATGATGGATTAGGTCTGACACTAAAGTAAGGGAACCTAAGGCAGGGAATCAGATAATAGAGATTGATATTTATCTGGCTCTCAATGATGGGTAAGGTAAGGTCTCAGACTAAAGCAAGGGAACCTAAGGCAGGGAATCAGATAATAGAGATTGATATTTATCTGGTTCCCAATGATGGGCAAGCTCTCAGACTAAAGTAAGGAATGTAAGACGTCGAATTAGATAATAGAGTTTCATATTTTTCTGGCTCCCAATGATGGGAAAGGTCTGACACTAAAGTAAGGGAACCAAAGAGAGGACATCAGAAAATAGAGACTGATATTTATCTGGTTTCCAGTGATGGGTAAGGTCTCACACTAAAGTAAGGTAAACTAAGAGAGGGAATCAGATAATGATCATAGAGATTGATATTTATCTGATTCCCAATGATGGGTAAGATCTCACACTAGAGTAATGGAACCTAAGGCAGGGAATCAGATAATAGAGATTGATATTTGTTTGGTTCCTAATGATGGGTAAGGTCTGACACTAAAGTAAGGGTACTAAGACAGGGAATCAGACAATAGAGATTGATATTTATCTGGTTCCCAATGATGGGTAAGATCTGACACAAATGTAAGGGAACCAAAGACAGGGAATCAGATAATAGAGATTGATGTTTATCCGATTCCCAATGATGGGTAAGATCTGACACTAAATTAAGACAACCTAAGGCAGGGAAGCAGATAATGGAGATTGATATTTATCTGGCTCGCAATGATGGGTTAGGTCTGACACTAAAGTAAGCGAACCTAAGACAGGGAATCAGATAATAGAGATTGATATTTATCTGGTTCCCAATGATGGGTAAGGTCTCAGGCAAAAGTAAGGGAACCTAAGACAGGGGATCAGATAATAGTGATTGATTTTTATCTGGTTCGCAACGATGGGCAAGCTCTCTGACTAAAGTACGGGAATGTAAGACGGCGAATTAGATAATAAAGATTGATATTTATCTGGTTCCCAATGATGGGTAAGATCTGACACTAATGTAAGGAAACCTAAGACAGGGAATCAGATAATAGAGATTGATGTTTATCCGATTCCCAATGACGTGTAATATCTCACATTAAAGCAAGGCAACCTAAGACAGGGAATCAGATATTAGAGATTGTTATTTATCTGGTTCCCAATGATGGGTAAGATCTCACACTAAAGTAAGGGAACCTAAGACAGGCAATCAGATAATAGTGATTGATATTTATCTGATTAGCAATTACAGGTAATTTCTCACACTAAAATAAGGCATCCTAAATCTGAATCCGATAATAGTGATTGATATTCACGTGGTTCCCAATGGTGGGTTAGATCCAAGACTAAAGTTAGGCAGTTTTAGACAGGGAATCAGATAATGGAGATTGATATTTATCTGGTTCCCAATGATGGGTAAGGAATGACACTAAAGTAAGGGAACCTACGACAGGGAATCAGATAATGGAGATTGATATTTATCTGGCTCCCAATGATGGGTAAGGTCTGACACTAAAGTAAGGGAACCTAAGACAGGGAATCAGATAATGGAGATTGATATTTATCTGGTTCCCAATGATGCGTAAGATCTCACATTAAAGTAAGGTAAACTAAGAGAGGGAATCCGATAATAGAGATTGATATTTATCTGGCTCCGAATGATGGGTAAGGTCTCACACTAAATAAGGTAAACTAAGAGAGGGAATCAGGTAATGGAGATCGATATTTGTTTGGTTCCTAATGATGGGTAAGGTCTGACACTAAAGTAAGGGTACTAAGACAGGGAATCAGATAATAGAGATTGATATTTATCTGGCTCCCAATGATGGGTAAGGTCTCACACTAAAGTAAGGTAAACTAAGAGAGGGAATCCGATAATAGAGATTGATATTTATCTGGCTCCCAATGATGGGTAAGGTCTCACACTAAATAAGGTAAACTAAGAGAGGGAATCAGGTAATAGAGATCGATATTTATTTAGTTCCCAGTGATGGGTAAGGTCTGACAGTAAAGTAAGGGGACCTAAGACAGGGAATCCGATAATAGAGATTGATATTTATCTGATTCCCAATGATGGGTTAGGTCTGACACTAAAGTAAGGGAACCTAAGGCAGGGGATCAGATAATAGTGATTGATATTTATACGGTTCCCAATGTTGGGTACGATCTCACACTAGAGTAAGGGAACCTAAGACAGGGGATCAGATAATAGTGATTGATATTTATCTGGTTCCCAATGATGGGTAAGATCTCACACTAGAGTGAGCGAACCAAAGACAGGGGATCAGATAATAGAGATTGATATTTAACTGGTTCCCAATGATGGGTAAGATCTCACACTAAAGTAGGGGAACGTAAGACAGGGAATCATATAATAGAGATTGATATTTATCTGGTTCCTGATGATGGGTAAGGTCTCACACTAATGTAAGTGAAACTAAGAGAGGGAATCAGATAATAGAGATTGATATTTATCTGGTTCCCAATGATGGGTTAGATCTCACACTAAAGTAAGGGGACATAAGACAGGGAATGAGATAATAGAGATTGATATTTATCTGGCTCCCCATGATGGGTAAGGTCTCACACTGAAGTAAGGGATACTGAGAGAGGGAATCAGATAATAGAGATTGATATTTATCTGGTTACCAGTGACGGGTAAGATCTCAAAACTAAAGTAAGGGAACCTAAGACAGGGGATCAGATAATAGAGATTGATATTTATCTGGTTCCCAATGATGGGCATGCTCTCAGACTAAATTAAGGGAACGTAAGACAGGGAATCAGATAATAGAGATTGATATTTATCTGGTTCCGAATGATGAGTAAGGTCTGACACTAAAGTAAGGGAACCTAAGACAGGGAATCGGATAATAGAGATTGATATTTATCTGGTTCCCAATGATGGGTACGGTCTGACACTAAAGTACGGGAACCTAAGACAGGGAATCAGATAGTGGAGATTGATATTTATGTGGTTCCCAATGATGGGTTAGGTCTGACAGTAAAGTAAGGGAACCTAAGACAGGGAATCAGATAACAGAGATTGATATTTATCTGGTTCCTAATGATGGGTAAGGTCTCAGACAAAAGTAAGGCAACCTAAGACAGGGGATCAGATAATAGTGATGGATGTTTATCTGGTTCCCAATGATGGGTAAGGTGTGACACTAAAGTTAGGGACCCTAAGACAGGGTATCAGGTAATAGAGATTGATATTTATGTTTCCCAATGATGGGTTAGGTCTGACGCTAAAGTAAGGCAACCGAATGCCAGGGAATCAGATAATAGTGATTGATATTTATCCGATTAGCAATTACTTGTAATTTCTCTCACTAAAGTAAGGCATCCTAAGTCTGACTCAGATAATAGTGATTGATATTCATGTTGTTCCCAATGATGGGTTAGATCCAAGACTAAAGTAAGGCACTCTAAGACATGGAATCAGATAATAGAGATTGATATTTATCTGGCTCCCATTGATGGGTAATGTCTGACTAAAGTAAGGGAACCTAAGACAGGGAATCAGATAATAGAGATTGATATTTATCTGGTTCCCAATGATGGGTAAGTTCTGACGCTAAGGTAAGAGAACCTAAGACGTGGAATCACTATTATCTGATTCAGACGGAAAATAGAGATTGATATTTATCTGTTTCCCAATGATGGGTATGGTCGCAGAGTAATGTAAGGCAACCTCAGACAGGAAATCAGATAATAGTGATTGATGTTTATCTGGTCCCCAATCATGGGTAAGGTCTCACACTAAAGTAAGGGAACCAAAGACAGGGAATCAGATAATAGAGATTGATGTGTATCCTATTCCCAATGAGGTGTAAGATCTCATATTAAAGTAAGGCAACCTAAGACAGGGAATCAGATAATAGTGATTGATATTCATGTGGTTCCCAATGATGGGTAAGATCCAAGACTTAAGTAAGGCACTCTAAGACGTCACATCAGATAATAGAGATTGACGTTTATTTGATTCCCTAAGGCGGGGAAGATCTTACTCTAAAGTAAGGGAACCTAAGACACGGAATCGGATAGTAGAGATTGATATCTATTTGGTTCCCAATGATGGGTAAGATCTCCCACTGAAGTAAGGGGCTCTAAGGCAGGGAATCAGATAATAGAGATTGATGGTTATCCGATTCCCAATGACGTGTATGATCTTTCACTAAAGTAAACCAACCTAAGACAGGGAATCAGATATTAGCGATTGATATTTATCTGCTTCCCAGTGATGGGTAAGATCTCCTACTAAAGTAAGGGGATGTAAGACAGGGAATCGGATAATAGAGATTGATATTTATCTGGTTCCCAATGATGGGTAAGATCTCCCACTGAAGTAAGGGGCTCTAAGGCAGGGAATCAGATAATAGAGATTGATGGTTATCCGATTCCCAATGACGTGTATGATCTTTCACTAAAGTAAACCAACCTAAGACAGGGAATCAGATATTAGCGATTGATATTTATCTGCTTCCCAGTGATGGGTAAGATCTCCTACTAAAGTAAGGGGACCTAAGACAGGGAATCGGATAATAGAGATTGATATTTATCTGGTTCCCAATGATGGGTAAGATCTGACCCTAAACTAAGGGAACCTAAGACAGGGAATCAGATAATAGAGATTGATATTTATCTGGTTCCCAATGATGGGTAAGATCGATATTTATCTTGTTCCCATTGTTGGGTAAGATGTCATGCTAAAGTAAGGGAACCTAAGACAGGGAATCAGATAATGGAGATTGATATTTATCTGGTTCCCAATGATGCGTAAGATCTCACATTAAAGTAAGGTAAACTACGAGAGGGAATCCGATAATAGAGATTGATATTTATCTGGCTCCGAATGATGGGTAAGGTCTCACACTAAATAAGGTAAACTAAGAGAGGGAATCAGGTAATGGAGATCGATATTTGTTTGGTTCCTAATGATGGGTAAGGTCTGACACTAAAGTAAGGGTACTAAGACAGGGAATCAGATAATAGAGATTGATATTTATCTGGCTCCCAATGATGGGTAAGGTCTCACACTAAAGTAAGGTAAACTAAGAGAGGGAATCCGATAATAGAGATTGATATTTATCTGGCTCCCAATGATGGGTAAGGTCTCACACTAAATAAGGTAAACTAAGAGAGGGAATCAGGTAATAGAGATCGATATTTATTTAGTTCCCAGTGATGGGTAAGGTCTGACAGTAAAGTAAGGGGACCTAAGACAGGGAATCCGATAATAGAGATTGATATTTATCTGATTCCCAATGATGGGTTAGGTCTGACACTAAAGTAAGGGAACCTAAGGCAGGGGATCAGATAATAGTGATTGATATTTATACGGTTCCCAATGTTGGGTACGATCTCACACTAGAGTAAGGGAACCTAAGACAGGGGATCAGATAATAGTGATTGATATTTATCTGGTTCCCAATGATGGGTAAGATCTCACACTAGAGTGAGCGAACCAAAGACAGGGGATCAGATAATAGAGATTGATATTTAACTGGTTCCCAATGATGGGTAAGATCTCACACTAAAGTAGGGGAACGTAAGACAGGGAATCATATAATAGAGATTGATATTTATCTGGTTCCTGATGATGGGTAAGGTCTCACACTAATGTAAGTGAAACTAAGAGAGGGAATCAGATAATAGAGATTGATATTTATCTGGTTCCCAATGATGGGTTAGATCTCACACTAAAGTAAGGGGACATAAGACAGGGAATGAGATAATAGAGATTGATATTTATCTGGCTCCCCATGATGGGTAAGGTCTCACACTGAAGTAAGGGATACTGAGAGAGGGAATCAGATAATAGAGATTGATATTTATCTGGTTACCAGTGACGGGTAAGATCTCAAAACTAAAGTAAGGGAACCTAAGACAGGGGATCAGATAATAGAGATTGATATTTATCTGGTTCCCAATGATGGGCATGCTCTCAGACTAAATTAAGGGAACGTAAGACAGGGAATCAGATAATAGAGATTGATATTTATCTGGTTCCGAATGATGAGTAAGGTCTGACACTAAAGTAAGGGAACCTAAGACAGGGAATCGGATAATAGAGATTGATATTTATCTGGTTCCCAATGATGGGTACGGTCTGACACTAAAGTACGGGAACCTAAGACAGGGAATCAGATAGTGGAGATTGATATTTATGTGGTTCCCAATGATGGGTTAGGTCTGACAGTAAAGTAAGGGAACCTAAGACAGGGAATCAGATAACAGAGATTGATATTTATCTGGTTCCTAATGATGGGTAAGGTCTCAGACAAAAGTAAGGCAACCTAAGACAGGGGATCAGATAATAGTGATGGATGTTTATCTGGTTCCCAATGATGGGTAAGGTGTGACACTAAAGTTAGGGACCCTAAGACAGGGTATCAGGTAATAGAGATTGATATTTATGTTTCCCAATGATGGGTTAGGTCTGACGCTAAAGTAAGGCAACCGAATGCCAGGGAATCAGATAATAGTGATTGATATTTATCCGATTAGCAATTACTTGTAATTTCTCTCACTAAAGTAAGGCATCCTAAGTCTGACTCAGATAATAGTGATTGATATTCATGTTGTTCCCAATGATGGGTTAGATCCAAGACTAAAGTAAGGCACTCTAAGACATGGAATCAGATAATAGAGATTGATATTTATCTGGCTCCCATTGATGGGTAATGTCTGACTAAAGTAAGGGAACCTAAGACAGGGAATCAGATAATAGAGATTGATATTTATCTGGTTCCCAATGATGGGTAAGTTCTGACGCTAAGGTAAGAGAACCTAAGACGTGGAATCACTATTATCTGATTCAGACGGAAAATAGAGATTGATATTTATCTGTTTCCCAATGATGGGTATGGTCGCAGAGTAATGTAAGGCAACCTCAGACAGGAAATCAGATAATAGTGATTGATGTTTATCTGGTCCCCAATCATGGGTAAGGTCTCACACTAAAGTAAGGGAACCAAAGACAGGGAATCAGATAATAGAGATTGATGTGTATCCTATTCCCAATGAGGTGTAAGATCTCATATTAAAGTAAGGCAACCTAAGACAGGGAATCAGATAATAGTGATTGATATTCATGTGGTTCCCAATGATGGGTAAGATCCAAGACTTAAGTAAGGCACTCTAAGACGTCACATCAGATAATAGAGATTGACGTTTATTTGATTCCCTAAGGCGGGGAAGATCTTACTCTAAAGTAAGGGAACCTAAGACACGGAATCGGATAGTAGAGATTGATATCTATTTGGTTCCCAATGATGGGTAAGATCTCCCACTGAAGTAAGGGGCTCTAAGGCAGGGAATCAGATAATAGAGATTGATGGTTATCCGATTCCCAATGACGTGTATGATCTTTCACTAAAGTAAACCAACCTAAGACAGGGAATCAGATATTAGCGATTGATATTTATCTGCTTCCCAGTGATGGGTAAGATCTCCTACTAAAGTAAGGGGATGTAAGACAGGGAATCGGATAATAGAGATTGATATTTATCTGGTTCCCAATGATGGGTAAGATCTCCCACTGAAGTAAGGGGCTCTAAGGCAGGGAATCAGATAATAGAGATTGATGGTTATCCGATTCCCAATGACGTGTATGATCTTTCACTAAAGTAAACCAACCTAAGACAGGGAATCAGATATTAGCGATTGATATTTATCTGCTTCCCAGTGATGGGTAAGATCTCCTACTAAAGTAAGGGGACCTAAGACAGGGAATCGGATAATAGAGATTGATATTTATCTGGTTCCCAATGATGGGTAAGATCTGACCCTAAACTAAGGGAACCTAAGACAGGGAATCAGATAATAGAGATTGATATTTATCTGGTTCCCAATGATGGGTAAGATCGATATTTATCTTGTTCCCATTGTTGGGTAAGATGTCATGCTAAAGTAAGGGAACTTAAAACAGGGAAACAGATAATAGTGATTGATATTTATCTGATTAGCAATTACGGGTAATTTCTCACACTAAAATAAGGCATCCTAAGTCTGAATTAGATAATATTGATTGATATTCATGTGGTTCCCAATGATGGGTAAGATCCAAGTCTAAAGTAAGGCACTCTAAGACAGGGAATCAGATAATAGAGATTGACGTTTATCTGAATCTCTATGGCGGGGAAGATCTTACACTAAAGTAAGGTAACCTAAGACATGGAATCAGATAATAGAGATTGATATTTATCTGGTTCTCAATGATGGGTAAGAACTACCACTAAAGTAAGGGGATCTAAGACCGGGAATCAGATAATAGAGATTGATATTTATCTGTTTCCCATTGATGGGTAAAATGTCACACAAATAAGGGAGCCTAAGACAGGGAATCAGATAATAGAGATTGATGGTTATCCGATTCCCAATGACGTGTAAGATCTTTCACTAAAGTAATGCAACCTAAGACAGGGAATCAGATAATAGAGATTGATATTTATCTGGTTCCCAATGATTGGTAAGATCTGACACTAAAGTAAGGGAACCTATGACAGGGAATCAGATAATAGAGATTGACATTTATCAGGTTGACAATGATGGGTTTGGTCGGACACTAAAGTAAGGGAACCTAAGACAGGGAATTAGATAATAGAGATTGATATTTATCTTTTTCTCAATGATGGGTAAGGTCTGACCCTAAAGTAAGGGAACCTAAGACAGGGAATCAGATAATAGAAATCGATATTTATCTGGTTCCCAATGATGGGTAAGGTCTGACACTAAAGTAAGCAGACCAAAGACAGGGAATCAGATAATATAGATTGATATTTATCTGTTTCCCAATGATGGGTTAGGTCTGACACTAAAGTAAGGGAACCGAACGCCAGGGAATCAAATAATAGTGATTGATATTTATCTGATTAGCAATTACTGGTAATTTCTCACACTAAAGTAAGGCATCCTAAGTCTGACTCAGATAATAGTGATTGATATTCACATGGTTTCCAATGATGGGTTAGATCCAAGACTAAAGTAAGGCACTCTAAGAGAGAGAATCAGATAATGGAGATTGATATTTATCTGGTTCATAATGATGGGTAAGGTCTCAGACTAAAGTAGGGCAACGTAAGACAGGGAATCAGATAATAGAGATTGACATTTATTTGGTTCCGAAAGATGGGTAAGGTCTCACACTAAAGTAAGGGAACCTAAGACAGTGAATCAGATAATAGAGATTGACATTTATTTGGTTCCGAAAGATGGGTAAGGTCTGACACTAAATAAGGAAAAGTAAGAGAGGGAATCAGATAATAGAGATTAATATTTATCTGGTTCCCAATGACGGGTAAGATCTCACACTAAAGTAAGGGGACCTAAGACAGGGAATCAGATAATAGAGATTGATAATTATCTGGTTCCCAATGATGGGTAAGATCTCCCTCTAAAGTTAGGGGACCTGAGACAGGGAATCAGATAATAGAGTTTGATATTTATCAGGTTCCCAATGATAGGTATGGTCTGACACTAAAGTACGGAAACCTAAGACAGGGAATCAAATAGTGGAGATTGATATTTGTGTGGTTCCCAATGATGGGTTAGGTCTGACAGTAAAGTAAGGGAACCTAAGACAGGGAATCAGATAATAGAGATTGATATTTATCTGGTTCATAATGATGGGTAAGGTCTCAGACTAAAGTAGGGGAACCTAAGACAGGCGATCAGATAATAGTGATGGATATTTATCTGGTTCCCAATGATGGACAAGCTCTCAGACTAAAGTAAGGAATGTAAGACGGCAAATTAGATACTAGAGATGCATATTTATCTGGCTCCCAATGATGGGTTATGTCTGACACTAAAGTAAGGGGTCCAAATACAGGGTTTCAGATAATAGAAATTGATATTTATCTGGTTCCCAATGATGGGTAAGGTCTGACACTAATGTATGGGAACCTAAGACAGGGAACGAGATAATAGAGATTGATGTTTATCCGATGTCCAATGATGGGTAAGGTCTCTGACCAAAGTAAGGGTACCTAAGACAGGGATTTAGATAATAGAGATTGATATTTATGTGGTTCCCAATGATTGGTAAGGTCTCGGACTAACGTAAGGGAACCTAAGACAGGGAATCAGATAATCAAGATTGATATTTATCTGTTTTCCTATGATGGGTAAGGTCTCGGACTAAAGTAAGGGTACCTAAGACAGGGAATCAGATAATAGTGATTGATATTTATCTGGTTCCCATTGACGTGTAAGATGTCACTAAATAAGGGAACCTAAGACAGGGAATCAGGTAATGGAGATTGATGTGTATGTGATTCCCAGTGGTGTGTAAGATGTTACACTAAAGTAAGCGAACCTAAGACATGGAATCAGATAATAGAGATTGATATTTATCTCATTCCCATTGACAGGTAAGATCTGACACTAAAGTAAGGGAACCTAAGACAGGGTATCAGATTATATAGATTGATATTTATCTGTTTCCCATTGATGGGTAAAAATGTCACACTAAAGTAAGGGGACCTAAGACAGGGAATCAGATAATAGAGATTGATATTTATCTGGTTCCCAATGATGGGTAAGGTCTGACACTAAAGTAAGGGAACCTAAGACATTGAATCAGGTAATAGAGATTGATACATATCTGGTTCCCAATGATGTGTAAGGTCTGACTAAAGTAAGGGAACCTAAGACAGGGAATCAGATAATAGAGATTGATATTTACCTGGTTCCCAATGATGGGTTAGGTCTGACACTATAGTAAGGGAACCTAAGACAGGGAATCAGATAATAGAGATTGATATTTATTTGGTTCCGAATGATGGGTATGGTCTGACTAAAGTAAGGGAACCTAAGACAGGGAATCAGATAATAGAGATTGATATTTATCTGGTTCCCATTGATGGGTAAGATGTCACACTAAGGGAACCTAAGACAGGGAATCATATAATGGTGATTGATATTTATCTGATTAGCAATTACAGGTAATTTGTCACACTAAAATAAGGCATCCTAAATCTGAATCAGTTAATAGAGATTGATATTTATCTGGTTCCCATTGACAGGTAAGATCTGACACTAAAGTAAGGGAACCTAAGACAGAGTATCAGATAATAGAGATTGATATTTATCTGGTTCCCAATGATGGGTACGGTCTGACACTAATGTACGCGAATCTAAGACAGGGAATCAGACAATAGAGATTGATATTTATCGGGTTCCCAATGAATGGTAAGGTCTCACACTATAGTAAGGGGACCTAAGAGAGTGAATCAGTTAATAGAGATTGATATTTAACTGGCTCCCAAAGATGGGTAAGGTCTCACACTAAAGTAAGGGGACCTAAAACAGGGAATCAGATAATAGAGATTGATATTTATCTGGTTCCCAATGATGGGTAAGGTCTCACACTAAAGTAAGGGAACCTAAGACAGGGAATCAGATAATAGAGATTGATGTTTATCTGGTTCCCAATGATTGTTAAGATCTGACACTAAGGGAACCTAAGGTCTCACACTAAAGTAAGGGAAACTAAGAGAGGGAATCAGATAATAGAGATTGATATTTATCTGGTTCCAAATGATGGGTAAGATCTCACACTAAAGTAAGGGAACCTAAGACAGGGAATCAGATAATAGAGATTGATATTTATCTGGTTCCCAATTATGGGTAATGTCTGACACTAAAGTAAGGGGACCTAAGACATGGAATCAGATAATAGAGATTGATATTTATTTGGTTCCGAATGATGGGTATGGTCTGACTAAAGTAAGGGAACCTAAGACAGGGAATCAGATAATAGAGATTGATGTTTATCTGGTTCCCAATGATTGGTAAGATCTGACACTAAGGGAACCTAAGGTCTCACACTAAAGTAAGGGAAACTAAGAGAGGGAATCAGATAATAGAGATTGATATTTATCTGGTTCCGAATGATGGGTAAGATCTCACACTAAAGTAAGGGAACCTAAGACAGGGAATCTGATAATAAAGATTGATATTTATCTGGTTCCCAATGATGGGTAAGTTCTGACGCTAAAGTAAGGAAACCTAAGACATGGAATCACTATTATCTGAATCAGACGGAAAATAGAGATTGATATTTATCTGGTTCCCAATGGTGGGTCTGGTCACAGAGTAAAGTAAGGGCACCTAAGACAGGGGATCAGATAATAGTGATTGATATTTATCTAGTTCCCAATGATGGGCAAGGTCTCAGACTAAAGTAAGGGAACCTAAGACAGGGAATCAGATAATGGAGATTGATATTTATCTGGTTCCCAATGATGGGTAAGATCTCCCTCTAAAGAAAGGGGACCTAAGACAGGGAATCAGATAATAGAGATAGATATTTATCTGGTTCCCAATATTGGGTAAGGTCTGACACTAAAGTAAGGGGACCTAAGACAGAGAATCAGTTAATAGAGATTGATATTTATCTGGCTCCCAATGATGGGTAAGGTCTCACACTAAAGTAAGGTAAACTAAGGGAGGGAATCAGATAATAGAGATTGATATTTATCTGGTTCCCAATGATGGGTAAGATCTCACACTAAAGTAAGGGGACCTAAAACACGGAATCAGATAATAGAGATTGTTATTTATCTGGTTCTCAATGATGGGTAAGGTCTCACACTAAAGTATGGTAAAGTAAGTGAGGGAATCAGACGATAGAAATTGATATTTATCTGGTTCCCAATAATGGGTAAGGTCTGACACTAATGTAACCAGATCAAAGACAGGGAATCAGATAATAGAGATTGATATTTATCTGGTTCCCAATGATAGGTAAGGTGTGACACTAAAGTAAGGGAACCTAAGACAGGGAATCAGTTAACAGAGATTGATATATATCTGTTTCCCAATGATGGGTTAGGTCTGACACTAAAGTAAGGGAACCGCACGCCTGGGAATCAGATAATAGTGATTGATATTTATCTGATTAACAATTACTGGTAATTTCTCACACTAAAATAAGGCATCCTAAATCTGAATAAGATAATAGTGATTGATATTCACGTGGTTCCCAATGGTGGGTTAGATCCAAGACTAAAGTTAGGCACTCTTAGACAGACAATCAGATAATGGAGATTGATATTTATCAGGTTCCTAATGATGGGTAAGATCTCTCACTAAAGTAAGGGTACCTGAGACAGGGAATCAGATAATAGAGTTTGATATTTATATGGTTCCCAATGACAAGTACTGTCTGACACTAAAGTACAGGAACCTAAGACAGGGAATCAGATAGTTGAGATTGATATTTATCTGGTTCCCAATGATGGGTTATGTCTGACACTAAAGTAAGGGAACCTAAGACAGGGAATCAGATAATAGTGATTGATATTTATCTGGTTCCCAATGATGGGCAAGCTCTCAGATTAAAGTAAGGAATGTAAGACGGCAAGTTAGATAATAGAGATTCATATTTATCTGGCTTCCAATGATGGGTTAGGTCTGACACTAAAGTAAGGGGTCCTAGGACAGGGTTTCAGATAATAGAGATTGATATTTATCTGGTTCCCAATGATGGGTAAAGTCTGCCACTAATGTAAGGGAACCTAAGACAGGGAATCAGATAATAGAGATTGATGTTTATCTGATTCCCAATGATGGGTAAGGTCTCTGACTAAAGTAAGGGTACCTAAGACAGGAAATCAGATAATAGAGATTGATATTTATCTGGTTCCCAATGATGTGTAAGGTCTGACACTAAAGTAAGGGAACCTAAGACAGGGAATCAGATAATAGAGATTGACATTTATTTGGTTCCCAATGGTGGGTAAGATCTGACACAAATGTAAGGGAACCTATGACAGGGAATTAGTTTATAGAGATTGATGTTTATCCGATTCCCAATGATGGGTAAGATCTTACACTAAAGAAAGACAACCTAAGGCAGGGAAGCAGATAATAGCGATTGATCCTTATCTGATTCCCAATGATGGGTAAGATCTCACAGTAAAGTAAGGGAACCTAACACAGGGAATCGGATAATAGTGGTTGATATTTATCTGATTAGCAATTACTTGTAATTTCTCACACTAAAGTAAGGCATCCTAAGTCTGAATCAGATAATAGTGATTGATATTCATGTGGTCCCCAATGATGGGTTAGATCCAAGACTAAAGTAAGAAACTCTAAGACGGAATCAGATAATGGAGATTGATATTTATCTGGTTCCCATTGATGGATAAGGTCTCCTTCTAAAGTAAGGGTACCTAAGACGGGGAATTAGATAATCAAGATTGATATTTATCTGTTTCCCAATGATGGGTAAGGTTTCAGACTAAAGTAAGGGCACCTAAGACAGGGAATCAGATAATAGTGATTGATATTTATCTGGTTCACATTGCCGTGTAAGACATCACACTAAATAAGGGAACCTAAGACAGGGAATCAGGTAATGGAGATTGATGTTTATCTTATTCTCAGTGATGTGTAAGATGTCACACTGAAGTAAGCAAACCTAAGACACGGAATCAGATAACAGAGATTGATATTTATCTGGTTCCCGTTGACGGGTAAGATCTGACACTAAAGTAAGGGAACCTAATACATTGTTTCAGATTATGGAGATTGATATTTATCTGTTTCCCATTTATGGGTAAAATGTCACACTAGATAAGTGAACCTTAGACAGGGAATCAGATAATAGAGATTGATGTTCATCCGATTCCCATAGACGTGTAAGATCACTCTCTAAAGTAAGGCAACCTAAGACAGGGAATCAGATATTTGCGGTTGATATTTATCTGGTTCCCAATGATGGGTAAGATCTTCCACTAAAGTAAGGGAACCTAAGACATGGAATCAGATAATAGAGATTGATATTTATCTCGTTTCGAATGATGGGTAAGGTCTGACTAAAGTAAGCAGACCTAAGACAGGGAATCAGATAATAGAGGTTGATATTTATCTAGTTCCCAGTGATGGGTAAGGTCTTACATTAAAGTAAGCAGACCTAAGACAGGGAATCAGATAATAGAGATTGATATTTATCTGGTTCCCAATGATGGGTACACTCCGACACTAAGGTACGCGAACCTAAGACAGGGAATCGGACAATAGAGATTGATATTTATCTGGTTCCCAATGATTGGTAAGGTCTCACACTAAAGTAAGCAGACCTAAGACAGGGAATCAGATAACAGAGATTGATATTTATTTGGTTCCCAGTGATTGGTAAGGTTTGACAGTAAAGTAAGCCGACCTAAGACAGGGAATCAGATAACAGATATTGGTATTTATCTGGTTCCCAATGATGGGTAAGGTCTGACACTAAAGTAAAGGAACCTAAGACAGGGAATCAGATAATGGAGATTGATATTTATCTGGCTCTCAATGATGGGTAAGGTCCCAGACTAAAGTAAGGGAACCTAAGACAGGGGATCAGATAATAGTGATTGATATTTATCTGGTTCCCAACGATGGGCAAGCTCTCGGACCAAAGTAAGGGAACGTAGGACGGCGAATTAGATCATAGAGATTGATATTTATCTGGTTTCCAATGATGGGTAAGATCTGACACTAATGTAAGGAAACCTAAGGCAGGGAATCAGATAATAGAGATTGATGTTTATCCGATTCCCAATGATGGGTAAGATCTGACACTAAAGTAAGACAACCTAAGGCAGGGAAGCAGATAATAGCGATTGATCTTTATCTGATTCCCAATGATGGGTAAGGTCTCACAGTGAAGTAAGGGAACCTAAGACAGGGAATCAGATAATAGAGATTGATATTTATCTGGTTCCCAATGATGAGTAAGGTCTCAGACTAAATTAAGGGAACCTAAGACAGGGGATCAGATATAGAGATTGATATTTATCTGGTTCCAATGATGGGTAAGATCTCACACTAAAGTAAGGGGACCTAAGACAGGGCATCAGATAATAGAGATTGATGTTTTTCTGGTTCCCAATGATGGGTAAGGTTTGACACTAAAGTAAGGGAACCTAGGACAGGGAATCAGATAATGGAGATTGATATTTATCTGGCTCTCAATGATGGGTTAGGTCTGACACTAAAGTAAGCGAACCTAAGACAGGGAATCAGATAATAGAGATTGATATTTATCTGGTTCCCAATGATGGGTAAGGTCTCAGACTAAATTAAGGGAACCTAAGACAGGGGATCAGATTATAGTGATTGATATTTATCTGCTTCCCAACGAGGGGCAAGCTCTCGGACTAAAGTAAGGGAACGTAAGACGGTGAATTAGATAATAGAGATTGATATTTATCTGGTTCCCAATGATGGGTAAGATCTCACACTAAAGTATGGGGACCTAAGACAGGGAATCAGATAATAGAGATTGTTATTTATCTGGTTCCCATTTATGAGTAAGGTCTCACACTAAAGTAAGGTAAACTAAGAGAGGGAATAAGAAAATAGAAATTGATATTTATCTGGTTCCCAATGATGGTTAAGGTCTGACTCTAAAGTAGGCAGGCCTAAGACAGGGAATCAGATAATAGAGATTGATATGTATCTGGTTCCCAATGATGGGTAAGGTCTGACACTAAAGTAAGGGAACCTAAGACAGGGAATCAGATATAGAGATTGATATTTATCTGGTTCCGATGATGGGTAAGATCTCACACTAAAGTAAGGGGACCTAAGACAGGGCATCAGATAATAGAGATTGATATTTATCTGGCTCCCAATGATGGGTAAGGTCTCACACTAAAAAAGGTAAACTAAGAGAGGGAATCAGATAATAGAGATTGATATTTATCTGGTTCCCAATGATGGGTAAGATCTCACACTATAAAGTAAGGGGACCTAATTCAGGGAATCAGATAATAGAGATTGATATTTATCTGGTTCCCAATGATGGGTAAGGTCTCACAGTAAAGTAAGGGAACCTAAGACAGGGAATCAGATAGTAGAGATTGATGTTTATCCGATTCCCAATGATTGGTAAGATCTGACACTATTGTAAGGGAACCTAAGACAGGGAATCAGATAATAGAGATTGATGTTTATCTGGTTCCCAATGATGGGTAAGGTGTGACACCAAAGTTAGGGACCCTAAGACAGGGTATCAGGTAATAGAGATTGATATTTATCTGTTTGCCAATGATGGGTTTGGTCTGACGCTAAAGTAAGGCAACCGAATGCCAGGGAATCAGATAATAGTGATTGATATTTATCTGATTAGCAATTACTGGTAATTTCTCACACTAAAGTAAGGCATCCTAAGTCTGAATCAGATAATAGTGATTGATATTCATGTGGTTCCCAATGATGGGTTAGATCCAAGACTAAAGTAAGGCACTCTAAGAGAGAGAATCGGATAATAGAGATTGATGTTTATCTGGTTCCCAATGATGGGTTAGGTCTGACAGTAAAGTAAGGGAACCTAAGACAGGGAATCAGATAATAGAGATTGATATTTATCTGGTTCCTAATGATGGGTAAGGTCTCAGACTAAAGTAAGGCAACCTAAGACTGGGAAGCAGTTTTTAGCGAATGATATTTATCTGGTTCCCAATGATGGGTAAGATCTCCCACTAAAGTAAGCGGACCTGAGACAGGGAATCAGATAGTGGAGATTGATATTTATCTGATTCCCAATGATGGATTAGGTCTGACACTAAAGTAAGGGAACCTAAGGCAGGGAATCAGATAATAGAGATTGATATTTATCTGGCTCTCAATGATGGGTAAGGTAAGGTCTCAGACTAAAGCAAGGGAACCTAAGGCAGGGAATCAGATAATAGAGATTGATATTTATCTGGTTCCCAATGATGGGCAAGCTCTCAGACTAAAGTAAGGAATGTAAGACGTCGAATTAGATAATAGAGTTTCATATTTTTCTGGCTCCCAATGATGGGAAAGGTCTGACACTAAAGTAAGGGAACCAAAGAGAGGACATCAGAAAATAGAGACTGATATTTATCTGGTTTCCAGTGATGGGTAAGGTCTCACACTAAAGTAAGGTAAACTAAGAGAGGGAATCAGATAATGATCATAGAGATTGATATTTATCTGATTCCCAATGATGGGTAAGATCTCACACTAGAGTAATGGAACCTAAGGCAGGGAATCAGATAATAGAGATTGATATTTGTTTGGTTCCTAATGATGGGTAAGGTCTGACACTAAAGTAAGGGTACTAAGACAGGGAATCAGACAATAGAGATTGATATTTATCTGGTTCCCAATGATGGGTAAGATCTGACACAAATGTAAGGGAACCAAAGACAGGGAATCAGATAATAGAGATTGATGTTTATCCGATTCCCAATGATGGGTAAGATCTGACACTAAAGTAAGACAACCTAAGGCAGGGAAGCAGATAATGGAGATTGATATTTATCTGGCTCGCAATGATGGGTTAGGTCTGACACTAAAGTAAGCGAACCTAAGACAGGGAATCAGATAATAGAGATTGATATTTATCTGGTTCCCAATGATGGGTAAGGTCTCAGGCAAAAGTAAGGGAACCTAAGACAGGGGATCAGATAATAGTGATTGATTTTTATCTGGTTCGCAACGATGGGCAAGCTCTCTGACTAAAGTAAGGGAATGTAAGACGGCGAATTAGATAATAAAGATTGATATTTATCTGGTTCCCAATGATGGGTAAGATCTGACACTAATGTAAGGAAACCTAAGACAGGGAATCAGATAATAGAGATTGATGTTTATCCGATTCCCAATGACGTGTAATATCTCACATTAAAGCAAGGCAACCTAAGACAGGGAATCAGATATTAGAGATTGATATTTATCTGGTTCCCAATGATGGGTAAGATCTCACACTAAAGTAAGGGAACCTAAGACAGGCAATCAGATAATAGTGATTGATATTTATCTGATTAGCAATTACAGGTAATTTCTCACACTAAAATAAGGCATCCTAAATCTGAATCAGATAATAGTGATTGATATTCACGTGGTTCCCAATGGTGGGTTAGATCCAAGACTAAAGTTAGGCAGTTTTAGACAGGGAATCAGATAATGGAGATTGATATTTATCTGGTTCCCAATGATGGGTAAGGAATGACACTAAAGTAAGGGAACCTACGACAGGGAATCAGATAATGGAGATTGATATTTATCTGGCTCCCAATGATGGGTAAGGTCTGACACTAAAGTAAGGGAACCTAAGACAGGGAATCAGATAATGGAGATTGATATTTATCTGGTTCCCAATGATGCGTAAGATCTCACATTAAAGTAAGGGGACCTAAGACATGGAATCAGATAATAGAGTTTGTTATTTATCTGGCTCCGAATGATGGGTAAGGTCTCACACTAAATAAGGTAAACTAAGAGAGGGAATCAGGTAATGGAGATCGATATTTGTTTGGTTCCTAATGATGGGTAAGGTCTGACACTAAAGTAAGGGTACTAAGACAGGGAATCAGATAATAGAGATTGATATTTATCTGGCTCCCAATGATGGGTAAGGTCTCACACTAAAGTAAGGTAAACTAAGAGAGGGAATCCGATAATAGAGATTGATATTTATCTGGCTCCCAATGATGGGTAAGGTCTCACACTAAGGTAAGGTAAACTAAGAGAGGGAATCAGATAATGGAGATTGATATTTATCTGGTTCCCAATGATGGGTAAGATCTCACACTAAAGTAAGGGGACCTAAGACAGGGAATCAGATAATAGAGATTGTTATTTATCTGGCTCCCAATGATGGGTAAGGTCTCACACTAAATAAGGTAAACTAAGAGAGGGAATCAGGTAATAGAGATCGATATTTATTTAGTTCCCAGTGATGGGTAAGGTCTGACAGTAAAGTAAGGGGACCTAAGACAGGGAATCCGATAATAGAGATTGATATTTATCTGATTCCCAATGATGGGTTAGGTCTGACACTAAAGTAAGGGAACCTAAGGCAGGGGATCAGATAATAGTGATTGATATTTATACGGTTCCCAATGTTGGGTACGATCTCACACTAGAGTAAGGGAACCTAAGACAGGGGATCAGATAATAGTGATTGATATTTATCTGGTTCCCAATGATGGGTAAGATCTCACACTAGAGTGAGCGAACCAAAGACAGGGGATCAGATAATAGAGATTGATATTTAACTGGTTCCCAATGATGGGTAAGATCTCACACTAAAGTAGGGGAACGTAAGACAGGGAATCATATAATAGAGATTGATATTTATCTGGTTCCTGATGATGAGTAAGGTCTCACACTAATGTAAGTGAAACTAAGAGAGGGAATCAGATAATAGAGATTGATATTTATCTGGTTCCCAATGATGGGTAAGATCTCACACTAAAGTAAGGGGACATAAGACAGGGAATGAGATAATAGAGATTGATATTTATCTGGCTCCCCATGATGGGTAAGGTCTCACACTGAAGTAAGGGATACTGAGAGAGGGAATCAGATAATAGAGATTGATATTTATCTGGTTACCAGTGACGGGTAAGATCTCAAAACTAAAGTAAGGGAACCTAAGACAGGGGATCAGATAATAGAGATTGATATTTATCTGGTTCCCAATGATGGGCATGCTCTCAGACTAAATTAAGGGAACGTAAGACAGGGAATCAGATAATAGAGATTGATATTTATCTGGTTCCGAATGATGAGTAAGGTCTGACACTAAAGTAAGGGAACCTAAGACAGGGAATCGGAGAATAGAGATTGATATTTATCTGGTTCCCAATGATGGGTACGGTCTGACACTAAAGTACGGGAACCTAAGACAGGGAATCAGATAGTGGAGATTGATATTTATGTGGTTCCCAATGATGGGTTAGGTCTGACAGTAAAGTAAGGGAACCTAAGACAGGGAATCAGATAACAGAGATTGATATTTATCTGGTTCCTAATGATGGGTAAGGTCTCAGACAAAAGTAAGGCAACCTAAGACAGGGGATCAGATAATAGTGATGGATGTTTATCTGGTTCCCAATGATGGGTAAGGTGTGACACTAAAGTTAGGGACCCTAAGACAGGGTATCAGGTAATAGAGATTGATATTTATGTTTCCCAATGATGGGTTAGGTCTGACGCTAAAGTAAGGCAACCGAATGCCAGGGAATCAGATAATAGTGATTGATATTTATCCGATTAGCAATTACTTGTAATTTCTCTCACTAAAGTAAGGCATCCTAAGTCTGACTCAGATAATAGTGATTGATATTCATGTTGTTCCCAATGATGGGTTAGATCCAAGACTAAAGTAAGGCACTCTAAGACATGGAATCAGATAATAGAGATTGATATTTATTTGGTTCCAAATGATGGGTAAGGTCTGACCAAAGTAAGGGAACCTAAGACAGGGAATCAGATAATAGAGATTGATATTTATCTGGTTCCCAATGATGGGTAAGTTCTGACGCTAAAGTAAGGGAACCTAAGACATGGAATCACTATTATCTGATTCAGACGGAAAATAGAGATTGATATTTATCTGGTTCCCAATGATGGGTATGGTCGCAGAGTAAAGTAAGGGAACCTAGGACAGGGGATCAGATAATAGAGATTGATATTTATATGGTTCCCAATGATGGGCAAGCTCTCAGACTAAAGTAAGAGAACCTAAGACAGGGAATCAGATAATGGAGACTGATATTTATCTGGTTCCCAATGATGGGTAAGATCTCCCTTTAAAGAAAGGGGACCTTAGACAGGGAATCAGATAATAGAGATTGATATTTATCTGGTTCCCAATGTTGGGTAAGGTCTGACTAAAGTTAGGGAACCTAAGACAGGGAATAATATAATAGAGATTGATATTTATCTGGTTCCCAATGATGGGTAAGATCTCACACTAAAGTAAGGGAACCTAAGACACAGAATCAGATAATAGAGATTGATATTTATCTGGTTCCCAATGATGGGTCTGGTCTCACACTAAAGTAAGGGAACCTAAGACAGGGAATCAAACAATACAGATTAATATTTATCTGTTTCCCAATGATGGGTAAGGTCTCAGATTAAGTAAGGGAACCTAAGACACAGAATCAGATAATAGAGATTGATATTTATCTGGTTCCCAATGATGAGTAATATCTGACACTAATGTTACGGAACGTAAGACAGGGAATCAGAGAATAGAGATTGATGTCACACTAAAGTAAGGGGACTTAAGACAGGGAATCAGATAATAAAGATTGATATTTATCTGGTTGCCAATGATGGGTAAGATCTGACACTAATATAATGGAACGTACGACAGGGAATCAGATAATAGAGATTGGTATTTATCTGCTTCCCATTGACGGGTAAGATCTGACACTAATGTAACGGAACATACGACAGGGAATCAGATAATAGAGATTGATGTCACACTAAAGTAAGGGATCCTAAGACAGGGAATCAGATAATAGAGATTGATATTTATCTGATTCCCAATGATGGGTAAGGTCTGACAATAAAGTAAGGGAACCTAAGACAGGGAATCAGATAATAGAGATTGATATTTATCTGGCTCCCAATGATGGGTAAGGTCTCACACTAAAGTAAGGAAAACTAGGAGAGGGCATCAGATAATAGCGATTGATATTTATCTGGTTTCCAATGATGGGTAAGATCTCAAACTAAAGTAAGGGAACCTATGACAGGGATCAGATAATAGTAATTGATATTTATCTGGTTCCCAATGATGAGAAAGCTCTCAGACTAATGTAAGGGAACGTAGGACATGGAATCAGATAATAGAGATTGATATTTATCTGGTTCCCAATGATGGGTAAGGTCTGACACTAAAGTAAGGGAACCTAAAACAGGGAATCAGATAATAGAGATTGATATTTATCTGGTTCCCAATGATGGGTTTGGTCTGACACTAAAGTAAGGGAACCTAAGACAGGGAATCAGATAATAGAGATTGATATTTATCTGGTTCCCAATGATGGGTACGGTCTGACACTAAAGTACGGGAACCTAATACAGGGAATCACATAGTGGAGATTGATATTTATGTGGTTCCCAATGATGGGTTAGGTCTGACAGTAAAGTAAGGGAACCTAAGACAGGGAATCAGATAATAGAGATTAATATTTATCTGGTTCCTAATGATGGGTAAGGTCTCAGACTAAAGTAAGGCAACCTAAGACAGGGGATCAGATAATAGTGATTGATATTTATCTGGTTCGCAATGATGGGCAAGCTCACAGACTAAAGTAAGGAAAGTAAGAAGGCGAATTAGATATTAGAGATGCATATTTATCTGGCTCCCAATGAGGGGTTAGGTCTGACACTAAAGTAAGGGGTCCTAATACAGGGTTTCAGATAATAGAAATTGATATTTATCTGGTTCCCAATGATGGGTAAGGTCTGACACTAATGTAAGGGAACCTAAGACAGGGAATCAGATAATAGAGATTGATGTTTATCCGATTCCCAATGATGGGTAAGGTCTCTGACTAAAGTAAGGGTACCTAAGACAGGGAATTAGATAATAGAGATTGATGTTTATCTGGTTCCCAATGATGGGTAAGGTCTCAGACTAAAGTAAGGCACTCTAAGACAGGGAATCAGATAATAGAGTTTGATATTTATCTGGTTCCCAATGATGGGTAAGGTCTCACACTAAAGTAAGGGAAACTAAGAGAGGGTATCAGATAATAGAGATTGATATTTGTCTGGTTCCCAATGATGGGTAAGATCTCACACTAAAGTAAGGGGACCTAAGACAGGGAATCAATTAATAGAGATTGATATTTATCTGGTTCCCAATGATGGGTACGGTCTGACACTAAAGTACGGGAACCTAATACAGGGAATCAGATAGTGGAGATTGATATTTATGTGGTTCCCAATGACGGGTAAGATCTCACACTAAAGTAAGGGGACCTAAGACAGGGAATCAATTAATAGAGATTGATATTTATCTGGCTCCCAATGATGGGTAAGGTCTCACACTAAATAAGGTAAACTAAGACAGGGAATCAGATAATGCAGATTCATATTTATCTGGTTCCCATTGACGGTTAAGTTGTCAGACTAAATAAGGGAACCTAAGACAGGGAATCAGATAATGGAGATTGATATGTATCTGGTTCGCAATGATGGGTAAGGTCTGACACTAAAGTAAGCAGACCTAAGACTGGGAATCAGGTAATAGAGATTGATATGTATCTGGTTCGCAATGATGGGTAAGGTCTGACACTAAAGTAAGGGAACCTAAGACAGGGAATCAGATAATTGTGATTGATATTTATCTGTTTCCCATTGACGGTTAAGTTGTCAGACTAAATAAGGGAACCTAAGACAGGGAATGAGATAATGGAGATTGATGTTTATCTGATTCCCAATGATGTGTAATATGTGACACTAAAGTAAGCGATCCTAAGACACGGAATCAGATAATAAAGATTGATATTTATCTGGTTCCCGATGACAGGTAACATCTGACACTAAAGTAAGGGAACCTAAGACAGGGAATCAGATAATAGAAATTGATATTTATCTGGTTCCCAATGATGGGTAAGGTCTGACGCTAAAGTAAGGGAACCTAAGACAGGGAATCAAGATAATAGAGATTGATATTTATCTGGTTCCCAATGATGGGCAAGGTCTCACACTAAATTAAGGGAACCTACGACGGGGAATCAGATAATAGAGATTGATATTTATCTGGTTCCCAATGATTGTTAAGGTCTCACACTAAAGTAAGGGAATCTAAGACAGGGAATCGGATAATAGAGATTGATATTTATTTGGTTCCCAATGATGGATAAGGCCTGACACTAAAGTAAGGGAACCAAAGACAGGGAATCAGACAATAGAGATTGATATTTATCTGGGTCTCAATGATGGGTTAGGTCTGACACCAAAGTAAGGTAAACTAAGAGAGGGAATCAGATAATAGAGATTGATATTTGTCTGATTCCCAATGATGGGTAAGGTCTGACACTTAAGTAAGGGAACCTAAGACAGGGAATCAGATAATAGAGATTGATATGTATCTGGTTCCCAAGGATGGGTAAGGTCTGACACTAAAGTAAGCAGACCTAAGCCAGGGAATCAGATAATAGAGATTGATATTTATCTGGTTCCAATGATGGGTAAGATCTCACACTAAAGTAAGGGGACCTAAGACAGGGCATCAGACAATAGAGATTGATATTTATCTGGCTCCCAATGATGGGTAAGGTCTCACACTAAAAAAGGTAAGCTAAGAGAGGGAATCAGATAATAGAGATTGATATTTATCTGGTTTCCAATGATGGGTAAGATCTCACACTAAAGTAAGCAGACCTAAGACAGGGAATCAGATAATAGAGATTGATATTTATCTGGTTCCCAATGATGGGTAAGGTCTCACACTAAAGTAAGGGAACCTAAGACAGGGAATCAGATAGTAGAGATTGATGTTTATCCGATTCCCAATGATTGGTAAGATCTGACACTATTGTAAGGGAACCTAAGACAGGGAATCAGATAATAGAGATTGATGTTTATCTGGTTCCCAATGATTGGTAAGATTTGACACTAATGTAATGGAACCTAAGACAGGGAATCAGATAATAGAGATTGATGTTTATCCGATTCCCAATGATGGGTAAGGTCTCCTACTAAAGTAAGGGTACCTACGACAGGTAATCAGATCATCGAGATTGATATTTGTCTGTTTCCCAATGACGGGTAAGGTTTCAGACTAAAGTAAGGGTACGTAAGACAGGGAATCAGATAATAGAGATTGACATTTATCTGGTTCCCAATGATGGGTAAGGTCTGACGCTAAAGTAAGGGAACCTAAGACAGGTTATCAGATAATAGAGATTGATATTTATTTGGTTCCCAATGATGGATAAGGCCTCACACTAAAGTAAGCGGACCTAAGACAGGGAATTAGATAACAGAGATTGATATTTATCTGGTTCTCAATGATGGGTAAGGTCTGACACTTAAGTAAGGGAACCTAAGGCAGGGAATCAGATGATGGAGATTGATATTTATCTGGTTCTGAATGATGGGTAAGGTCTGACACTAAAGTAATGGAACCTAAGACAGGGAATCAGATAAAAGAGATTGATATGTATCTGGTTCTCAGTGATTGGTAAAATGTCACTCTAAATAAGGGGACCTAAGACAGGGAATCAGATAATAGAGATTGATATTTATCTGGTTCCCAATGATGGGTAAGGTCTCACACTAAAGTAAGGGGACCTAAGACAGGGGATCAGATAATAGAGATTGACATTTATTTGGTTACGAAAGATGGGTAAGGTCTGACACTAAATAAGGTAAAGTAAGAGAGGGAATCAGATAATAGAGATTGTTATTTATCTGGTTCCCAATGACGGGTAAGATCTCACACTAAAGTAAGGGGACCTAAGACAGGGAATCAGATAATAGAGATTGATATTTATCTGGCTCCCCATGATGGGTAAGGTCTCGCACTAAATAAGGTAAACTAAGACAGAGAATCAGATAATGGAGATTGATATTTATCTGGTTCCCAATGATGGGTAAGATCTTACATTACAGTAAGGAAATCTGAGACAGGGAATCAGATAATAGAGATTGATGTTTATCGGGTTCCCAATGAATGGTAAGGTCTCACACTAAATAAGGTAAACTAAGACTGGGAATCAGATAATGGAGATTGATATTTATCTGTTTCTCAATGATGGGTTAGGTCTGACACTAAAGTAAGGGAATCTAAGACAGGGGATCAGATAATAATGATTGATATTTATCTGGTTCCCAAAGATGGGCATGCTCTCGGAGTAAGGTAAGAGAATGTAAGACGGCGAATTAGATAATAGAGATTTATCTGGTTCCCAATGACGGGTAAGATCTCATACTAAAGTAAGGGGACCTGAGACAGGGAATCAGATAATAGAGATTGATATTTATCTGGCTCCCAATGATGGGTAAGGTCTCACACTAAATAAGGTAAACTAAGACAGGGAATCAGATAATGGAGATTGATATTTATCTGGTTCTCAATGATGGGTTAGGTCTGACACTAAAGTAAGGGAATCTAAAACAGGGGATCAGATTATAGTGATTGATATTTATCTGGTTCCCATCGATGGGCATGCTCTCGGAGTAAGGTAAGAGAATGTAAGGCGGCAAATTAGATCATAAAGATTTATCTGGTTCCCAATGACGGGTAAGATCTCACACTAAAGTAAGGGAAACTACGACAGGGAATCAGATAATAGAGATTGATATTTATCTGATTCCCAATGATGGGTAAGATCTCACACTAAAGTAAGGGGACCTAAGACAGGGAATCAGATAATAGAGATTGATATTTATCTGGCTCCCAATGATGGGTAAGGTGTCACACTAAATAAGGTAAACTAAGACAGGGAATCAGATAATGGAGATTGATATTTATCTGGTTCTCAATGATGGGTTAGGTCTGACACTAATGTAATGGAACCTAAGACAGGGAATCAGATAATAGAGATTGATATTTATCTGGTTCCCAATGATAGGTAAGATCTTACATTACAGTAAGGAAACCTAAGACAGGGAATCAGATAATAGAGATTGATGTTTATCTTGTTCCCAATGAATGGTAAGTTCTCAGACTAAAGTAAGGGAACTTAAGACAGGGACTCAGATAATAGAGATTGATATTTTACTGGCTCCCAATGATGTGTAAGGTCTCACACTAAATAAGGTAAACTAAGACAGGGAATCAGATAATGGAGATTGATATTTATCTGGTTCTCAATGATGGGTTAGTTCTGACAATAAAGTAAGGGAATCTAAGACAGGGGATCAGATAATAGTGATTGATATTTATCTGGTTCCCAATGATGGGCATGCTCTCGGAGTAAAATAAGAGATTGTAAGTCGGCGAATTAGATAATAGAGATTTATCTGGTTTCCATTGACGGGTAAGATCTGACACTAATGTAACGGAACCTAAGACAGGGAATCAGATAATAGAGATTGATATTTAAATGGCTCCCAATGATGGGTAAGGTCTCACACTAAATAAGGTAAACTAAGAGATGGAATCAAATAATAGAGATTGATATTTATCTGGTTCCCAATGATGGGTAAGATCTCACACAAAAGTAAGGGGACCTAAGACAGGGAATCAGATAATAGAGATTGATATTTATCTGGTTCCCAATGATGGGTAAGGTCTCACACTAAAGTAAGGGAACCTAAGACAGGGAATCAGATAATAGAGATTGACATTTATTTGGTTCCGAAAGATGGGTTAGGTCTGACACTAAATAAGGTAAACTAAGAGAGGGAATCAGATAATAGAGATTGATATTTATCTGGTTCCCAATGACGGGTAAGATCTCACACTAAAGTAAGGTGACATAAGACAGGGACTCAAATAATAGAGATTGATATTTATCTGGCTCCCAATGATGGGTAAGGTCTCACACTAAATAAGGTAAACTAAGACGGGAATCAGATAATGGAGATTGATATTTATCTGGTTCTCAATGATGGGTTAGGTCTGACACTAAAGTATGGGAATCTAAGACAGGAGATCAGATAATAATGATTGATATTTTTCTGGTTCCCAACGATGGGCATGCTCTCGGAGTAAGGTAAGAGAATGTAAGATGGCGAATTAGATAATAGATATTTATCTGGTTCCCAATGACGGGTAAGATCTCACACTAAAGTAAGGGGACCTAAGACAGGGAATCAGATAATAGAGATTGATATTTATCTGGCTCCCAATGATGGGTAAGGTCTCACACTAAATAAGGTAAACTAAGAGAGGGAATCAGATAATAGAGATTGATATTTATCTGGTTCCCAATAATGGGTAAGATCTCACACTAAAGTAAGGGGACCTAAGACGGAATCAGATAATAGAGATTGATATTTATCTGGCTCCCGATGATGGGTAAGGTCTCACACTAAATAAGGTAAACTAAGAGAGGGAATCAGATAATAGAGATTTATATTTATCTGGTTCCCAATAATGGGTAACATCTCACACTAAAGTAAGGGAACCTAAGACAGGGAATCATATAATAGAGCTTGATATTTATCTGGCTCCCAATGATGGATAAGGTCTCACACTAAATAAGGTAAACTAAGACAGGGAATCAGATAATGGAGATTGATATTTATCTGGTTCTCAATGGTGGGTTAGGTCTGACACTAATGTAATGGAACCTAAGACAGGGAATCAGATAATAGAGATTGATATTTATCTGGTTCCCAATGATGGGTAAGATCTTACATTACAGTAAGGAAACCTGAGACAGGGAATCAGATAATAGAGATTGATATTTATCTGGCTCCCAATGATTGGTAAGGTTTCACACTAAAGTAAGGTAAATTAAGAGAGGGAATCAGATAATGGAGATTGATATTTATCTGGCTCGCAGTGATGGGTAAGGTGTCACACTAAATAAGGTTAGCTAAGACAGGGTATGAGATAATGGAGATTGATATTTATCTGGTTCTCAATGATGGGTTAGGTCTGACACCAATGTAATGGAATCTAAGACGGAATCAGATAATAGAGATTGATGTTTATCTGGTTCCCAATGATACGTAAGATCTTACATTACAGTAAGGAAACCTAATAGTAGAGATTGATGTTTATCTTGTTCCCAATGAATGGTAAGGTCTGAGACTAAAGTAAGGGAACCTAAGACAGGGAATCAGATAATAGAGATTGATATTTATCTGGCCCCCAATGATGTGTAAGATGTCACACTACAGTAAGCAAACCTAAGACACGGAATCAGATAACAGAGATTGATATTTATCTGGTTCCCATTGACGGGTAAGATCTGTCACTAAAGTAAGGGAACCTAAGTCAGGGAATCAGATAATAGAAATTGATATTTATCTGGCTCCCAATGATGGGTAAGGTCTCACACTAAATAAGGTAAACTAAGAGAGGGAATCAGATAATAGAGATTGATATTTATCTGGTTTGCAATAATGGGTAAGATCTCTCACACTAAAGTAAGGGGACCTACGACAGGGAATCAGATAATAGAGATTGATATTTATCTGGCTCCCAATGATGGGTAAGGTCTCACACTAAATAAGGTAAACTAAGAGAGGGAATCAGATAATAGAGATTTATATTTATCTGGTTCCCAATAATGGTAAGATCTCACACTAAAGTAAGGGAACCTAAGACAGGGAATCATATAATAGAGCTTGATATTTATCTGGCTCCCAATGATGGATAAGGTCTCACACTAAATAAGGTAAACTAAGACAGGGAATCAGATAATGGAGATTGATATTTATCTGGTTCTCAATGGTGGGTTAGGTCTGACACTAATGTAATGGAACCTAAGAAAGGGAATCAGATAATAGAGATTGATATTTATCTGGTTCCCAATGATGGGTAAGATCTTACATTACAGTAAGGAAACCTGAGACAGGGAATCAGATAGTAGAGATTGATATTTATCTGGTTCTCAATGATGGGTTAGGTCTGACACTAAAGTAAGGGAATCTAAGACAGGGTATCAGATAATAGTGATTGATATTTATCTGGTTCCCAACGATGGGCATGCTCTCGGAGTAAGATAAGAGAATGTAAGACGGCGAATTAGATAATAAAGATTTGTCTGGTTCCCAATGACGGGTAAGATCTCACACTAAAGTAAGGGGACCCAAGACAGGGAATCAATTAATAGAGATTGATATTTATCTGGCTCCCAATGATGGGTAAGGTCTCACACTAAAGTAAGGGAAACTAAGAGAGGGAATCAGATAATAGAGATTGATATTTATTTGGTTCCCAATGATGGGTAAGATCTCACACTAAAGTAAGGGGACCTAAGACAGGGAATCAGATAATAGAGATTGATATTTATCTTGCTCCCAATGATTGGTAAGGTTTCACACTAAAGTAAGGTAAACTAAGAGAGGGAATCAGATAATAGAGATTGATATTTATCTGGCTCGCAGTGATGGGTAAGGTGTCACACTAAATAAGGTAAACTAAGACAGGGTATGAGATAATGGAGATTGATATTTATCTGGTTCTCAATGATGGGTTAGGTCTGACACTAATGTAATGGAACCGTCGACAGGGATTCAGATAATAGAGATTGATGTTTATCTGGTTCCCAATGATACGTAAGATCTTACATTACAGTAAGGAAACCTAAGACAGGGAATCAGATAGTAGAGATTGATGTTTATCTGGTTCCCAATGAATGGTAAAGTCTCAGACTAAAGTAAGGGAACCTAAGACAGGGAATCAGATAATAGAGATTGATATTTATCTGGCCCCCCAATGATGTGTAAGATGTCACACTACAGTAAGCAAACCTAAGACACGGAATCAGATAACAGAGATTGATATTAATCTGGTTCCCATTGACGGGTAAGATCTGTCACTAAAGTAAGGGAACCTAAGTCAGGGAATCAGATAATAGAAATTGATATTTATCTGTTTCCCATTGATGGGTTAAATGTTACACTAAAGTAAGGGGACCTATGACAGGGAATCAGATAATAGAGATTGACATTTATCTGGTTACCAATGATGGGTAATGTCTGACGCTAAAGTAAGGGAACCTAAGACAGGAAATCAGATAATAGAGATTGATATTTATTTGGTTCCCAATGATGGATAAGGCCTGACACTAAAGTAAGCAGACCTAAGACAGGGAATCAGATAACAGAGATTGATATTTATCTGGTTCTCAATGATGGGTAAGGTCTGACACTTAAGTAAGGGAACCTAAGACAGGGAATCAGATAATGGAGATTGATATTTATCTGGTTCTCAATGATGGGTTAGGTCTGACACTAAAGTAAGGTAAACTAAGAGAGGGAATCAGATAATAGAGATTGATATTTATCTAGTTCCCAATGATGTGTAAGATCTCACACTAAAGTAAGGCAACCTAAGGCAGGGAATCAGATAATAGATATTGATATTTATCTGTTTCCCATTGATTGGTAAAATGTCACTCTAAATAAGGGGACCTAAGACAGGGAATCAGATAATAGAGATTGATATGTATCTGGTTCCCAATGATGGGTAAGGTCTGACACTAAAGTAAGCAGACCTAAGGCAGGGAATCAGATAATAGAGATTGATATGTATCTGGTTCCCAATGATGGGTAAGGTCTGACACTAAAGTAAGGGAACCTAAGACAGGGAATCAGATATAGAGATTGATATTTATCTGGTTCCAGTGATGGGTAAGGTCTCACACTAAAGTAAGGGAACCTAAGACAGGGAATCAGATAATAGAGATTGACATTTATTTGGTTACGAAAGATGGGTAAGGTCTGACACTAAATAAGGTAAAGTAAGAGAGGGAATCAGATAATAGAGATTGTTATTTATCTGGTTCCCAATGACGGGTAAGATCTCACACTAAAGTAAGGGGACCTAAGACAGGGAGTCAGATAATAGAGATTGATATTTATCTGGCTCCCAATGATGGGTAAGGTCTCACACTAAATAAGGTAAACTAATTCAGGGAATCAGATAATGGTGATTGATATTTATCTGGTTCTCAATGATGGGTTAGTTCTGACACTAAAGTAAGGGAATCTAAGACAGGGGATCAGATAATAGTGATTGATATTTATCTGGTTCCCAATGATGGACATGCTCTCGGAGTAAAATAAGAGAACGTAAGTCTTTGAATTAGATAATAGAGATTTATCTGGTTTCCATTGACGGGTAAGATCTGACACTAATGTAACGGAACCTAAGACAGGGAATCAGATAATAGAGATTGATATTTAAATGGCTGCCAATGATGGGTAAGGTCTCACACTAAATAAGGTAAACTAAGAGATGGAATCAAATAATAGAGATTGATATTTATCTGGTTCTCAATGATGGGTAAGATCTCACACTAAAGTAAGGGGACCTAAGACGGAATGAGATAATAGAGATTGATATTTATCTGGTTCCCAATGATGGGTAAGGTCTCAAACTAAAGGAAGGGAACCTAAGACAGGGAAACAGATAATAGAGATTGACATTTGTTTGGTTCCGAAAGATGGGTAAGGTCTGACACTAAATAAGGTAAACTAAGAGAGGGAATCAGATAATAGAGATTGATATTTATCTGGCTCCCAATGATGGGTAAGGTCTCACACTAGATAAGGTAAACTAAGACGGGGAATCAGATAATGGAGATTGATATTTATCTGGTTCTCAATGATGGGTTAGGTCTGACACTAAAGTAAGGGAATCTAAGACAGGGGATCAGATAATAATGATTGATATTTATCTGGTTCCCAACGATGGGCATGCTCTCGGAGTAAGGTAAGAGAATGTAAGATGACGAATTAGATAATAGAGATTTATCTGGTTCCCAATGACGGGTAAAATCTCACACTATAGTAAGGGGACCTAAGGCAGGGAATCAGATAATAAAGATTGATATTTATCTGGCTCCCAGTGATGGGTAAGGTCTCACACTAAATAAGGTAAACTAAGACAGGGAATCAGATAATGGAGATTGATATTTATTTGGTTCTGAATGATGGGTTAGGTCTGACACTAATGTAATGGAACCTAAGACAGGGAATCAGATAATAGAGATTCATATTTATCTGGTTCCCAATGATGGGTAAGATCTTGCATTACAGTAAGGAAACCTAAGACAGGGAATCAGATAATAGAGATTGATGTTTATCTGGTTCCCAATGGTGGGTAAGATCTCGGACTAAAGTAAGGGAACCTAAGACAGGGAATCGGATAATAGAGATTGATATTTATCTGGTTCCCAATGATGGGTAAGATCTTACATTACAGTAAGGAAACCTGAGACAGGGAATCAGGTAGTAGAGATTGATATTTATCTGGTTCTCAATGATGGGTTAGGTCTGACACTAAAGTAAGGGAATCTAAGACAGGGTATCAGATAATAGTGATTGATATTTATCTGGTTCCCAACGATGGGCATGCTCTCGGAGTAAGATAAGAGAATGTAAGACGGCGAATTAGATAATAAAGATTTATCTAGTTCCCAATGACGGGTAAGATCTCACACTAAAGTAAGGGGACCTAAGACAGGGAATCAATTAATAGAGGTTGATATTTATCTGGCTCCCAATGATGGGTAAGATCTCACACTAAAGTAAGGGGACCTAAGACAGGGAATCAGATAATAGAGATTGATATTTATCTGGCTCCCAATGATTGGTAAGGTTTCACACTAAAGTAAGGTAAACTAAGAGAGGGAATCAGATAATAGAGATTGATATTTATCTGGCTCGCAGTGATGGGTAAGGTGTCACACTAAATAAGGTAAACTTAGACAGGATATGAGATAATGGAGATTGATATTTATCTGGTTCTCAATGATGGGTTAGGTCTGACACTAATGAAATGGAACCTTCGACAGGGAATCAGATAATAGAGATTGATGTTTATCTGGTTCCCAATGATACGTAAGATCTTACATTACAGTAAGGAAACCTAAGACAGGGAATCAGATAGTAGAGATTGATGTTTATCTTGTTCCCAATGAATGGTAAGGTCTGAGACTAAAGTAAGGGAACCTAAGACAGGGAATCAGATAATAGAGATTGATATTTATCTGGCCCCCAATGATGTGTAAGATGTCACACTACAGTAAGCAAACCTAAGACACAGATTCAGATAACAGAGATTGATATTTATCTGGTTCCCATTGACGGGTAAGATCTGTCACTAAAGTAAGGGAACCTAAGTCAGGGAATCAGATAATAGAAATTGATATTTATCTGGCTCCCAATGATGGGTAAGGTCTCACACTAAATAAGGTAAACTAAGAGAGGGAATCAGATAATAGAGATTGATATTTATCTGGTTCCCAATAATGGGTAAGACCTCTCACACTAAAGTAAGGGGACCTACGACAGGGAATCAGATAATAGAGATTGATATTTATCTGGCTCCCAATGATGGGTAAGGTCTCACACTAAATAAGGTAAACTAAGAGAGGGAATCAGATAATAGAGATTTATATTTATCTGGTTCCCAATAATGGTAAGATCTCACACTAAAGTAAGGGAACCTAAGACAGGGAATCATATAATAGAGCTTGATATTTATCTGGTTCCCTATGATGGATAAGGTCTCACACTAAATAAGGTAAACTAAGACAGGGAATCAGATAATGGAGATTGATATTTATCTGGTTCTCAATGGTGGGTTAGGTCTGACACTAATGTAATGGAACCTAAGACAGGGAATCAGATAATAGAGATTGATATTTATCTGGTTCCCAATGATGGGTAAGATCTTACATTACAGTAAGGAAACCTGAGACAGGGAATCAGATAGTAGAGATTGATATTTATCTGGTTCTCAATGATGGGTTAGGTCTGACACTAAAGTAAGTGAATCTAAGACAGGGTATCAGATAATAGTGATTGATATTTATCTGGTTCCCAACGATGGGCATGCTCTCGGAGTAAGATAAGAGAATGTAAGACGGCGAATTAGATAATAAAGATTTGTCTGGTTCCCAATGACGGGTAAGATCTCACACTAAAGTAAGGGGACCTAAGACAGGGAATCAATTAATAGAGATTGATATTTATCTGGCTCCCAATGATGGGTAAGGTCTCACACTAAAGTAAGGGAAACTAAGAAAGGGAATCAAATAATAGAGATTGATATTTATTTGGTTCCCAATGATGGGTAAGATCTCACACTAAAGTAAGGGGACCTAAGACAGGGAATCAGATAATAGAGATTGATATTTATCTGGCTCCCAATGATTGGTAAGGTTTCACACTAAAGTAAGGTAAACTAAGAGAGGGAATCAGATGATAGAGATTGATATTTATCTGGCTCGCAGTGATGGGTAAGGTGTCACACTAAATAAGGTAAACTAAGACAGGGTATGAGATAATGGAGATTGATATTTATCTGGTTCTCAATGATGGGTTAGGTCTGACACTAATGTAATGGAACCTTCGACAGGGATTCAGATTATAGAGATTGATGTTTATCTGGTTCCCAATGATACGTAAGATCTTACATTACAGTAAGGATACCTAAGACAGGGAATCAGATAGTAGAGATTGATGTTTATCTTGTTCCCAATGAATGTTAAGGTCTCAGACTAAAGTAAGGGAACCTAAGACAGGGAGTCAGATAATAGAGATTGATATTTATCTGGCCCCCAATGATGTGTAAGATGTCACACTACAGTAAGCAAACCTAAGACACGGAATCAGATAACAGAGATTGATATTTATCTGGTTCCCATTGACGGGTAAGATCTGTCACTAAAGTAAGGGAACCTAAGTCAGGGTATCAGATAATAGAAATTGATATTTATCTGTTTCCCATTGATGGGTTAAATGTCACACTAAAGTAAGGGGACCTAAGACAGGGAATCAGATAATAGAGATTGACATATATCTGGTTACCAATGATGGGTAATGTCTGACGCTAAAGTAAGGGAACCTAAGACAGGGAATCAGATAATAGAGATTGATATTTATTTGGTTCCCAATGATGGATAAGGCCTGACACTAAAGTAAGCAGACCTAAGACAGGGAATCAGATAACAGAGATTGATATTTATCTGGTTCTCAATGATGGGTAAGGTCTGACACTTAAGTAAGGGAACCTAAGACAGGGAATCAGATAATAGAGAGTGATATTTATCTAGTTCCCAATGATGTGTAAGATCTCACACTAAAGTAAGGCAACCTAAGACAGGGAATCAGATAATAGAGATTGATATTTATCTGTTTCCCATTGATTGGTAAAATGTCACTCTAAATAAGGGGACCTAAGACAGGGAATCAGATAATAGAGATTGATATGTATCTGGTTCCCAATGATGGGTAAGGTCTGACACTAAAGTAAGGGAACCTAAGACAGGGAATCAGATATAGAAATTGATATTTATCTGGTTCCAATGATGGGTAAGGTCTCACACTAAAGTAAGGGAACCTAAGACAGGGAATCAGATAATAGAGATTGACATTTATTTGGTTACGAAAGATGGGTAAGGTCTGACACTAAGTAAGGTAAAGTAAGAAAGGGAATCAGATAATAGAGATTGTTATTTATCTGGTTCCCAATGACGGGTAAGATCTCACACTAAAGTAAGGGGACCTAAGACAGGGAATCAGATAATAGAGATTGATATTTATCTGGCTCCCAATGATGGGTAAGGTCTCACACTAAATAAGGTAAACTAAGACAGGGAATCAGATAATGAAGATTGATATTTATCTGGTTCTCAATGATGGGTTAGTTCTGACTCTAAAGTAAGGGAATCTAAGACAGGGGATCAGATAATAGTGATTGATATTTATCTGGTTCCCAATGATGGACATGCTCTCGGAGTAAAATAAGAGAATGTAAGTCGGTGAATTAGATAATAGAGATTTATCTGGTTTCCATTGACGGGTAAGATCTGACACTAATGTAACGGAACCTAAGACAGGGAATCAGATAATAGAGATTGATATTTAAATGGCTCCCAATGATGGGTAAGGTCTCACACTAAATAAGGTAAACTAAGAGATGGAATCAAATAATAGAGATTGATATTTATCTGGTTCCCAATGATGGGTAAGATCTCACACTAAAGTAAGGGGACCTAAGACAGGGAATGAGAATAGAGATTGATATTTATCTGGTTCCCAATGATGGGTAAGGTCTCACACTAAAGTAAGGGAACCTAAGTCAGGGAATCAGATAATAGACATTGATATTTATCTGTTTCCCATTGATGGTTTAAATGTCACACTAAAGTAAGGGGACCTAAGACAGGGAATCAGATAATGGAGATTGACATTTATCTGGTTACCAATGATGGGTAAGGTCTGACGCTAAAGTAAGGGAACCTAAGACAGGGAATCAGATAACAGAGATTGATATTTATCTGGTTCTCAATGATGGGTAAGGTCTGAAACTTAAGTAAGGGAACCTAAGACAGGGAATCAGATAATGGAGATTGATATTTATCTGGTTCTCAATGATGGGTTAGGTCTGACACTAAAGTAAGGTAAACTAAGAGAGGGAATCAGATAATAGAGATTGATATTTATCTAGTTCCCAATGATGTGTAAGATCTCACACTAAAGTAAGGCAACCTAAGACAGGGAATCAGATAATAGAGATTGATATTTATCTGTTTCCCATTGATTGGTAAAATGTCACTCTAAATAAGGGGACCTAAGACAGGGAATCAGATAATAGAGATTGATATGTATCTGGCTCCCAATGATGTGTAAGGTCTGACACTAAAGTAAGCAGACCTAAGACAGGGAATCAGATAATAGAGATTGATATGTATCTGGTTCCCAATGATGGGTAAGGTCTGACACTAAAGTAAGGGAACCTAAGACAGGGAATCAGATATAGAAATTGATATTTATCTGGTTCCAATGATGGGTAAGGTCTCACACTAAAGTAAGGGAACCTAAGACAGGGAATCAGATAATAGAGATTGACATTTATTTGGTTACGAAAGATGGGTAAGGTCTGACACTAAGTAAGATAAAGTAAGAAAGGGAATCAGATAATAGAGATTGTTATTTATCTGGTTCCCAATGACCGGTAAGATCTCACACTAAAGTAAGGGGACCTAAGACAGGGAATCAGATAATAGAGATTGATATTTATCTGGCTCCCAATGATGGGTAAGGTCTCACACTAAATAAGGTAAACGAAGACAGGGAATCAGATAATGAAGATTGATATTTATCTGGTTCTCAATGATGGGTTAGTTCTGACACTAAAGTAAGGGAATCTAAGACAGGGGATCAGATAATAGTGATTGATATTTATCTGGTTCCCAATGATGGACATGCTCTCGGAGTAAAATAAGAGAACGTAAGTCGGTGAATTAGATAATAGTGATTTATCTGGTTTCCATTGACGGGTAAGATCTGACACTAATGTAACGGAACCTAAGACAGGGAATCAGATAATAGAGATTGATATTTAAATGGCTCCCAATGATGGGTAAGGTCTCACACTAAATAAGGTAAACTAAGAGATGGAATCAAAAAATAGAGATTGATATTTATCTGGTTCCCAATGATGGGTAAGATCTCACACTAAAGTAAGGGGACCTAAGACAGGGAATGAGAATAGAGATTGATATTTATCTGGTTCCCAATGATGGGTAAGGTCTCACACTAAAGTAGGGGAACCTAAGACAGGGAAATAGATAATAGAGATTGACATTTATTTGGTTCCGAAAGATGGGTAAGGTCTGACACTAAATAAGGTAAACTAAGAGAGGGAATCAGATAATAGAGATTGATATTTATCTGGTTCCCAATGATGGGTAAGATCTCACACTAAAGTAAGGGGACCTAAGACAGGGAATGAGAATAGAGATTGATATTTATCTGGTTCCCAATGATGGGTAAGGTCTCACACTAAAGTAAGGGAACCTAAGACAGGGAAATAGATAATAGAGATTGACATTTATTTGGTTCCGAAAGATGGGTAAGGTCTGACACTAAATAAGGTAAACTAAGAGAGGGAATCAGATAATGGAGATTGATATTTATCTGGTTCCCAATGATGGGTTAGGTCTGACACTAAAGTGAGGTAAACTAAGAGAGGGAATCAGATAATAGAGATTGATATTTATCTGGCTCGCAGTGATGGGTAAGGTGTCACACTAAATAAGGTAAACTTAGACAGGGAATGAGATAATGGAGATTGATATTTATCTGGCTCCCAATGATGGGTAAGGTGTCACACTAAATAAGGTAAACTTAGACAGGGAATGAGATAATGGAGATTGATATTTATCTGGTTCTCAATGATGGGTTAGGTCTGACACTAATGTAATGGAACCTTCGACAGGGAATCAGATAATAGAGATTGATGTTTATCTGGTTCCCAATGATACGTAAGATCTTTCATTACAGTAAGGAAACCTAAGACAGGGAATCAGATAGTGGAGATTGATATTTATCTTGTTCCCAGTGAATGGTAAGGTCTCAGACTACAGTAAGGGAACCTAATACAGGGAATCAGATAATAGAGATTGATATTTATCTGGCTCCCAATGATGTGTAAGATGTCACACTAGAGTAAGAAACCTAAGACACGGAATCAGATAACAGAGATTGATATTTATCTGGTTCCCATTGACGGGTAAGATCTGTCACTAAAGTAAGGGAACCTAAGTCAGGGAATCAGATAATAGACATTGATATTTATCTGTTTCCCATTGATGGTTTAAATGTCACACTAAAGTAAGGGGACCTAAGACAGGGAATCAGATAATGGAGATTGACATTTATCTGGTTACCAATGATGGGTAAGGTCTGACGCTAAAGTAAGGGAACCTAAGACAGGGAATCAGATAATAGTGATTGATATTTATCTGGTTCCCAATGATGGACATGCTCTCGGAGTAAAATAAGAGAACGTAAGTCCTTGAATTAGATAATAGAGATTTATCTGGTTTCCATTGACGGGTAAGATCTGACACTAAGGTAACGGAACCTAAGACAGGGAATCAGATAATAGAGATTGATATTTAAATGGCTCCCAATGATGGGTGAGGTCTCACACTAAATAAGGTAAACTAAGAGATGGAATCAAATAATAGAGATTGATATTTATCTGGTTCCCAATGATGGGTAAGGTCTCACACTAAAGTAAGGGAACCTAAGACAGGGAAACAGATAATAGAGATTGACATTTATTTGGTTCCGAAAGATGGGTAAGGTCTGACACTAAATAAGGTAAACTAAGAGAGGGAATCAGATAATAGAGATTGATATTTATCTGGTTCCCAATGATGGGTAACATCTCACACTAAAGTAAGGGGACCTAAGACAGGGAATCAGATAATAGAGATTGATATTTATCTGGCTCCCAATGATGGGTAAGGTCTCACACTAAATAAGGTAAACTAAGACGGGGAATCAGATAATGGAGATTGATATTTATCTGGTTCTCAATGATGGGTTAGGTCTGACACTAAAGTAAGGGAATCTAAGACAGGGGATCAGATAATAATGATTGATATATTCATCTGGTTCCCAACGATGGGCATGCTCTCGGAATAAGGTAAGAGAATGTAAGATGGCGAATTAGATAATAGAGATTTATCTGGTTCCCAATGACGGGTATGATCTCACACTAAAGTAAGGGGACCTAAGACAGGGAATCAATTAATAGAGATTGATATTTATCTAGCTCCCAATGATGGGTAAGGTCTCACACTAAAGTAAGGGAAACTAAGAGAGGGAATCAGATAATAGAGATTGATATTTATCTGGTTACCAATGATTGGTAATATCTCACACTAAAGTAAGGGGACCTAAGACAGGGAATCAGATAATGGAGATTGATATTTATTTGGTTCTCAATGATGGGTTAGGTCTGACACTAATGTAATGGAACCTAAGACAGGGAATCAGATAATAGAGATTGATATTTATCTGGTTCCCAATGATGGGTAAGATCTTGCATTACAGTAAGGAAACCTAAGACAGGGAATCAGATAATAGAGATTGATGTTTATCTGGTTCCCAATGGTGGGTAAGATCTCGGACTAAAGTAAGGGAACCTAAGACAGGGAATCGGATAATAGACATTGATGTTTATCTGATTCCCAATGGTGGGTAAGATCTCGGACTAAAGTAAGGGAACCTAAGACAGGGAATCGGATAATAGAGATTGATATTTATCTGGCACCCAATGATGGGTAAGGTCTCACTCTAAATAAGGTAAACTAAGGCAGGGAATCAGATAATGGAGATTGATATTTATCTGGTTCTCAATGATGGGTTAGGTCTGACACTAAAGTAAGGGAATCTAAGACAGGGGATCAGATAATAGTGATTGATATTTATCTGGTTCCAATGATGGGTAAGATCTCACACTAAAGTAAGGGGACCTAAGACAGGGAATCAGATAATAGAGATTGATATTTATCTGGCACCCAATGATGGGTAAGGTCTCACTCTAAATAAGGTAAACTAAGGCAGGGAATCAGATAATGGAGATTGATATTTATCTGGTTCTCAATGATGGGTTAGTTGTGACGCTAAAGTATGGGAATCTAAGACAGGGGATCAGATAATAGTGATTGATATTTATCTGGTTCCAATGATGGGTAAGATCTCACACTAAAGTAAGGGGACCTAAGACAGGGAATCAGATAATAGAGATTGATATTTATCTGGTTCCCAATGATGGGTAAGGTCTCACACTAAAGTAAGGGAACCTAAGACAGGGAATCAGATCATAGAGATTGACATTTATTTGGTTCCGAAAGATGGGTAAGGTCTGACACTAAATAAGGTAAAGTAAGAGAGGGAATCAGATAATAGAGATTAATATTTATCTGGTTCCCAATGACGGGTTAGATCTCACACTAAAGTAAGGGAACCTAAGACAGGGAATCAGGTAATAGAGATTGATATTTATCTGGCACCCAATGATGGGTAAGGTCTCACACTAAATAAGGTAAACTAAGACAGGGAATCAGATAATGGAGATTGATATTTATCTGGTTTTCAATGATGGGTTAGGTCTGACGCTAATGTAATGGAACCTAAGACAGGGTATCAGATAATAGTGATTGATATTTATCTGGTTCCCACCGATGGACATGCTCTCGGAGTAAGGTAAGAGAATGTAAGACGGCGAATTGGATAAAAAAGATTTATCTGGTTCCCATTGACGGGTAAGATCTCACACTAAAGTAAGGGGACCCAAGACAGGGAATCAATTAATAGAGATTGATATTTATCTAGCTCCCAATGATGGGTAAGGTCTCACACTAAAGTAAGGGAAACTAAGAGAGGGAATCAGATAATAGAGATTGATATTTATCTGGTTCCCAACGATGGGCATGCTCTCGGAGTAAGATAAGAGAATGTAAGACGGCGAATTAGATAATAAAGATTTGTCTGGTTCCCAATGACGGGTAAGATCTCACACTAAAATAAGGGGACCCAAGACAGGGAATCAATTAATAGAGATTGATATTTATCTAGCTCCCAATGATGGGTAAGGTCTCACACTAAAGTAAGGGAAACTAAGAGAGGGAATCAAATAATAGAGATTGATATTTATCTGGTTACCAATGATTGGTAATATCTCACACTAAAGTAAGGGGACCTAAGACAGGGAATCAGATAATAGAGATTGATATTTATCTGGCTCCCAATGATTGGTAAGGTTTCACACTAAAGTAAGGTAAACTAAGAGAGGGAATCAGATAATAGAGATTGATATTTTTCTGGCTCCCAATGATGGGTAAGTGTCACACTAAATAAGGTAAACTAAGACAGGGAATGAGATAATGGAGATTGATATTTATCTGGTTCTCAATGATGGGTTAGGTCTGACACTAATGTAATGGAACCTACGACAGGGAATCAGATAATAGAGATTGATGTTTATCTGGTTCCCAATGAATCGTAAGGTCTCAGACTAAAGTAAGGGAACCTAAGACAGGGAATGAGATAATAGAGATTGATATTTATCTGGTTCCCAATGATGGGTAAGGTCTCACACTAAAGTAAGAGAACCTAAGACAGGGAATCAGATGATAGAGATTGACATTTATTTGGTTCCGAAAGATGGGTAAGGTCTGACACTAAATAAGGTAAAGTAAGAGAGGGAATCAGATAATAGAGATTGATATTTATCTGGTTCCCAATGACGGGTAAGATCTCACACTAAAGTAAGGGGACCCAAGACAGGGAATCAATTAATAGAGATTGATATTTATCTAGCTCCCAATGATGGATAAGGTCTCACACTAAAGTAAGGGAAACTAAGAGAGGGAATCAGATAATAGAGATTGATATTTATCTGGTTACCAATGATTGGTAATATCTCACACTAAAGTAAGGGGACCTAAGACAGGGAATCAGATAATAGAGATTGATATTTATCTGGCTCCCAATGATTGGTAAGGTTTCACACTAAAGTATGGTAAACTAAGAGAGGGAATCAGATAATAGAGATTGATATTTTTCTGGCTCCCAATGATGGGTAAGGTGTCACACTAAATAAGGTAAACTAAGACAGGGAATGAGATAATGGAGATTGATATTTATCTGGTTCTCAATGATGGGTTAGGTCGGACACTAATGTAATGGAACCTACGATAGGGAATCAGATAATAGAGATTGATATTTATCTGGTTCCCAATGATGGGTAAGATCTTGCATTACAGTAAGGAAACCTAAGACAGGGAATCAGATAATAGAGATTGATGTTTATCTGGTTCCCAATGGTGGGGAAGATCTCGGACTAAAGTAAGGGAACCTAAGACAGGGAATCGGATAATAGAGATTGATATTTATCTGGCACCCAATGATGGGTAAGGTCTCACTCTAAATCAGGTAAACTAAGGCAGGGAATCAGATAATGGAGATTGATATTTATCTGGTTCTCAATGATGGGTTAGTTGTGACGCTAAAGTATGGGAATCTAAGACAGGGGATCAGATAATAGTGATTGATATTTATCTGGTTCCAATGATGGGTAAGATCTCACACTAAAGTAAGGGGACCTAAGACTGGGAATCAGATAATAGAGATTGATATTTATCTGGTTCCCAATGATGGGTAAGGTCTCACACTAAAGTAAGGGAACCTAAGACAGGGAATCAGATCATAGAGATTGACATTTATTTGGTTCCGAAAGATGGGTAAGGTCTGACACTAAATAAGGTAAAGTAAGAGAGGGAATCAGATAATAGAGATTAATATTTATCTGGTTCCCAATGACGGGTAAGATCTCGCACTAAAGTAAGGGAACCTAAGACAGGGAATCAGGTAATAGAGATTGATATTTATCTGGCACCCAATGATGGGTAAGGTCTCACACTAAATAAGGTAAACTAAGACAGGGAATCAGATAATGGAGATTGATATTTATCTGGTTCTCAATGATGGGTTAGGTCTGACACTAATGTAATGGAACCTAAGTCAGGGAATCAGATATTAGAGATTGATATTTCTCTGGTCCCCAATGATGGGTAAGATCTTACATTACAGTAAGGAAACCTGAGACAGGGAATCAGATAATAGAGATTGATATTTATCTGGTTTTCAATGATGGGTTAGGTGTGCACAAAAGTAAGGGAATCTAAGACAGGGTATCAGATAATAGTGATTGATATTTATCTGGTTCCCAACGATGGGCATGCTCTCGGAGTAAGGTAAGAGAATGTAAGACGGCGAATTGGATAAAAAAGATTTATCTGGTTCCCATTGACGGGTAAGATCTCACACTAAAGTAAGGGGACCCAAGACAGGGAATCAATTAATAGAGATTGATATTTATCTAGCTCCCAATGATGGGTAAGGTCTCACACTAAAGTAAGGGGACCTAAGACAGGGAATCAGATAATAGAGATTGATATTTATCTGGTTCCCAATGATTGGTAATATCTCACACTAAAGTAAGGGGACCTAAGACAGGGAATCAGATAATAGAGATTGATATTTATCTGGCTCCCAATGATTGGTAAGGTTTCACACTAAAGTAAGGTAAACTAAGAGAGGGAATCAGATAATAGAGATTGATATTGATCGGGCTCCCAATGATGGGTAAGGTGTCACACTAAATAAGGTAAACTAAGACAGGGATTGAGATAATGGAGATTGATATTTATCTGCTTCTCAATGATGCGTTAGGTCTGACACTAATGTAATGGAACCTACGACAGGGATTCAGATAATAGAGATTGATATTTATCTGGTTCCCAATGATGGTTAAGATCTTACATTACAGTAAGGAAACCTGAGACAGGGAATCAGATAATAGAGATTGATGTTTATCTGGTTCCCAATGAATCGTAAGGTCTCAGACTAAAGTAAGGAAACCTAAGACAGGGAATGAGATAATAGAGATTGATATTTATCTGGTTGCCAACGATGGGTAAGGTCTCACACTAAAGTAGGAGAACCTAAGACAGGGAATCAGATAATAGAGATTGACATTTATTTGGTTCCGAAAGATGGGTAAGGTCTGACACTAAATAAGGTAAAGTAAGAGAGGGAATCAGATAATAGAGATTGATATTTATCTGGTTCTCAATGACGGGTAAGATCTCACACTAAAGTAAGTGGACCTAAGACAGGGAATCAGATAATAGAGATTGATATTTATCTGGCTCCCAATGATGGGTAAGGTCTCACACTAAATAAGGTAAACTAAGACAGGGAATCAGATAATGGAGATTGATATTTATCTGGTTCCCAATGATGGGTAAGGTCTCACACTAAATAAGGTAAACTAAGAGAGGGAATCAGATAATAGATATTTATATTTATCTGGTTCCCAATGATGGGTAAGGTCTCACACTAAAGTAAGGGAATCTAAGACAGGGAATCGGATAATAGAGATTGATATTTATTTGGTTCCCAATGATGGATAAGGCCTGACACTAAAGTAAGGGAACCTAAGACAGGGAATCAGACAATAGAGATTGATATTTATCTGGGTCTCAATGATGGGTTAGGTCTGACACCAAAGTAAGGTAAACTAAGAGAGGGAATCAGATAATAGAGATTGATATTTGTCTGATTCCCAATGATGGGTAAGGTCTGACACTTAAGTAAGGCACTCTAAGACAGGGAATCAGATAATAGAGATTGATATGTATCTGGTTCCCAAGGATGGGTAAGGTCTGACACTAAAGTAAGCAGACCTAAGACAGGGAATCAGATAATAGAGATTGATATTTATCTGGTTCCAATGATGGGTAAGATCTCACACTAAAGTAAGGGGACCTAAGACAGGGCATCAGACAATAGAGATTGATATTTATCTGGCTCCCAATGATGGGTAAGGTCTCACACTAAAAAAGGTAAGCTAAGAGAGGGAATCAGATAATAGAGATTGATATTTATCTGGTTTCCAATGATGGGTAAGATCTCACACTAAAGTAAGCAGACCTAAGACAGGGAATCAGATAATAGAGATTGATATTTATCTGGTTCCCAATGATGGGTAAGGTCTCACACTAAAGTAAGGGAACCTAAGACAGGGAATCAGATAGTAGAGATTGATGTTTATCCGATTCCCAATGATTGGTAAGATCTGACACTATTGTAAGGGAACCTAAGACAGGGAATCAGATAATAGAGATTGATGTTTATCTGGTTCCCAATGATTGGTAAGATTTGACACTAATGTAATGGAACCTAAGACAGGGAATCAGATAATAGAGATTGATGTTTATCCGATTCCCAATGATGGGTAAGGTCTCCTACTAAAGTAAGGGTACCTACGACAGGTAATCAGATCATCGAGATTGATATTTGTCTGTTTCCCAATGACGGGTAAGGTTTCAGACTAAAGTAAGGGTACGTAAGACAGGGAATCAGATAATAGAGATTGACATTTATCTGGTTCCCAATGATGGGTAAGGTCTGACGCTAAAGTAAGGGAACCTAAGACAGGTTATCAGATAATAGAGATTGATATTTATTTGGTTCCCAATGATGGATAAGGCCTCACACTAAAGTAAGCGGACCTAAGACAGGGAATTAGATAACAGAGATTGATATTTATCTGGTTCTCAATGATGGGTAAGGTCTGACACTTAAGTAAGGGAACCTAAGGCAGGGAATCAGATGATGGAGATTGATATTTATCTGGTTCTGAATGATGGGTAAGGTCTGACACTAAAGTAATGGAACCTAAGACAGGGAATCAGATAAAAGAGATTGATATGTATCTGGTTCTCAGTGATTGGTAAAATGTCACTCTAAATAAGGGGACCTAAGACAGGGAATCAGATAATAGAGATTGATATTTATCTGGTTCCCAATGATGGGTAAGGTCTCACACTAAAGTAAGGGGACCTAAGACAGGGGATCAGATAATAGAGATTGACATTTATTTGGTTACGAAAGATGGGTAAGGTCTGACACTAAATAAGGTAAAGTAAGAGAGGGAATCAGATAATAGAGATTGTTATTTATCTGGTTCCCAATGACGGGTAAGATCTCACACTAAAGTAAGGGGACCTAAGACAGGGAATCAGATAATAGAGATTGATATTTATCTGGCTCCCCATGATGGGTAAGGTCTCGCACTAAATAAGGTAAACTAAGACAGAGAATCAGATAATGGAGATTGATATTTATCTGGTTCCCAATGATGGGTAAGATCTTACATTACAGTAAGGAAATCTGAGACAGGGAATCAGATAATAGAGATTGATGTTTATCTGGTTCCCAATGAATGGTAAGGTCTCACACTAAATAAGGTAAACTAAGACTGGGAATCAGATAATGGAGATTGATATTTATCTGTTTCTCAATGATGGGTTAGGTCTGACACTAAAGTAAGGGAATCTAAGACAGGGGATCAGATAATAATGATTGATATTTATCTGGTTCCCAAAGATGGGCATGCTCTCGGAGTAAGGTAAGAGAATGTAAGACGGCGAATTAGATAATAGAGATTTATCTGGTTCCCAATGACGGGTAAGATCTCATACTAAAGTAAGGGGACCTGAGACAGGGAATCAGATAATAGAGATTGATATTTATCTGGCTCCCAATGATGGGTAAGGTCTCACACTAAATAAGGTAAACTAAGACAGGGAATCAGATAATGGAGATTGATATTTATCTGGTTCTCAATGATGGGTTAGGTCTGACACTAAAGTAAGGGAATCTAAAACAGGGGATCAGATTATAGTGATTGATATTTATCTGGTTCCCATCGATGGGCATGCTCTCGGAGTAAGGTAAGAGAATGTAAGGCGGCAAATTAGATCATAAAGATTTATCTGGTTCCCAATGACGGGTAAGATCTCACACTAAAGTAAGGGAAACTACGACAGGGAATCAGATAATAGAGATTGATATTTATCTGGTTCCCAATGATGGGTAAGATCTCACACTAAAGTAAGGGGACCTAAGACAGGGAATCAGATAATAGAGATTGATATTTATCTGGCTCCCAATGATGGGTAAGGTGTCACACTAAATAAGGTAAACTAAGACAGGGAATCAGATAATGGAGATTGATATTTATCTGGTTCTCAATGATGGGTTAGGTCTGACACTAATGTAATGGAACCTAAGACAGGGAATCAGATAATAGAGATTGATATTTATCTGGTTCCCAATGATAGGTAAGATCTTACATTACAGTAAGGAAACCTAAGACAGGGAATCAGATAATAGAGATTGATGTTTATCTTGTTCCCAATGAATGGTAAGTTCTCAGACTAAAGTAAGGGAACTTAAGACAGGGACTCAGATAATAGAGATTGATATTTTACTGGCTCCCAATGATGTGTAAGGTCTCACACTAAATAAGGTAAACTAAGACAGGGAATCAGATAATGGAGATTGATATTTATCTGGTTCTCAATGATGGGTTAGTTCTGACAATAAAGTAAGGGAATCTAAGACAGGGGATCAGATAATAGTGATTGATATTTATCTGGTTCCCAATGATGGGCATGCTCTCGGAGTAAAATAAGAGATTGTAAGTCGGCGAATTAGATAATAGAGATTTATCTGGTTTCCATTGACGGGTAAGATCTGACACTAATGTAACGGAACCTAAGACAGGGAATCAGATAATAGAGATTGATATTTAAATGGCTCCCAATGATGGGTAAGGTCTCACACTAAATAAGGTAAACTAAGAGATGGAATCAAATAATAGAGATTGATATTTATCTGGTTCCCAATGATGGGTAAGATCTCACACAAAAGTAAGGGGACCTAAGACAGGGAATCAGATAATAGAGATTGATATTTATCTGGTTCCCAATGATGGGTAAGGTCTCACACTAAAGTAAGGGAACCTAAGACAGGGAATCAGATAATAGAGATTGATATTTATTTGGTTCCGAAAGATGGGTTAGGTCTGACACTAAATAAGGTAAACTAAGAGAGGGAATCAGATAATAGAGATTGATATTTATCTGGTTCCCAATGACGGGTAAGATCTCACACTAAAGTAAGGTGACATAAGACAGGGACTCAAATAATAGAGATTGATATTTATCTGGCTCCCAATGATGGGTAAGGTCTCACACTAAATAAGGTAAACTAAGACGGGAATCAGATAATGGAGATTGATATTTATCTGGTTCTCAATGATGGGTTAGGTCTGACACTAAAGTATGGGAATCTAAGACAGGAGATCAGATAATAATGATTGATATTTTTCTGGTTCCCAACGATGGGCATGCTCTCGGAGTAAGGTAAGAGAATGTAAGATGGCGAATTAGATAATAGATATTTATCTGGTTCCCAATGACGGGTAAGATCTCACACTAAAGTAAGGGGACCTAAGACAGGGAATCAGATAATAGAGATTGATATTTATCTGGCTTCCAATGATGGGTAAGGTCTCACACTAAATAAGGTAAACTAAGAGAGGGAATCAGATAATAGAGATTGATATTTATCTGGTTCCCAATAATGGGTAAGATCTCACACTAAAGTAAGGGGACCTAAGACGGAATCAGATAATAGAGATTGATATTTATCTGGCTCCCGATGATGGGTAAGGTCTCACACTAAATAAGGTAAACTAAGAGAGGGAATCAGATAATAGAGATTTATATTTATCTGGTTCCCAATAATGGGTAACATCTCACACTAAAGTAAGGGAACCTAAGACAGGGAATCATATAATAGAGCTTGATATTTATCTGGCTCCCAATGATGGATAAGGTCTCACACTAAATAAGGTAAACTAAGACAGGGAATCAGATAATGGAGATTGATATTTATCTGGTTCTCAATGGTGGGTTAGGTCTGACACTAATGTAATGGAACCTAAGACAGGGAATCAGATAATAGAGATTGATATTTATCTGGTTCCCAATGATGGGTAAGATCTTACATTACAGTAAGGAAACCTGAGACAGGGAATCAGATAATAGAGATTGATATTTATCTGGCTCCCAATGATTGGTAAGGTTTCACACTAAAGTAAGGTAAATTAAGAGAGGGAATCAGATAATGGAGATTGATATTTATCTGGCTCGCAGTGATGGGTAAGGTGTCACACTAAATAAGGTTAGCTAAGACAGGGTATGAGATAATGGAGATTGATATTTATCTGGTTCTCAATGATGGGTTAGGTCTGACACCAATGTAATGGAATCTAAGACGGAATCAGATAATAGAGATTGATGTTTATCTGGTTCCCAATGATACGTAAGATCTTACATTACAGTAAGGAAACCTAATAGTAGAGATTGATGTTTATCTTGTTCCCAATGAATGGTAAGGTCTGAGACTAAAGTAAGGGAACCTAAGACAGGGAATCAGATAATAGAGATTGATATTTATCTGGCCCCCAATGATGTGTAAGATGTCACACTACAGTAAGCAAACCTAAGACACGGAATCAGATAACAGAGATTGATATTTATCTGGTTCCCATTGACGGGTAAGATCTGTCACTAAAGTAAGGGAACCTAAGTCAGGGAATCAGATAATAGAAATTGATATTTATCTGGCTCCCAATGATGGGTAAGGTCTCACACTAAATAAGGTAAACTAAGAGAGGGAATCAGATAATAGAGATTGATATTTATCTGGTTTGCAATAATGGGTAAGATCTCTCACACTAAAGTAAGGGGACCTACGACAGGGAATCAGATAATAGAGATTGATATTTATCTGGCTCCCAATGATGGGTAAGGTCTCACACTAAATAAGGTAAACTAAGAGAGGGAATCAGATAATAGAGATTTATATTTATCTGGTTCCCAATAATGGTAAGATCTCACACTAAAGTAAGGGAACCTAAGACAGGGAACCATATAATAGAGCTTGATATTTATCTGGCTCCCAATGATGGATAAGGTCTCACACTAAATAAGGTAAACTAAGACAGGGAATCAGATAATGGAGATTGATATTTATCTGGTTCTCAATGGTGGGTTAGGTCTGACACTAATGTAATGGAAACTAAGAAAGGGAATCAGATAATAGAGATTGATATTTATCTGGTTCCCAATGATGGGTAAGATCTTACATTACAGTAAGGAAACCTGAGACAGGGAATCAGATAGTAGAGATTGATATTTATCTGGTTCTCAATGATGGGTTAGGTCTGACACTAAAGTAAGGGAATCTAAGACAGGGTATCAGATAATAGTGATTGATATTTATCTGGTTCCCAACGATGGGCATGCTCTCGGAGTAAGATAAGAGAATGTAAGACGGCGAATTAGATAATAAAGATTTGTCTGGTTCCCAATGACGGGTAAGATCTCACACTAAAGTAAGGGGACCCAAATAGGGAATCAATTAATAGAGATTGATATTTATCTGGCTCCCAATGATGGGTAAGGTCTCACACTAAAGTAAGGGAAACTAAGAGAGGGAATCAGATAATAGAGATTGATATTTATTTGGTTCCCAATGATGGGTAAGATCTCACACTAAAGTAAGGGGACCTAAGACAGGGAATCAGATAATAGAGATTGATATTTATCTTGCTCCCAATGATTGGTAAGGTTTCACACTAAAGTAAGGTAAACTAAGAGAGGGAATCAGATAATAGAGATTGATATTTATCTGGCTCGCAGTGATGGGTAAGGTGTCACACTAAATAAGGTAAACTAAGACAGGGTATGAGATAATGGAGATTGATATTTATCTGGTTCTCAATGATGGGTTAGGTCTGACACTAATGTAATGGAACCGTCGACAGGGATTCAGATAATAGAGATTGATGTTTATCTGGTTCCCAATGATACGTAAGATCTTACATTACAGTAAGGAAACCTAAGACAGGGAATCAGATAGTAGAGATTGATGTTTATCTGGTTCCCAATGAATGGTAAAGTCTCAGACTAAAGTAAGGGAACCTAAGACAGGGAATCAGATAATAGAGATTGATATTTATCTGGCCCCCCAATGATGTGTAAGATGTCACACTACAGTAAGCAAACCTAAGACACGGAATCAGATAACAGAGATTGATATTAATCTGGTTCCCATTGACGGGTAAGATCTGTCACTAAAGTAAGGGAACCTAAGTCAGGGAATCAGATAATAGAAATTGATATTTATCTGTTTCCCATTGATGGGTTAAATGTTACACTAAAGTAAGGGGACCTATGACAGGGAATCAGATAATAGAGATTGACATTTATCTGGTTACCAATGATGGGTAATGTCTGACGCTAAAGTAAGGGAACCTAAGACAGGAAATCAGATAATAGAGATTGATATTTATTTGGTTCCCAATGATGGATAAGGCCTGACACTAAAGTAAGCAGACCTAAGACAGGGAATCAGATAACAGAGATTGATATTTATCTGGTTCTCAATGATGGGTAAGGTCTGACACTTAAGTAAGGGAACCTAAGACAGGGAATCAGATAATGGAGATTGATATTTATCTGGTTCTCAATGATGTGTTAGGTCTGACACTAAAGTAAGGTAAACTAAGAGAGGGAATCAGATAATAGAGATTGATATTTATCTAGTTCCCAATGATGTGTAAGATCTCACACTAAAGTAAGGCAACCTAAGGCAGGGAATCAGATAATAGATATTGATATTTATCTGTTTCCCATTGATTGGTAAAATGTCACTCTAAATAAGGGGACCTAAGACAGGGAATCAGATAATAGAGATTGATATGTATCTGGTTCCCAATGATGGGTAAGGTCTGACACTAAAGTAAGCAGACCTAAGGCAGGGAATCAGATAATAGAGATTGATATGTATCTGGTTCCCAATGATGGGTAAGGTCTGACACTAAAGTAAGGGAACCTAAGACAGGGAATCAGATATAGAGATTGATATTTATCTGGTTCCAGTGATGGGTAAGGTCTCACACTAAAGTAAGGGAACCTAAGACAGGGAATCAGATAAAAAAGATTGACATTTATTTGGTTACGAAAGATGGGTAAGGTCTGACACTAAATAAGGTAAAGTAAGAGAGGGAATCAGATAATAGAGATTGTTATTTATCTGGTTCCCAATGACGGGTAAGATCTCACACTAAAGTAAGGGGACCTAAGACAGGGAGTCAGATAATAGAGATTGATATTTATCTGGCTCCCAATGATGGGTAAGGTCTCACACTAAATAAGGTAAACTAATTCAGGGAATCAGATAATGGTGATTGATATTTATCTGGTTCTCAATGATGGGTTAGTTCTGACACTAAAGTAAGGGAATCTAAGACAGGGGATCAGATAATAGTGATTGATATTTATCTGGTTCCCAATGATGGACATGCTCTCGGAGTAAAATAAGAGAACGTAAGTCTTTGAATTAGATAATAGAGATTTATCTGGTTTCCATTGACGGGTAAGATCTGACACTAATGTAACGGAACCTAAGACAGGGAATCAGATAATAGAGATTGATATTTAAATGGCTGCCAATGATGGGTAAGGTCTCACACTAAATAAGGTAAACTAAGAGATGGAATCAAATAATAGAGATTGATATTTATCTGGTTCTCAATGATGGGTAAGATCTCACACTAAAGTAAGGGGACCTAAGACGGAATGAGATAATAGAGATTGATATTTATCTGGTTCCCAATGATGGGTAAGGTCTCAAACTAAAGGAAGGGAACCTAAGACAGGGAAACAGATAATAGAGATTGACATTTGTTTGGTTCCGAAAGATGGGTAAGGTCTGACACTAAATAAGGTAAACTAAGAGAGGGAATCAGATAATAGAGATTGATATTTATCTGGCTCCCAATGATGGGTAAGGTCTCACACTAGATAAGGTAAACTAAGACGGGGAATCAGATAATGGAGATTGATATTTATCTGGTTCTCAATGATGGGTTAGGTCTGACACTAAAGTAAGGGAATCTAAGACAGGGGATCAGATAATAATGATTGATATTTATCTGGTTCCCAACGATGGGCATGCTCTCGGAGTAAGGTAAGAGAATGTAAGATGACGAATTAGATAATAGAGATTTATCTGGTTCCCAATGACGGGTAAAATCTCACACTATAGTAAGGGGACCTAAGGCAGGGAATCAGATAATAAAGATTGATATTTATCTGGCTCCCAGTGATGGGTAAGGTCTCACACTAAATAAGGTAAACTAAGACAGGGAATCAGATAATGGAGATTGATATTTATTTGGTTCTGAATGATGGGTTAGGTCTGACACTAATGTAATGGAACCTAAGACAGGGAATCAGATAATAGAGATTCATATTTATCTGGTTCCCAATGATGGGTAAGATCTTGCATTACAGTAAGGAAACCTAAGACAGGGAATCAGATAATAGAGATTGATGTTTATCTGGTTCCCAATGGTGGGTAAGATCTCGGACTAAAGTAAGGGAACCTAAGACAGGGAATCGGATAATAGAGATTGATATTTATCTGGTTCCCAATGATGGGTAAGATCTTACATTACAGTAAGGAAACCTGAGACAGGGAATCAGGTAGTAGAGATTGATATTTATCTGGTTCTCAATGATGGGTTAGGTCTGACACTAAAGTAAGGGAATCTAAGACAGGGTATCAGATAATAGTGATTGATATTTATCTGGTTCCCAACGATGGGCATGCTCTCGGAGTAAGATAAGAGAATGTAAGACGGCGAATTAGATAATAAAGATTTATCTAGTTCCCAATGACGGGTAAGATCTCACACTAAAGTAAGGGGACCTAAGACAGGGAATCAATTAATAGAGGTTGATATTTATCTGGCTCCCAATGATGGGTAAGATCTCACACTAAAGTAAGGGGACCTAAGACAGGGAATCAGATAATAGAGATTGATATTTATCTGGCTCCCAATGATTGGTAAGGTTTCACACTAAAGTAAGGTAAACTAAGAGAGGGAATCAGATAATAGAGATTGATATTTATCTGGCTCGCAGTGATGGGTAAGGTGTCACACTAAATAAGGTAAACTTAGACAGGATATGAGATAATGGAGATTGATATTTATCTGGTTCTCAATGATGGGTTAGGTCTGACACTAATGAAATGGAACCTTCGACAGGGAATCAGATAATAGAGATTGATGTTTATCTGGTTCCCAATGATACGTAAGATCTTACATTACAGTAAGGAAACCTAAGACAGGGAATCAGATAGTAGAGATTGATGTTTATCTTGTTCCCAATGAATGGTAAGGTCTGAGACTAAAGTAAGGGAACCTAAGACAGGGAATCAGATAATAGAGATTGATATTTATCTGGCCCCCAATGATGTGTAAGATGTCACACTACAGTAAGCAAACCTAAGACACAGATTCAGATAACAGAGATTGATATTTATCTGGTTCCCATTGACGGGTAAGATCTGTCACTAAAGTAAGGGAACCTAAGTCAGGGAATCAGATAATAGAAATTGATATTTATCTGGCTCCCAATGATGGGTAAGGTCTCACACTAAATAAGGTAAACTAAGAGAGGGAATCAGATAATAGAGATTGATATTTATCTGGTTCCCAATAATGGGTAAGACCTCTCACACTAAAGTAAGGGGACCTACGACAGGGAATCAGATAATAGAGATTGATATTTATCTGGCTCCCAATGATGGGTAAGGTCTCACACTAAATAAGGTAAACTAAGAGAGGGAATCAGATAATAGAGATTTATATTTATCTGGTTCCCAATAATGGTAAGATCTCACACTAAAGTAAGGGAACCTAAGACAGGGAATCATATAATAGAGCTTGATATTTATCTGGTTCCCTATGATGGATAAGGTCTCACACTAAATAAGGTAAACTAAGACAGGGAATCAGATAATGGAGATTGATATTTATCTGGTTCTCAATGGTGGGTTAGGTCTGACACTAATGTAATGGAACCTAAGACAGGGAATCAGATAATAGAGATTGATATTTATCTGGTTCCCAATGATGGGTAAGATCTTACATTACAGTAAGGAAACCTGAGACAGGGAATCAGATAGTAGAGATTGATATTTATCTGGTTCTCAATGATGGGTTAGGTCTGACACTAAAGTAAGTGAATCTAAGACAGGGTATCAGATAATAGTGATTGATATTTATCTGGTTCCCAACGATGGGCATGCTCTCGGAGTAAGATAAGAGAATGTAAGACGGCGAATTAGATAATAAAGATTTGTCTGGTTCCCAATGACGGGTAAGATCTCACACTAAAGTAAGGGGACCTAAGACAGGGAATCAATTAATAGAGATTGATATTTATCTGGCTCCCAATGATGGGTAAGGTCTCACACTAAAGTAAGGGAAACTAAGAGAGGGAATCAAATAATAGAGATTGATATTTATTTGGTTCCCAATGATGGGTAAGATCTCACACTAAAGTAAGGGGACCTAAGACAGGGAATCAGATAATAGAGATTGATATTTATCTGGCTCCCAATGATTGGTAAGGTTTCACACTAAAGTAAGGTAAACTAAGAGAGGGAATCAGATGATAGAGATTGATATTTATCTGGCTCGCAGTGATGGGTAAGGTGTCACACTAAATAAGGTAAACTAAGACAGGGTATGAGATAATGGAGATTGATATTTATCTGGTTCTCAATGATGGGTTAGGTCTGACACTAATGTAATGGAACCTTCGACAGGGATTCAGATTATAGAGATTGATGTTTATCTGGTTCCCAATGATACGTAAGATCTTACATTACAGTAAGGATACCTAAGACAGGGAATCAGATAGTAGAGATTGATGTTTATCTTGTTCCCAATGAATGTTAAGGTCTCAGACTAAAGTAAGGGAACCTAAGACAGGGAGTCAGATAATAGAGATTGATATTTATCTGGCCCCCAATGATGTGTAAGATGTCACACTACAGTAAGCAAACCTAAGACACGGAATCAGATAACAGAGATTGATATTTATCTGGTTCCCATTGACGGGTAAGATCTGTCACTAAAGTAAGGGAACCTAAGTCAGGGTATCAGATAATAGAAATTGATATTTATCTGTTTCCCATTGATGGGTTAAATGTCACACTAAAGTAAGGGGACCTAAGACAGGGAATCAGATAATAGAGATTGACATATATCTGGTTACCAATGATGGGTAATGTCTGACGCTAAAGTAAGGGAACCTAAGACAGGGAATCAGATAATAGAGATTGATATTTATTTGGTTCCCAATGATGGATAAGGCCTGACACTAAAGTAAGCAGACCTAAGACAGGGAATCAGATAACAGAGATTGATATTTATCTGGTTCTCAATGATGGGTAAGGTCTGACACTTAAGTAAGGGAACCTAAGACAGGGAATCAGATAATAGAGAGTGATATTTATCTAGTTCCCAATGATGTGTAAGATCTCACACTAAAGTAAGGCAACCTAAGACAGGGAATCAGATAATAGAGATTGATATTTATCTGTTTCCCATTGATTGGTAAAATGTCACTCTAAATAAGGGGACCTAAGACAGGGAATCAGATAATAGAGATTGATATCTATCTGGTTCCCAATGATGGGTAAGGTCTGACACTAAAGTAAGCAGACCTAAGACAGGGAATCAGATAATAGAGATTGATATGTATCTGGTTCCCAATGATGGGTAAGGTCTGACACTAAAGTAAGGGAACCTAAGACAGGGAATCAGATAATAGAGATTGACATTTATTTGGTTACGAAAGATGGGTAAGGTCTGACACTAAGTAAGGTAAAGTAAGAAAGGGAATCAGATAATAGAGATTGTTATTTATCTGGTTCCCAATGACGGGTAAGATCTCACACTAAAGTAAGGGGACCTAAGACAGGGAATCAGATAATAGAGATTGATATTTATCTGGCTCCCAATGATGGGTAAGGTCTCACACTAAATAAGGTAAACTAAGACAGGGAATCAGATAATGAAGATTGATATTTATCTGGTTCTCAATGATGGGTTAGTTCTGACTCTAAAGTAAGGGAATCTAAGACAGGGGATCAGATAATAGTGATTGATATTTATCTGGTTCCCAATGATGGACATGCTCTCGGAGTAAAATAAGAGAATGTAAGTCGGTGAATTAGATAATAGAGATTTATCTGGTTTCCATTGACGGGTAAGATCTGACACTAATGTAACGGAACCTAAGACAGGGAATCAGATAATAGAGATTGATATTTAAATGGCTCCCAATGATGGGTAAGGTCTCACACTAAATAAGGTAAACTAAGAGATGGAATCAAATAATAGAGATTGATATTTATCTGGTTCCCAATGATGGGTAAGATCTCACACTAAAGTAAGGGGACCTAAGACAGGGAATGAGAATAGAGATTGATATTTATCTGGTTCCCAATGATGGGTAAGGTCTCACACTAAAGTAAGGGAACCTAAGTCAGGGAATCAGATAATAGACATTGATATTTATCTGTTTCCCATTGATGGTTTAAATGTCACACTAAAGTAAGGGGACCTAAGACAGGGAATCAGATAATGGAGATTGACATTTATCTGGTTACCAATGATGGGTAAGGTCTGACGCTAAAGTAAGGGAACCTAAGACAGGGAATCAGATAACAGAGATTGATATTTATCTGGTTCTCAATGATGGGTAAGGTCTGAAACTTAAGTAAGGGAACCTAAGACAGGGAATCAGATAATGGAGATTGATATTTATCTGGTTCTCAATGATGGGTTAGGTCTGACACTAAAGTAAGGTAAACTAAGAGAGGGAATCAGATAATAGAGATTGATATTTATCTAGTTCCCAATGATGTGTAAGATCTCACACTAAAGTAAGGCAACCTAAGACAGGGAATCAGATAATAGAGATTGATATTTATCTGTTTCCCATTGATTGGTAAAATGTCACTCTAAATAAGGGGACCTAAGACAGGGAATCAGATAATAGAGATTGATATGTATCTGGCTCCCAATGATGTGTAAGGTCTGACACTAAAGTAAGCAGACCTAAGACAGGGAATCAGATAATAGAGATTGATATGTATCTGGTTCCCAATGATGGGTAAGGTCTGACACTAAAGTAAGGGAACCTAAGACAGGGAATCAGATATAGAAATTGATATTTATCTGGTTCCAATGATGGGTAAGGTCTCACACTAAAGTAAGGGAACCTAAGACAGGGAATCAGATAATAGAGATTGACATTTATTTGGTTACGAAAGATGGGTAAGGTCTGACACTAAGTAAGATAAAGTAAGAAAGTGAATCAGATAATAGAGATTGTTATTTATCTGGTTCCCAATGACCGGTAAGATCTCACACTAAAGTAAGGGGACCTAAGACAGGGAATCAGATAATAGAGATTGATATTTATCTGGCTCCCAATGATGGGTAAGGTCTCACACTAAATAAGGTAAACGAAGACAGGGAATCAGATAATGAAGATTGATATTTATCTGGTTCTCAATGATGGGTTAGTTCTGACACTAAAGTAAGGGAATCTAAGACAGGGGATCAGATAATAGTGATTGATATTTATCTGGTTCCCAATGATGGACATGCTCTCGGAGTAAAATAAGAGAACGTAAGTCGGTGAATTAGATAATAGTGATTTATCTGGTTTCCATTGACGGGTAAGATCTGACACTAATGTAACGGAACCTAAGACAGGGAATCAGATAATAGAGATTGATATTTAAATGGCTCCCAATGATGGGTAAGGTCTCACACTAAATAAGGTAAACTAAGAGATGGAATCAAAAAATAGAGATTGATATTTATCTGGTTCCCAATGATGGGTAAGATCTCACACTAAAGTAAGGGGACCTAAGACAGGGAATGAGAATAGAGATTGATATTTATCTGGTTCCCAATGATGGGTAAGGTCTCACACTAAAGTAAGGGAACCTAAGACAGGGAAATAGATAATAGAGATTGACATTTATTTGGTTCCGAAAGATGGGTAAGGTCTGACACTAAATAAGGTAAACTAAGAGAGGGAATCAGATAATAGAGATTGATATTTATCTGGTTCCCAATGATGGGTAAGATCTCACACTAAAGTAAGGGGACCTAAGACAGGGAATGAGAATAGAGATTGATATTTATCTGGTTCCCAATGATGGGTAAGGTCTCACACTAAAGTAAGGGAACCTAAGACAGGGAAATAGATAATAGAGATTGACATTTATTTGGTTCCGAAAGATGGGTAAGGTCTGACACTAAATAAGGTAAACTAAGAGAGGGAATCAGATAATGGAGATTGATATTTATCTGGTTCCCAATGATGGGTTAGGTCTGACACTAAAGTGAGGTAAACTAAGAGAGGGAATCAGATAATAGAGATTGATATTTATCTGGCTCGCAGTGATGGGTAAGGTGTCACACTAAATAAGGTAAACTTAGACAGGGAATGAGATAATGGAGATTGATATTTATCTGGCTCCCAATGATGGGTAAGGTGTCACACTAAATAAGGTAAACTTAGACAGGGAATGAGATAATGGAGATTGATATTTATCTGGTTCTCAATGATGGGTTAGGTCTGACACTAATGTAATGGAACCTTCGACAGGGAATCAGATAATAGAGATTGATGTTTATCTGGTTCCCAATGATACGTAAGATCTTTCATTACAGTAAGGAAACCTAAGACAGGGAATCAGATAGTGGAGATTGATATTTATCTTGTTCCCAGTGAATGGTAAGGTCTCAGACTACAGTAAGGGAACCTAATACAGGGAATCAGATAATAGAGATTGATATTTATCTGGCTCCCAATGATGTGTAAGATGTCACACTAGAGTAAGAAACCTAAGACACGGAATCAGATAACAGAGATTGATATTTATCTGGTTCCCATTGACGGGTAAGATCTGTCACTAAAGTAAGGGAACCTAAGTCAGGGAATCAGATAATAGACATTGATATTTATCTGTTTCCCAATGATGGTTTAAATGTCACACTAAAGTAAGGGGACCTAAGACAGGGAATCAGATAATGGAGATTGACATTTATCTGGTTACCAATGATGGGTAAGGTCTGACGCTAAAGTAAGGGAACCTAAGACAGGGAATCAGATAATAGTGATTGATATTTATCTGGTTCCCAATGATGGACATGCTCTCGGAGTAAAATAAGAGAACGTAAGTCCTTGAATTAGATAATAGAGATTTATCTGGTTTCCATTGACGGGTAAGATCTGACACTATTGTAACGGAACCTAAGACAGGGAATCAGATAATAGAGATTGATATTTAAATGGCTCCCAATGATGGGTGAGGTCTCACACTAAATAAGGTAAACTAAGAGATGGAATCAAATAATAGAGATTGATATTTATCTGGTTCCCAATGATGGGTAAGGTCTCACACTAAAGTAAGGGAACCTAAGACAGGGAAACAGATAATAGAGATTGACATTTATTTGGTTCCGAAAGATGGGTAAGGTCTGACACTAAATAAGGTAAACTAAGAGAGGGAATCAGATAATAGAGATTGATATTTATCTGGTTCCCAATGATGGGTAACACCTCACACTAAAGTAAGGGGACCTAAGACAGGGAATCAGATAATAGAGATTGATATTTATCTGACTCCCAATGATGGGTAAGGTCTCACACTAAATAAGGTAAACTAAGACAGGGAATCAGATAATGGAGATTGATATTTATCTGGTTCTCAATGATGGGTTAGGTCTGACACTAAAGTAAGGGAATCTAAGACAGGGGATCAGATAATAATGATTGATATATTCATCTGGTTCCCAACGATGGGCATGCTCTCGGAATAAGGTAAGAGAATGTAAGATGGCGAATTAGATAATAGAGATTTATCTGGTTCCCAATGACGGGTATGATCTCACACTAAAGTAAGGGGACCTAAGACAGGGAATCAATTAATAGAGATTGATATTTATCTAGCTCCCAATGATGGGTAAGGTCTCACACTAAAGTAAGGGAAACTAAGAGAGGGAATCAGATAATAGAGATTGATATTTATCTGGTTACCAATGATTGGTAATATCTCACACTAAAGTAAGGGGACCTAAGACAGGGAATCAGATAATGGAGATTGATATTTATTTGGTTCTCAATGATGGGTTAGGTCTGACACTAATGTAATGGAACCTAAGACAGGGAATCAGATAATAGAGATTGATATTTATCTGGTTCCCAATGATGGGTAAGATCTTGCATTACAGTAAGGAAACCTAAGACAGGGAATCAGATAATAGAGATTGATGTTTATCTGGTTCCCAATGGTGGGTAAGATCTCGGACTAAAGTAAGGGAACCTAAGACAGGGAATCGGATAATAGACATTGATGTTTATCTGATTCCCAATGGTGGGTAAGATCTCGGACTAAAGTAAGGGAACCTAAGACAGGGAATCGGATAATAGAGATTGATATTTATCTGGCACCCAATGATGGGTAAGGTCTCACTCTAAATAAGGTAAACTAAGGCAGGGAATCAGATAATGGAGATTGATATTTATCTGGTTCTCAATGATGGGTTAGGTCTGACACTAAAGTAAGGGAATCTAAGACAGGGGATCAGATAATAGTGATTGATATTTATCTGGTTCCAATGATGGGTAAGATCTCACACTAAAGTAAGGGGACCTAAGACAGGGAATCAGATAATAGAGATTGATATTTATCTGGCACCCAATGATGGGTAAGGTCTCACTCTAAATAAGGTAAACTAAGGCAGGGAATCAGATAATGGAGATTGATATTTATCTGGTTCTCAATGATGGGTTAGTTGTGACGCTAAAGTATGGGAATCTAAGACAGGGGATCAGATAATAGTGATTGATATTTATCTGGTTCCAATGATGGGTAAGATCTCACACTAAAGTAAGGGGACCTAAGACAGGGAATCAGATAATAGAGATTGATATTTATCTGGTTCCCAATGATGGGTAAGGTCTCACACTAAAGTAAGGGAACCTAAGACAGGGAATCAGATCATAGAGATTGACATTTATTTGGTTCCGAAAGATGGGTAAGGTCTGACACTAAATAAGGTAAAGTAAGAGAGGGAATCAGATAATAGAGATTAATATTTATCTGGTTCCCAATGACGGGTAAGATCTCACACTAAAGTAAGGGAACCTAAGACAGGGAATCAGGTAATAGAGATTGATATTTATCTGGCACCCAATGATGGGTAAGGTCTCACACTAAATAAGGTAAACTAAGACAGGGAATCAGATAATGGAGATTGATATTTATCTGGTTTTCAATGATGGGTTAGGTCTGACGCTAATGTAATGGAACCTAAGACAGGGTATCAGATAATAGTGATTGATATTTATCTGGTTCCCAACGATGGACATGCTCTCGGAGTAAGGTAAGAGAATGTAAGACGGCGAATTGGATAAAAAAGATTTATCTGGTTCCCATTGACGGGTAAGATCTCACACTAAAGTAAGGGGACCCAAGACAGGGAATCAATTAATAGAGATTGATATTTATCTAGCTCCCAATGATGGGTAAGGTCTCACACTAAAGTAAGGGAAACTAAGAGAGGGAATCAGATAATAGAGATTGATATTTATCTGTTTCCCAACGATGGGCATGCTCTCGGAGTAAGATAAGAGAATGTAAGACGGCGAATTAGATAATAAAGATTTGTCTGGTTCCCAATGACGGGTAAGATCTCACACTAAAATAAGGGGACCCAAGACAGGGAATCAATTAATAGAGATTGATATTTATCTAGCTCCCAATGATGGGTAAGGTCTCACACTAAAGTAAGGGAAACTAAGAGAGGGAATCAAATAATAGAGATTGATATTTATCTGGTTACCAATGATTGGTAATATCTCACACTAAAGTAAGGGGACCTAAGACAGGGAATCAGATAATAGAGATTGATATTTATCTGGCTCCCAATGATTGGTAAGGTTTCACACTAAAGTAAGGTAAACTAAGAGAGGGAATCAGATAATAGAGATTGATATTTTTCTGGCTCCCAATGATGGGTAAGGTGTCACACTAAATAAGGTAAACTAAGACAGGGAATGAGATAATGGAGATTGATATTTATCTGGTTCTCAATGATGGGTTAGGTCTGACACTAATGTAATGGAACCTACGACAGGGAATCAGATAATAGAGATTGATGTTTATCTGGTTCCCAATGAATCGTAAGGTCTCAGACTAAAGTAAGGGAACCTAAGACAGGGAATGAGATAATAGAGATTGATATTTATCTGGTTCCCAATGATGGGTAAGGTCTCACACTAAAGTAAGAGAACCTAAGACAGGGAATCAGATGATAGAGATTGACATTTATTTGGTTCCGAAAGATGGGTAAGGTCTGACACTAAATAAGGTAAAGTAAGAGAGGGAATCAGATAATAGAGATTGATATTTATCTGGTTCCCAATGACGGGTAAGATCTCACACTAAAGTAAGGGGACCCAAGACAGGGAATCAATTAATAGAGATTGATATTTATCTAGCTCCCAATGATGGATAAGGTCTCACACTAAAGTAAGGGAAACTAAGAGAGGGAATCAGATAATAGAGATTGATATTTATCTGGTTACCAATGATTGGTAATATCTCACTCTAAAGTAAGGGGACCTAAGACAGGGAATCAGATAATAGAGATTGATATTTATCTGGCTCCCAATGATTGGTAAGGTTTCACACTAAAGTATGGTAAACTAAGAGAGGGAATCAGATAATAGAGATTGATATTTTTCTGGCTCCCAATGATGGGTAAGGTGTCACACTAAATAAGGTAAACTAAGACAGGGAATGAGATAATGGAGATTGATATTTATCTGGTTCTCAATGATGGGTTAGGTCTGACACTAATGTAATGGAACCTACGATAGGGAATCAGATAATAGAGATTGATATTTATCTGGTTCCCAATGATGGGTAAGATCTTGCATTACAGTAAGGAAACCTAAGACAGGGAATCAGATAATAGAGATTGATGTTTATCTGGTTCCCAATGGTGGGGAAGATCTCGGACTAAAGTAAGGGAACCTAAGACAGGGAATCGGATAATAGAGATTGATATTTATCTGGCACCCAATGATGGGTAAGGTCTCACTCTAAATCAGGTAAACTAAGGCAGGGAATCAGATAATGGAGATTGATATTTATCTGGTTCTCAATGATGGGTTAGTTGTGACGCTAAAGTATGGGAATCTAAGACAGGGGATCAGATAATAGTGATTGATATTTATCTGGTTCCAATGATGGGTAAGATCTCGCACTAAAGTAAGGGGACCTAAGACTGGGAATCAGATAATAGAGATTGATATTTATCTGGTTCCCAATGATGGGTAAGGTCTCACACTAAAGTAAGGAAACCTAAGACAGGGAATCAGATCATAGAGATTGACATTTATTTGGTTCCGAAAGATGGGTAAGGTCTGACACTAAATAAGGTAAAGTAAGAGAGGGAATCAGATAATAGAGATTAATATTTATCTGGTTCCCAATGACGGGTAAGATCTCACACTAAAGTAAGGGAACCTATGACAGGGAATCAGGTAATAGAGATTGATATTTATCTGGCACCCAATGATGGGTAAGGTCTCACACTAAATAAGGTAAACTAAGACAGGGAATCAGATAATGGAGATTGATATTTATCTGGTTCTCAATGATGGGTTAGGTCTGACACTAATGTAATGGAACCTAAGTCAGGGAATCAGATATTAGAGATTGATATTTCTCTGGTCCCCAATGATGGGTAAGATCTTACATTACAGTAAGGAAACCTGAGACAGGGAATCAGATAATAGAGATTGATATTTATCTGGTTTTCAATGATGGGTTAGGTGTGCACAAAAGTAAGGGAATCTAAGACAGGGTATCAGATAATAGTGATTGATATTTATCTGGTTCCCAACGATGGGCATGCTCTCGGAGTAAGGTAAGAGAATGTAAGACGGCGAATTGGATAAAAAAGATTTATCTGGTTCCCATTGACGGGTAAGATCTCACACTAAAGTAAGGGGACCCAAGACAGGGAATCAATTAATAGAGATTGATATTTATCTAGCTCCCAATGATGGGTAAGGTCTCACACTAAAGTAAGGGGACCTAAGACAGGGAATCAGATAATAGAGATTGATATTTATCTGGTTCCCAATGATTGGTAATATCTCACACTAAAGTAAGGGGACCTAAGACAGGGAATCAGATAATAGAGATTGATATTTATCTGGCTCCCAATGATTGGTAAGGTTTCACACTAAAGTAAGGTAAACTAAGAGAGGGAATCAGATAATAGAGATTGATATTGATCGGGCTCCCAATGATGGGTAAGGTGTCACACTAAATAAGGTAAACTAAGACAGGGATTGAGATAATGGAGATTGATATTTATCTGCTTCTCAATGATGGGTTAGGTCTGACACTAATGTAATGGAACCTACGACAGGGATTCAGATAATAGAGATTGATATTTATCTGGTTCCCAATGATGGTTAAGATCTTACATTACAGTAAGGAAACCTGAGACAGGGAATCAGATAATAGAGATTGATGTTTATCTGGTTCCCAATGAATCGTAAGGTCTCAGACTAAAGTAAGGAAACCTAAGACAGGGAATGAGATAATAGAGATTGATATTTATCTGGTTGCCAACGATGGGTAAGGTCTCACACTAAAGTAGGAGAACCTAAGACAGGGAATCAGATAATAGAGATTGACATTTATTTGGTTCCGAAAGATGGGTAAGGTCTGACACTAAATAAGGTAAAGTAAGAGAGGGAATCAGATAATAGAGATTGATATTTATCTGGTTCTCAATGACGGGTAAGATCTCACACTAAAGTAAGTGGACCTAAGACAGGGAATCAGATAATAGAGATTGATATTTATCTGGCTCCCAATGATGGGTAAGGTCTCACACTAAATAAGGTAAACTAAGACAGGGAATCAGATAATGGAGATTGATATTTATCTGGTTCCCAATGATGGGTAAGGTCTCACACTAAATAAGGTAAACTAAGAGAGGGAATCAGATAATAGATATTTATATTTATCTGGTTCCCAATAATGGGTAAGATCTCACACTAAAGTAGGGGGACCTAGGACAGGGAATCAGATAATAGAGATTGATATTTATCTGGTTCCCAATGATGGGTAAGGTCTCACACTAAAGTAAGGGAAACTAAGAGGGGGAATCAGATAATAGAGATTGATATTTATCTGGTTCCCAATGATGGGTAAGATCTCACACTAAATAAGGTAAACTAAGACAGGAAATCAGATAATGGAGATTGATATTTATCTGGTTCTCCCCCCGTGGGAACCCCGGGAAGTGAAGCTGTGCTTGTTTACTGTGGTAAACAAGCTCTGTTTCACTGGTAAAATAGGACCCAGTCACTAATACTTGGGGTGCGAGTCCTCTAAAATAGGCAACATGGGGTATAAACGATTGATTGACCTTGACTTTATCTCCATGTTGTGGTCATGATTAGCCATTGTGCAGAAGTATGTGACCATAAACAACAATAAATAAATATATCTGGTTCTCAATGATGGATTAGGTCTGACACTAATGTAATGGAACCTAAGACAGGGAATCAGATAATGGAGATTGATATTTATCTGGTTCTCAATGATGGGTTAGGTCTGATACTAAAGTAAGGTAAACTAAGAGAGGGAATCAGATAATAGAGATTGATATTTATCTAGTTCCCAATGATGTGTAAGATCTCACACTAAAGTAAGGCAACCTAAGACAGGGAAGCAGATAATAGAGATTGATATTTATCTGTTTCCCATTGATTGGTAAAATGTCACTCTAAATAAGGGGACCTAAGACAGGGAATCAGATAATAGAGATTGATATGTATCTGGTTCCCAGTGATGGGTAAGGTTTGACACTAAAGTAAGGGAACCTAAGACAGGGAATCAGATATAGAGATTGATATTTATCTGGTTCCAATGATGGGTAAGGTCTCACAATGAAGTAAGGGAACCTAAGACAGGGAATCAGATAATAGAGATTGATATTTAAATGGCTCCCAATGATGGGTAAGGTCTCGCACTAAATAAGGTAAACTAAGAGATGGAATCAAATAATAGAGATTGATATCTGGTTCCCAATGATGGGTAAGATCTCACACTAAAGTAAGGGGTCATAAGACAGGGAATTAGATAATAGAGATTGATATTTATCTGGTTCCCAATGATGGGTAAGGTCTCACACTAAAGTAAGGGAACCTAAGACAGGGAAACAGATAATAGAGTTTGACATTTATTTGGTTCCGAAAGATGGGTAAGGTCTGACACTAAATAAGGTAAACTAAGAGAGGGAATCAGATAATAGAGATTGATATTTATCTGGTTCCCAATGATGGGTAAGATCTCACACTAAAGTAAGGGGACCTAAGACAGGGAATCAGATAATAGAGATTGATATTTATCTAGCTCCCAATGATGGGTAAGGTCTGACACTAAAGTAAGGGAATCTAAGACAGGGGATCAGATAATAATGATTGATATTTATCTGGTTCCCAACGATGGGCATGCTCTCGGAGTAAGGTAAGAGAATGTAAGACGGCGAATTAGATAATAGAGATTTATCTGGTTCCGAATGACGGGTAAGATCTCACACTAAAGTAAGGGGACCTAAGGTAGGGAATCAGATAATAAAGATTGATATTTATCTGGCTCCCAATGATGGGTAAGGTCTCACACTAAATAAGGTAAACGAAGACAGGGAATCAGATAATGAAGATTGATATTTATCTGGTTCTCAATGATGGGTTAGTTCTGACACTAAAGTAAGGGAATCTAAGACAGGGGATCAGATAATAGTGATTGATATTTATCTGGTTCCCAATGATGGACATGCTCTCGGAGTAAAATAAGAGAACGTAAGTCGGTGAATTAGATAATAGTGATTTATCTGGTTTCCATTGACGGGTAAGATCTGACACTAATGTAACGGAACCTAAGACAGGGAATCAGATAATAGAGATTGATATTTAAATGGCTCCCAATGATGGGTAAGGTCTCACACTAAATAAGGTAAACTAAGAGATGGAATCAAAAAATAGAGATTGATATTTATCTGGTTCCCAATGATGGGTAAGATCTCACACTAAAGTAAGGGGACCTAAGACAGGGAATGAGAATAGAGATTGATATTTATCTGGTTCCCAATGATGGGTAAGGTCTCACACTAAAGTAAGGGAACCTAAGACAGGGAAATAGATAATAGAGATTGACATTTATTTGGTTCCGAAAGATGGGTAAGGTCTGACACTAAATAAGGTAAACTAAGAGAGGGAATCAGATAATAGAGATTGATATTTATCTGGTTCCCAATGATGGGTAAGATCTCACACTAAAGTAAGGGGACCTAAGACAGGGAATGAGAATAGAGATTGATATTTATCTGGTTCCCAATGATGGGTAAGGTCTCACACTAAAGTAAGGGAACCTAAGACAGGGAAATAGATAATAGAGATTGACATTTATTTGGTTCCGAAAGATGGGTAAGGTCTGACACTAAATAAGGTAAACTAAGAGAGGGAATCAGATAATGGAGATTGATATTTATCTGGTTCCCAATGATGGGTTAGGTCTGACACTAAAGTGAGGTAAACTAAGAGAGGGAATCAGATAATAGAGATTGATATTTATCTGGCTCGCAGTGATGGGTAAGGTGTCACACTAAATAAGGTAAACTTAGACAGGGAATGAGATAATGGAGATTGATATTTATCTGGCTCCCAATGATGGGTAAGGTGTCACACTAAATAAGGTAAACTTAGACAGGGAATGAGATAATGGAGATTGATATTTATCTGGTTCTCAATGATGGGTTAGGTCTGACACTAATGTAATGGAACCTTCGACAGGGAATCAGATAATAGAGATTGATGTTTATCTGGTTCCCAATGATACGTAAGATCTTTCATTACAGTAAGGAAACCTAAGACAGGGAATCAGATAGTGGAGATTGATATTTATCTTGTTCCCAGTGAATGGTAAGGTCTCAGACTACAGTAAGGGAACCTAATACAGGGAATCAGATAATAGAGATTGATATTTATCTGGCTCCCAATGATGTGTAAGATGTCACACTAGAGTAAGAAACCTAAGACACGGAATCAGATAACAGAGATTGATATTTATCTGGTTCCCATTGACGGGTAAGATCTGTCACTAAAGTAAGGGAACCTAAGTCAGGGAATCAGATAATAGACATTGATATTTATCTGTTTCCCATTGATGGTTTAAATGTCACACTAAAGTAAGGGGACCTAAGACAGGGAATCAGATAATGGAGATTGACATTTATCTGGTTACCAATGATGGGTAAGGTCTGACGCTAAAGTAAGGGAACCTAAGACAGGGAATCAGATAATAGAGATTGATATTTATCTGGTTCCCAATGATGGACATGCTCTCGGAGTAAAATAAGAGAACGTAAGTCCTTGAATTAGATAATAGAGATTTATCTGGTTTCCATTGACGGGTAAGATCTGACACTAATGTAACGGAACCTAAGACAGGGAATCAGATAATAGAGATTGATATTTAAATGGCTCCCAATGATGGGTGAGGTCTCACACTAAATAAGGTAAACTAAGAGATGGAATCAAATAATAGAGATTGATATTTATCTGGTTCCCAATGATGGGTAAGGTCTCACACTAAAGTAAGGGAACCTAAGACAGGGAAACAGATAATAGAGATTGACATTTATTTGGTTCCGAAAGATGGGTAAGGTCTGACACTAAATAAGGTAAACTAAGAGAGGGAATCAGATAATAGAGATTGATATTTATCTGGTTCCCAATGATGGGTAACATCTCACACTAAAGTAAGGGGACCTAAGACAGGGAATCAGATAATAGAGATTGATATTTATCTGGCTCCCAATGATGGGTAAGGTCTCACACTAAATAAGGTAAACTAAGACAGGGAATCAGATAATGGAGATTGATATTTATCTGGTTCTCAATGATGGGTTAGGTCTGACACTAAAGTAAGGGAATCTAAGACAGGGGATCAGATAATAATGATTGATATATTCATCTGGTTCCCAACGATGGGCATGCTCTCGGAATAAGGTAAGAGAATGTAAGATGGCGAATTAGATAATAGAGATTTATCTGGTTCCCAATGACGGGTATGATCTCACACTAAAGTAAGGGGACCTAAGACAGGGAATCAATTAATAGAGATTGATATTTATCTAGCTCCCAATGATGGGTAAGGTCTCACACTAAAGTAAGGGAAACTAAGAGAGGGAATCAGATAATAGAGATTGATATTTATCTGGTTACCAATGATTGGTAATATCTCACACTAAAGTAAGGGGACCTAAGACAGGGAATCAGATAATGGAGATTGATATTTATTTGGTTCTCAATGATGGGTTAGGTCTGACACTAATGTAATGGAACCTAAGACAGGGAATCAGATAATAGAGATTGATATTTATCTGGTTCCCAATGATGGGTAAGATCTTGCATTACAGTAAGGAAACCTAAGACAGGGAATCAGATAATAGAGATTGATGTTTATCTGGTTCCCAATGGTGGGTAAGATCTCGGACTAAAGTAAGGGAACCTAAGACAGGGAATCGGATAATAGACATTGATGTTTATCTGATTCCCAATGGTGGGTAAGATCTCGGACTAAAGTAAGGGAACCTAAGACAGGGAATCGGATAATAGAGATTGATATTTATCTGGCACCCAATGATGGGTAAGGTCTCACTCTAAATAAGGTAAACTAAGGCAGGGAATCAGATAATGGAGATTGATATTTATCTGGTTCTCAATGATGGGTTAGGTCTGACACTAAAGTAAGGGAATCTAAGACAGGGGATCAGATAATAGTGATTGATATTTATCTGGTTCCAATGATGGGTAAGATCTCACACTAAAGTAAGGGGACCTAAGACAGGGAATCAGATAATAGAGATTGATATTTATCTGGCACCCAATGATGGGTAAGGTCTCACTCTAAATAAGGTAAACTAAGGCAGGGAATCAGATAATGGAGATTGATATTTATCTGGTTCTCAATGATGGGTTAGTTGTGACGCTAAAGTATGGGAATCTAAGACAGGGGATCAGATAATAGTGATTGATATTTATCTGGTTCCAATGATGGGTAAGATCTCACACTAAAGTAAGGGGACCTAAGACAGGGAATCAGATAATAGAGATTGATATTTATCTGGTTCCCAATGATGGGTAAGGTCTCACACTAAAGTAAGGGAACCTAAGACAGGGAATCAGATCATAGAGATTGACATTTATTTGGTTCCGAAAGATGGGTAAGGTCTGACACTAAATAAGGTAAAGTAAGAGAGGGAATCAGATAATAGAGATTAATATTTATCTGGTTCCCAATGACGGGTAAGATCTCACACTAAAGTAAGGGAACCTAAGACAGGGAATCAGGTAATAGAGATTGATATTTATCTGGCACCCAATGATGGGTAAGGTCTCACACTAAATAAGGTAAACTAAGACAGGGAATCAGATAATGGAGATTGATATTTATCTGGTTTTCAATGATGGGTTAGGTCTGACGCTAATGTAATGGAACCTAAGACAGGGTATCAGATAATAGTGATTGATATTTATCTGGTTCCCAACGATGGACATGCTCTCGGAGTAAGGTAAGAGAATGTAAGACGGCGAATTGGATAAAAAAGATTTATCTGGTTCCCATTGACGGGTAAGATCTCACACTAAAGTAAGGGGACCCAAGACAGGGAATCAATTAATAGAGATTGATATTTATCTAGCTCCCAATGATGGGTAAGGTCTCACACTAAAGTAAGGGAAACTAAGAGAGGGAATCAGATAATAGAGATTGATATTTATCTGGTTCCCAACGATGGGCATGCTCTCGGAGTAAGATAATAGAATGTAAGACGGCGAATTAGATAATAAAGATTTGTCTGGTTCCCAATGACGGGTAAGATCTCACACTAAAATAAGGGGACCCAAGACAGGGAATCAATTAATAGAGATTGATATTTATCTAGCTCCCAATGATGGGTAAGGTCTCACACTAAAGTAAGGGAAACTAAGAGAGGGAATCAAATAATAGAGATTGATATTTATCTGGTTACCAATGATTGGTAATATCTCACACTAAAGTAAGGGGACCTAAGACAGGGAATCAGATAATAGAGATTGATATTTATCTGGCTCCCAATGATTGGTAAGGTTTCACACTAAAGTAAGGTAAACTAAGAGAGGGAATCAGATAATAGAGATTGATATTTTTCTGGCTCCCAATGATGGGTAAGGTGTCACACTAAATAAGGTAAACTAAGACAGGGAATGAGATAATGGAGATTGATATTTATCTGGTTCTCAATGATGGGTTAGGTCTGACACTAATGTAATGGAACCTACGACAGGGAATCAGATAATAGAGATTGATGTTTATCTGGTTCCCAATGAATCGTAAGGTCTCAGACTAAAGTAAGGGAACCTAAGACAGGGAATGAGATAATAGAGATTGATATTTATCTGGTTCCCAATGATGGGTAAGGTCTCACACTAAAGTAAGAGAACCTAAGACAGGGAATCAGATGATAGAGATTGACATTTATTTGGTTCCGAAAGATGGGTAAGGTCTGACACTAAATAAGGTAAAGTAAGAGAGGGAATCAGATAATAGAGATTGATATTTATCTGGTTCCCAATGACGGGTAAGATCTCACACTAAAGTAAGGGGACCCAAGACAGGGAATCAATTAATAGAGATTGATATTTATCTAGCTCCCAATGATGGATAAGGTCTCACACTAAAGTAAGGGAAACTAAGAGAGGGAATCAGATAATAGAGATTGATATTTATCTGGTTACCAATGATAGGTAATATCTCACACTAAAGTAAGGGGACCTAAGACAGGGAATCAGATAATAGAGATTGATATTTATCTGGCTCCCAATGATTGGTAAGGTTTCACACTAAAGTATGGTAAACTAAGAGAGGGAATCAGATAATAGAGATTGATATTTTTCTGGCTCCCAATGATGGGTAAGGTGTCACACTAAATAAGGTAAACTAAGACAGGGAATGAGATAATGGAGATTGATATTTATCTGGTTCTCAATGATGGGTTAGGTCTGACACTAATGTAATGGAACCTACGATAGGGAATCAGATAATAGAGATTGATATTTATCTGGTTCCCAATGATGGGTAAGATCTTGCATTACAGTAAGGAAACCTAAGACAGGGAATCAGATAATAGAGATTGATGTTTATCTGGTTCCCAATGGTGGGGAAGATCTCGGACTAAAGTAAGGGAACCTAAGACAGGGAATCGGATAATAGAGATTGATATTTATCTGGCACCCAATGATGGGTAAGGTCTCACTCTAAATCAGGTAAACTAAGGCAGGGAATCAGATAATGGAGATTGATATTTATCTGGTTCTCAATGATGGGTTAGTTGTGACGCTAAAGTATGGGAATCTAAGACAGGGGATCAGATAATAGTGATTGATATTTATCTGGTTCCAATGATGGGTAAGATCTCACACTAAAGTAAGGGGACCTAAGACTGGGAATCAGATAATAGAGATTGATATTTATCTGGTTCCCAATGATGGGTAAGGTCTCACACTAAAGTAAGGGAACCTAAGACAGGGAATCAGATCATAGAGATTGACATTTATTTGGTTCCGAAAGATGGGTAAGGTCTGACACTAAATAAGGTAAAGTAAGAGAGGGAATCAGATAATAGAGATTAATATTTATCTGGTTCCCAATGACGGGTAAGATCTCACACTAAAGTAAGGGAACCTATGACAGGGAATCAGGTAATAGAGATTGATATTTATCTGGCACCCAATGATGGGTAAGGTCTCACACTAAATAAGGTAAACTAAGACAGGGAATCAGATAATGGAGATTGATATTTATCTGGTTCTCAATGATGGGTTAGGTCTGACACTAATGTAATGGAACCTAAGTCAGGGAATCAGATATTAGAGATTGATATTTCTCTGGTCCCCAATGATGGGTAAGATCTTACATTACAGTAAGGAAACCTGAGACAGGGAATCAGATAATAGAGATTGATATTTATCTGGTTTTCAATGATGGGTTAGGTGTGCACAAAAGTAAGGGAATCTAAGACAGGGTATCAGATAATAGTGATTGATATTTATCTGGTTCCCAACGATGGGCATGCTCTCGGAGTAAGGTAAGAGAATGTAAGACGGCGAATTGGATAAAAAAGATTTATCTGGTTCCCATTGACGGGTAAGATCTCACACTAAAGTAAGGGGACCCAAGACAGGGAATCAATTAATAGAGATTGATATTTATCTAGCTCCCAATGATGGGTAAGGTCTCACACTAAAGTAAGGGGACCTAAGACAGGGAATCAGATAATAGAGATTGATATTTATCTGGTTCCCAATGATTGGTAATATCTCACACTAAAGTAAGGGGACCTAAGACAGGGAATCAGATAATAGAGATTGATATTTATCTGGCTCCCAATGATTGGTAAGGTTTCACACTAAAGTAAGGTAAACTAAGAGAGGGAATCAGATAATAGAGATTGATATTGATCGGGCTCCCAATGATGGGTAAGGTGTCACACTAAATAAGGTAAACTAAGACAGGGATTGAGATAATGGAGATTGATATTTATCTGCTTCTCAATGATGGGTTAGGTCTGACACTAATGTAATGGAACCTACGACAGGGATTCAGATAATAGAGATTGATATTTATCTGGTTCCCAATGATGGTTAAGATCTTACATTACAGTAAGGAAACCTGAGACAGGGAATCAGATAATAGAGATTGATGTTTATCTGGTTCCCAATGAATCGTAAGGTCTCAGACTAAAGTAAGGAAACCTAAGACAGGGAATGAGATAATAGAGATTGATATTTATCTGGTTGCCAACGATGGGTAAGGTCTCACACTAAAGTAGGAGAACCTAAGACAGGGAATCAGATAATAGAGATTGACATTTATTTGGTTCCGAAAGATGGGTAAGGTCTGACACTAAATAAGGTAAAGTAAGAGAGGGAATCAGATAATAGAGATTGATATTTATCTGGTTCTCAATGACGGGTAAGATCTCACACTAAAGTAAGTGGACCTAAGACAGGGAATCAGATAATAGAGATTGATATTTATCTGGCTCCCAATGATGGGTAAGGTCTCACACTAAATAAGGTAAACTAAGACAGGGAATCAGATAATGGAGATTGATATTTATCTGGTTCCCAATGATGGGTAAGGTCTCACACTAAATAAGGTAAACTAAGAGAGGGAATCAGATAATAGATATTTATATTTATCTGGTTCCCAATAATGGGTAAGATCTCACACTAAAGTAGGGGGACCTAGGACAGGGAATCAGATAATAGAGATTGATATTTATCTGGTTCCCAATGATGGGTAAGGTCTCACACTAAAGTAAGGGAAACTAAGAGGGGGAATCAGATAATAGAGATTGATATTTATCTGGTTCCCAATGATGGGTAAGATCTCACACTAAATAAGGTAAACTAAGACAGGAAATCAGATAATGGAGATTGATATTTATCTGGTTCTCCCCCCGTGGGAACCCCGGGAAGTGAAGCTGTGCTTGTTTACTGTGGTAAACAAGCTCTGTTTCACTGGTAAAATAGGACCCAGTCACTAATGCTTGGGGTGCGAGTCCTCTAAAATAGGCAACATGGGGTATAAACGATTGATTGACCTTGACTTTATCTCCATGTTGTGGTCATGATTAGCCATTGTGCAGAAGTATGTGACCATAAACAACAATAAATAAATATATCTGGTTCTCAATGATGGATTAGGTCTGACACTAATGTAATGGAACCTAAGACAGGGAATCAGATAATGGAGATTGATATTTATCTGGTTCTCAATGATGGGTTAGGTCTGATACTAAAGTAAGGTAAACTAAGAGAGGGAATCAGATAATAGAGATTGATATTTATCTAGTTCCCAATGATGTGTAAGATCTCACACTAAAGTAAGGCAACCTAAGACAGGGAAGCAGATAATAGAGATTGATATTTATCTGTTTCCCATTGATTGGTAAAATGTCACTCTAAATAAGGGGACCTAAGACAGGGAATCAGATAATAGAGATTGATATGTATCTGGTTCCCAGTGATGGGTAAGGTTTGACACTAAAGTAAGGGAACCTAAGACAGGGAATCAGATATAGAGATTGATATTTATCTGGTTCCAATGATGGGTAAGGTCTCACAATGAAGTAAGGGAACCTAAGACAGGGAATCAGATAATAGAGATTGATATTTAAATGGCTCCCAATGATGGGTAAGGTCTCGCACTAAATAAGGTAAACTAAGAGATGGAATCAAATAATAGAGATTGATATTTATCTGGTTCCCAATGATGGGTAAGATCTCACACTAAAGTAAGGGGTCATAAGACAGGGAATTAGATAATAGAGATTGATATTTATCTGGTTCCCAATGATGGGTAAGGTCTCACACTAAAGTAAGGGAACCTAAGACAGGGAAACAGATAATAGAGTTTGACATTTATTTGGTTCCGAAAGATGGGTAAGGTCTGACACTAAATAAGGTAAACTAAGAGAGGGAATCAGATAATAGAGATTGATATTTATCTGGTTCCCAATGATGGGTAAGATCTCACACTAAAGTAAGGGGACCTAAGACAGGGAATCAGATAATAGAGATTGATATTTATCTGGCTCCCAATGATGGGTAAGGTCTGACACTAAAGTAAGGGAATCTAAGACAGGGGATCAGATAATAATGATTGATATTTATCTGGTTCCCAACGATGGGCATGCTCTCGGAGTAAGGTAAGAGAATGTAAGACGGCGAATTAGATAATAGAGATTTATCTGGTTCCGAATGACGGGTAAGATCTCACACTAAAGTAAGGGGACCTAAGGTAGGGAATCAGATAATAAAGATTGATATTTATCTGGCTCCCAGTGATGGGTAAGGTCTCACACTAAATAAGGTAAACTAAGACAGGGAATCAGATAATGGAGATTGATATTTATCTGGTTCTCAATGATGGGTAAGATCTTGCATTACAGTAAGGAAACCTAAGACAGGGAATCAGATAATAGAGATTGATGTTTATCTGGTTCCCAATGGTGGGTAAGGTCTCAGACTAAAGTAAGGGAACCTAAGACAGGGAATCGGATAATAGAGATTGATATTTATCTGGCACCCAATGATGGGTAAGGTCTCACTCTAAATAAGGTAAACTAAGGCAGGGAATCAGATAATGGAGATTGATATTTATCTGGTTCTCAATGATGGGTTAGTTGTGACGCTAAAGTATGGAAATCTAAGACAGGGGATCAGATAATAGTGATTGATATTTATCTGGTTCCAATGATGGGTAAGATCTCACACTAAATAAGGTAAACTAAGAGAGGGAATCAGATAATAGATATTTATATTTATCTGGTTCCCAATAATGGGTAAGATCTCACACTAAAGTAATGGGACCTAAGACAGGGAATCAGATAATAGAGATTGATATTTATCTGGTTCCCAATGATGGGTAAGATCTCACACTAAAGTAAGGGAACCTAAGACAGGGAATCAGATCATAGAGATTGACATTTATTTGGTTCCGAAAGATGGGTATGGTCTGACACTAAATAAGGTAAAGTAAGAGAGGGAATCAAATAATAGAGATTGATATTTATCTGGTTCCCAATGATGGGTAAGATCTCACACTAAAGTAAGGGAACCTAAGACAGGGAATCAGGTAATAGAGCTTGATATTTATCTGGCTCCCAATGATGGGTAAGGTGTCACACTAAATAAGGTAAACTAAGACAGGGAATCAGATAATGGAGATTGATATTTATCTGGTTCTCAATGATGGGTAAGGTCTGACACTAAATAAGGTAAACTAAGAGAGGGAATCAGATAATAGAGATTGATATTTATCTGGTTCCCAATGATGGGTAAGATCTCACACTAAAGTAAGGGGACCTAAGACAGGGAATCATATAATAGAGATTGATATTTATCTGGCTCCCAATGATTGGTAAGGTTTCACACTAAAGTAAGGGAACCTAAGACAGGGAATCAGGTAATAGAGCTTGATATTTATCTGGCTCCCAATGATGGGTAAGGTGTCACACTAAATAAGGTAAACTAAGACAGGGAATCAGATAATAGAGATTGACATTTATTTGGTTCCGAAAGATGGGTAAGGTCTGACACTAAATAAGGTAAACTAAGAGAGGGAATCAGATAATAGAGATTGATATTTATCTGGTTCCCAATGATGGGTAAGATCTCACACTAAAGTAATGGAACCTAAGACAGGGAATCAGATAATAGAGATTGATATTTATCTGGTCCCCAATGATGGGTAAGATCTTACATTACAGTAAGGAAACCTGAGACAGGGAATCAGATAATAGAGATTGATATTTATCTGGTTCTCAATGATGGGTTATGTCTGACACTAAAGTAAGGGAATCTGAGACAGGGTATCAAATAATAGTGATTGTTATTTATCTGGTTCCCAACGATGGGCATGCTCTCGGAGTAAGGTAAGAGAATGTAAGACGGCGAATTAGATAAAAAAGATTTATCTGGTTCCCATTGACGGGTAAGATCTCACACTAAAGTAAGGGGACCCAAGACAGGGAATCAATTAATAGAGATTGATATTTATCTAGCTCCCAATGATGGGTAAGGTTTCACACTAAAGTAAGGTAAACTAAGAGAGGGAAGCAGATAATAGAGATTGATATTGATCTGGCTCCCAATGATGGGTAAGGTGTCACACTAAATAAGGTAAACTAAGACAGGGAATGAGATAATGGAGATTGATATTTATCTGGTTCTCAATGATGGGTTAGGTCTGACACTAATGTAATGGAACCTACGACAGGGAATCAGATAATAGAGATTGATATTTATCTGGTACCCAATGATACGTAAGATCTTACTTTACAGTAAGGAAACCTAAGACAGGGAATCAGATAATAGAGATTGATGTTTATCTTGTTCCCAATGAATGGTAAGGTCTCAGACTAAAGTAAGGGAACCTAAGACAGGGAATCAGATAATAGAGATTGATATTTATCTGGCTCCCAATGATGGGTAAGGTCTCACACTAAATAAGGTAAACTAAGAGAGGGAATCAGATAATAGAGATTGATATTTATCTGGTTCCCAATGACGGGTAAGATCTCACACTAAAGTAAGGGGACCTAAGACAGGGAATCAGATAATAGAGATTGATATTCATCTGGTTCCCAATGATGGGTAAGATCTTACATTACAGTAAGGAAACCTGAGACAGGGAATCAGATAATAGAGATTGATGTTTATCTGGTTCCCAATGAATCGTACGGTCTCAGACTAAAGTAAGGGAACCTAAGACAGGGAATGAGATAATAGAGATTGATATTTATCTGGCACCCAATGATGGGTAAGGTCTCACTCTAAATAAGGTAAACTAAGGCAGGGAATCAGATAATGGAGATTGATATTTATCTGGTTCTCAATGATGGGTTAGTTCTGACGCTAAAGTAAGGGAATCTAAGACAAGGGATCAGATAATAGAGATTGATATTTATCTGGTTCCCAATGATGGGTAAGATCTCACACTAAAGTAAGGGGACCTAAGACAGGGAATCAGATAATAGAGATTGATATTTATCTGGCTCCCAATGATGGGTAAGGTCTCACACTAAATAAGATAAACTAAGAGAGGGAATCAGATAATAGATATTTATATTTATCTGGTTCCCAATAATGGGTAAGATCTCACACTAAAGTAAGGGGACCTAAGACAGGGAATCAGATAATAGAGATTGATATTTATCTGGTTCCCAATGATGGGTAAGGTCTCACACTAAAGTAAGGGAAACTAAGAGAGGGAATCAGATAATAGAGATTGATATTTATCTGGTAACCAATGATGGGTAAGATCTCACACTAAAGTAAGGGGACCTAAGACAGGGAATCAGATAATAGAGATTGATATTTATCTGGCTCCCAATGATTGGTAATATCTCACACTAAAGTAAGGGGACCTAAGACAGGGAATCAGATAATAGAGATTGATATTTATCTGGCTCCCAATGATTGGTAAGGTCTTACACGAAAGTAAGGTAAACTAAGAGGGGGAAACAGATAATAGAGATTGATATTTATCTGGCTCGCAGTGATGGGTTAGGTCTGACACTAATGTAATGGAACCTTCGACAGGGATTCAGATAATAGAGATTGATGTTTATCTGGTTGCCAATGATACGTAAGATCTTACATTACAGTAAGGAAACCTAAGACAGGGAATCAGATAGTAGAGATTGATGTTTATCTTGTTCCCAATGAATGGTAAGGTCTCAGACTAAAGTAAGGGAACCTAAGACAGGGAATCAGATAATAGAGATTGATATTTATCTGGCTCCCAATGATGTGTAAGATGTCACACTAGAGTAAGCAAACCTAAGACACGGAATCAGATAACAGAGATTGATATTTATCTGGTTCCCATTGACGGGTAAGATCTGTCACTAAAGTAAGGGAACCTAAGTCAGGGAATCAGATAATAGAAATTGATATTTATCTGTTTCCCATTGATGGGTTAAATGTCACACTAAAGTAAGGGGACCTAAGACAGGGAATCAGATAATAGAGATTGACATTTATCTGGTTACCAATGATGGGTAAGCTCTGACGCTAAAGTAAGGGAACCTAAGACAGGGAATCAGATAATAGAGATTGATATTTATCTGGTTCCCAATGATGGATAAGGACTGACACTAAAGTAAGCGGACCTAAGTCAGGGAATCAGATAACAGAGATTGATATTTATCTGGTTCTCAATGATGGGTAAGGTCTGACACTTAAGTAAGGGAACCTAAGACTGGGAATCAGATAATGGAGATTGATATTTATCTGGTTCTCAATGATGGGTTAGGTTTGACACTAAAGTAAGGTAAACTAAGAGAGGGAATCAGATAATAGAGATTGATATTTATCTAGTTCCCAATGATGTGTAAGATCTCACACTAAAGTAAGGCATCCTAAGACAGGGAATCAGATAATAGAGATTGATATTTATCTGTTTCCCATTGATTGGTAAAATGTCACTCTAAATAAGGGGACCTAAGACAGGGAATCAGATAATAGAGATTGATATGTATCTGGTTCCCAATGATGGGTAAGGTCTGACACTAAAGTAAGGGAACCTAAGACAGGGAATCAGATATAGAGATTGATATTTATCTGGTTCCAATGATGGGTAAGGTCTCACACTAAAGTAAGGGAACCTAAGACAGGGAATCAGATAATAGAGATTGACATTTATTTGGTTACGAAAGATGGGTAAGGTCTGACACTAAATAAGGTAAAGTAAGAGAGGGAATCAGATAATAGAGATTGTTATTTATCTGGTTCCCAATGACGGGTAAGATCTCACACTAAAGTAAGGGGACGTAAGACAGGGAATCAGATAATAGAGATTGATATTTATCTGGCTCCCAATGATGGGTAAGGTCTCAAGTTCTCACACTAAATAAGGTAAACTAAGACAGGGAATCAGATAATGGAGATTGATATTTATCTGGTTCTCATATCTGGCTCCCAATGATGGGTAAGGTCTCAAGGTCTCACACTAAATAAGGTAAACTAAGACAGGGAATCAGATAATGGAGATTGATATTTATCTGGTTCTCAATGATGGGTTAGTTCTGACACTAAAGTAAGGGAATCTAAGACAGGGGATCAGATAATAGTGATTGATATTTATCTGGTTCCCAATGATGGACATGCTCTCGGAGTAAAATAAGAGAACGTAAGTCGGTGAATTAGATAATAGAGATTTATCTGGTTTCCATTGACGGGTATGATCTGACACTAATGTAACAGAACCTAAGACAGGGAATCAGATAATAGAGATTGATATTTAAATGGCTCCCAATGATGGGTAAGGTCTCACACTAAATAAGGTAAACTAAGAGATGGAATCAAATAATAGAGATTGATATTTATCTGGTTCCCAATGATGGGTAAGATCTCACACTAAAGTAAGGGGACCTAAGACAGGGAATTAGATAATAGAGATTGATATTTATCTGGTTCCCAATGATGGGTAAGGTCTCACACTAAAGTAAGGAAACCTAAGACAGGGAAACAGATAATAGAGATTGACATTTATTTGGTTCCGAAAGATGGGTAAGGTCTGACACTAAATAAGGTAAACTAAGAGAGGGAATCAGATAATAGAGATTGATATTTATCTGGTTCCCAATGATGGGTAAGATCTCACACTAAAGTAAGGGGACCTAAGACAGGGAATCAGATAATAGAGATTGATATTTATCTGGCTCCCAATGATTGGTAAGGTCTCACACTAAATAAGGTAAATTAAGACGGGGAATCAGATAATGGAGATTGATATTTATCTGGTTCTCAACGATGGGTTAGGTCTGACACTAAAGTAAGGGAATCTATGACAGGGGATCAGATAATAATGATTGATATTTATCTGGTTCCCAATGATGGGCATGCTCTCGGAGTAAGGTAAGAGAATGTAAGACGGCGAATTAGATAATAGAGATTTATCTGGTTCCCAGTGACGGGTATGATCTCACACTAAAGTAAGGGGACCTAAGGCAGGGAATCAGATAATAAAGATTGATATTTATCTGGCTTCCAGTGATGGGTAAGGTGTCACACTAAATAAGGTAAACTAAGACAGGGAATCAGATAATGGAGATTGATATTTATCTGGTTCTCAATGATGGGTTAGGTCTGACACTAATGTAATGGAACCTTAGACAGGGAATCAGATAATAGAGATTGATATTTATCTGGCTCCCAATGATGGGTAAGATCTTGCATTACAGTAAGGAAACCTAAGACAGGGAATCAGATAATAGAGATTGATGTTTATCTGGTTCCCAATGGTGGGTAAGGTCTCAGACTAAAGTAAGGGAACCTAAGACAGGGAATCGGATAATAGAGATTGATATTTATCTGGCACCCAATGATGGGTGAGGTCTCACTCTAAATAAGGTAAACTAAGGCAGGGAATCAGATAATGGAGATTGATATTTATCTTGTTCTCAATGATGGGTTAGTTGTGACGCTAAAGTATGGGAATCTAAGACAGGGGATCAGATAATAGTGATTGATATTTATCTGGTTCCAATGATGGGTAAGATCTCACTCTAAAGTAAGGGGACCTAAGACAGGGAATCAGATAATAGAGATTGATATTTATCTGTCTCCCAATGATGGGTAAGGTCTCACACTAAATAAGGTAAACTAAGAGGGGGAATCCGATAATAGATATTTATATTTATCTGGTTCCCAATAATGGGTAAGATCTCACACTAAAGTAATGGGACCTAAGACAGGGGATCAGATAATAGAGATTGATATTTATCTGGTTCCCAATGATGGGTAAGGTCTCACACTAAAGTAAGGGAACCTAAGACAGGGAATCAGATCATAGAGATTGACATTTATTTGGTTCCGAAAGATGGATAAGGTCTGACACTAAATAAGGTAAAGTAAGAGAGGGAATCAGATATTAGAGATTGATGTTTATCTGGTTCCCCAATGATGGGTGAAATCTCACACTAAAGTAAGGGAACCTAAGACAGGGAATCAGGTAATAGAGCTTGATATTTATCTGGCTCCCAATGATGGGTAAGGTCTCGCACTAAATAAGGTAAACTAAGACAGGGAATCAGATAATGGAGATTGATATTTATCTGGTTCTCAATGATGGGTTAGGTCTGACACTAATGTAATGGAACCTAAGACAGGGAATCAGATAATAGAGATTGATATTTATCTGGTCCCCAATGATGGGTAAGATCTTACATTACAGTAAGGAAACCTGAGACAGGGAATCAGATAATGGAGATTGATATTTATCTGGCTCCCAATGATGGGTAAGGTCTCACACTAAATAAGGTAAACTAAGACAGGGAATCAGATAATGGAGATTGATATTTATCTGGTTCTCAATGATGGATAAGATCTTACATTACAGTAAGGAAACCTGAGACAGGGAATCAGATAATAGAGATTGATATTTATCTGGTTCTCAATGATGGGTTAGGTCTGACACTAAAGTAAGGGAATCTGAGACAGGGTATCCGATAATAGTGATTGATATTTATCTGGTTCCCAACGATGGGCATGCTCTCGGAGCAATGTAAGAGAATGTAAGACGGTGAATTAGATAAAGATTTATCTGGTTCCCAATGATGGGTAAGATCTCACACTAAAGTAAGGGGACCTAAGACAGGGAATCATTTTATAGAGATTGATATTTATCTGTCTCCCAATGATGGGTAAGGTCTCACACTAAAGTAAGGGAAGCTAAGAGAGGGAATCAGATAATAGAGATTGATATTTATCTGGTTCCCAATGATCGGTAAGATCTCACACTAAAGTAAGGGGACCTAAGACAGGGAATCAGATAATAGAGATTGTTATTTATCTGGCACCCAATGATGGGTAAGATTTCACACTAAAGTAAGGTAAACTAAGAGAGGGAATCAGATAATAGAGATTGATATTTATCTGGCTCCCAATGATGGGTAAGGTGTCACACTAAATAAGGTAAACTAAGACAGGGAATCAGATAATGGAGATTGATATTTATCTGGTTCTCAATGATGGGTTAGGTCTGACACTAATGTAAAGGAACCTACGACAGGGAATCAGATAATAGAGATTGATATTTATCTGGTACCCAATGATACGTAAGATCTTACATTACACTAAGGAAACCTAAGACAAGGAATCAGATAATAGAGATTGATGTTTATCTTGTTCCCAATGAATGGTAAGGTCTCAGACTAAAGTAAGGGAACCTAAGACAGGGAATCAGATAATAGAGATTGATATTTATCTGGTTCGCAATGATGGGTAAGGTCTCACACTAAATAAGGTAAACTAAGAGAGGGAATCAGATAATAGAGATTGATATTTATCTGGTGCCCAATGATGGGTAAGATCTCACACTAAAGTAAGGGGACCTAAGACAGGGAATCAGATAATAGAGATTGATATTTATCTGGCTCCCAATGATGGGTAAGGTGTCACACTAAATAAGGTAAACTAAGACAGGGAATCAGATAATGGAGATTGATATTTATCTGGTTCTCAGTGATGGGTTAGGTCTGACACTAATGTAATGGAACCTAAGACGGAATCAGATAATAGAGATTGATATTTATCTGGTTCCCAATGATAGGTAAGATCTTACATTACAGTAAGGAAACCTAAGACAGGGAATCAGATAATAGAGATTGATGTTTATCTTGTTCCCAATGAATGGTAAGGTCTCAGACTAAAGTGAGGGAACCGAAGTCAGGGAATCAGATAATAGAGATTGATATTTATCTGGCTCCCAATGATGGGTAAGGTCTCACACTAAATAAGGTAAACTAAGACAGGGAATCAGATAATGGGGATTGATATTTATCTGGTTCTCAATGATGGGTTAGGTCTGACACTAATGTAATGGAACCTAAGACAGGGAATCAGATAATAGAGATTGATATTTATCTGGTTCCCAATGATGGGTAAGATCTTACATTACAGTAAGGAAACCTGAGACAGGGAATCAGATAATAGAGATTGATGTTTATCTGGTTCCCAATGAATGGTAAGGTCTCAGACTAAAGTAAGGGAACCTATGACAGGGAATGAGATAATAGAGATTGATATTTATCTGGCTCCCAATGATGGGTAAGGTCTCACACTAAATAAGGTAAACTAAGACAGGGAATCAGATAATAGAGATTGATATTTATCTGGTTCTCAATGATGGGTTAGGTCTGACACTAAAGTAAGGGAATCTAAGACGGGGGATCAGATAATAGTGATTGATATTTATCTGGTTCCCAACGATGGGCATGCTCTCGGAGTAAGGTAAGAGAATGTAAGACGGCAAATTAGATAATAGAGATTTATCTGGTTCCCAATGACGGGTAAGATCTCATTCTAAAGTATGGGGACCTAAGACAGGGAAACAGATAATAGAGATTGATATTTATCTGGCTCCCAATGATGGGTAAGGTCTCACACTAAATAAGGTAAACTAAGACAGGGAATCAGATAATGGAGATTGATATTTATCTGGTTCTCAATGATGGGTTAGGTCTGACACTAAAGTAAGGGAATCTAAGACCGGGGATCAGATAATAGTGATTGATATTTATCTGGTTCCCAACGATGGGCATTCTCTCGGAGTAAGGTAAGAGAATGTAAGACGGCGAATTAGATAATAAAGATTTATCTGGTTCCCAATGACGGGTAAGATCTCATACTAAAGTAAGGGAACCTAAGACAGGGAATCAGATAATAGAGATTGATATTTATCTGGCTCCCAATGATGGGTAAGGTCTCACACTAAATAAGGTAAACTAAGAGAGGGAATCAGATAATAGAGATTGATATTTATCTGGTTCCCAATGACGGGTAAGATCTCATACTAAAGTATGGGGACCTAAGACAGGGAATCAGATAATAGAGATTGATATTTATCTGGCTCCCAAGGATGGGTAAGGTGTCACACTAAATAAGGTAAACTAAGACAGGGAATCAGATAATGGAGATTGATATTTATCTGGTTCTCAATGATGGGTTAGGTCTGACACTAATGTAATGGAACCTAAGACAGGGAATCAGATAATAGAGATTGATATTTATCTGGTTCCCAATGATAGGTAAGATCTTACATTACGGTAAGGAAACCTAAGACAGGGAATCAGATAATAGAGATTGATGTTTATCTTGTTCCCAATGAATGGTAAGGTCTCAGACTAAAGTGAGGGAACCTAAGACAGGGAATCAGATAATAGAGATTGATATTTATCTGTTACCCAATGATACGTAAGATCTTACATTACACTAAGGAAACCTAAGACAAGGAATCAGATAATAGAGATTGATGTTTATCTTGTTCCCAATGAATGGTAAGGTCTCAGACTAAAGTAAGGGAACCTAAGACAGGGAGTCAGATAATAGAGATTGATATTTATCTGGTTCCCAATGATGGGTAAGGTCTCACACTAAATAAGGTAGACTAAGAGAGGGAATCAGATAATAGAGATTGATATTTATCTGGTTCCCAATGATGGGTAAGATCTCACACTAAAGTAAGGGGACCTAAGACAGGGAATCAGATAATAGAGATTGATATTTTTCTGGCTCCCAATGATGGGGAAGGTCTCACACTAAAAAAGGTAAACTAAGACAGGGAATCAGATAATGGAGATTGATATTTATCTGGTTCTCAATGATGGGTTAGGTCTGACACTAAAGTAAGGGAATCTAAGACAGGGGATCAGATAATAGTGATTGATATTTATCTGGTTCCCAACGATGGGCATGCTCTCGGTGTAAGGTAAGAGAATGTAAGACGGCGAATTAGATAATAGAGATTTATCTGGTTCCCAATGACGGGTAAGATCTCATACTAAAGTAAGGGGACCTAAGACAGGGAATCAGATAATAGAGATTGATATTTATCTGGCTCCCAATAATGGGTAAGGTCTCACACTAAATAAGGTAAACTAAGAGAGAGAATCAGATAATAGAGATTGATATTTATCTGGTTCCCAATGACGGGTAAGATCTCACACTAAAGTAAGGGGACCTAAGACAGGGAATCAGATAATAGAGATTGATATTTATCTGGCTCCCAATGATGGGTAAGGTCTCACACTAAATAAGGTAAACTAAGAGAGAGAATCAGATAAAAGAGATTGATATTTATCTGGCTCCCAATGATGGGTAAGGTGTCTCAGTCAATAAGGTAAACTAAGACAGGAAATCAGATAATGGAGATTGATATTTATCTGGTTCTCAATGATGGGTTAGGTCTGACACTAATGTAATGGAACCTAAGACGGAATCAGATAATAGAGATTGATATTTATCTGGTTCCCAATGATAGGTAAGATCTTACATTACAGTAAGGAAACCTAAGACAGGGAATCAGATAATAGAGATTGATTTTTATCTTGTTCCCAATGAATGGTAAGTCTCAGACTAAAGTAAGGGAACCTAAGACAGGGAATCATATAATAGAGATTGATATTTATCTGGCTCACAATGATGGGTAAGGTCTCACACTAAATAAGGTAAACTAAGACAGGGAATCAGATAATGAAGATTGATATTTATCTGGTTCTCAATGATGGGTTAGTTTTGACACTAAATTAAGGGAATCTAAGGTGATCAGATAATAGTGATTGATATTTATCTGGTTCCCAATGATGGACATGCTCTCGGAGTTAAATAAGAGAACGCAAGTCGGAGAATTAGATAATAGAGATTTATCTGGTTTCCATTGACGGGTAAGATCTGACTCTAATGTAACGGAACCTAAGACAGGGAATCAGATAATAGAGATTGATATTTAAATGGCTCCCAATGATGGGTAAGGTCTCACACTAAATAAGGTAAACTAAGACAGGGAATCAGATAATGGAGATTGATATTTATCTGGTTCTCAATGATGGGTTAGTTCTGACACTAAAGTAAGGGAATCTAAGACAGGGGATCAGATAATAGTGATTGATATTTATCTGGTACCCAATGATGGGCATGCTGTCGGAATAAAATAAGAGAACGTAAGTCGGCGAATTAGATAATAGAGATTTATCTGGTTTCCATTGACGGGTAAGATCTGACACTAATGTAACGGAACCTAAGACAGGGAATCAGATAATAGATATTGATATTTAAATGGCTCCCAATGATGGGTAAGGTCTGACACTAAAGTAAGGGAACCTAAGACAGGGAATCGGATGATAGAGATTGGTATTTATCTGGTTCCCAATGGTGGGTAAGATCTCACACTAAAGTAAGGGGACCTAAGACAGGGAATCAGATAATAGAGATTGATATTTATCTGGTTCCCAATGTTGGGTAAGGTCTGACACTAAAGTAAGGGGACCTAAGACAGGGAATCAGATAATAGAGATTGATATTTATCTGGTTCCCAATGATGGGTAGGATCTCACACTAAAGTAAGGGAACCTAAGACAGACAATCAGATAATAGTGATTGATATTTATCTGTTTCCCATTGACGGTTAAGTTGTCAGACTAAATAAGGGAACCTAAGACAGGGAATCAGATAATGGAGATTGATGTTTATCTGATTCCCAATGATGTGTAAGATGTGACACTAAAGTAAGCGATCCTACGACATGGAATCAGATAATAAAGATTGATATTTATCTGGTTCCCGATGACAGGTAAGATCTCACACTAAAGTAAGGGAACCTAAGACAGGGAATCAGATAATAGAAATTGATATTTATCTGTTTCCCATTGATGGGTAAAATGTCACACTAAAGTAAGGGGACCTAAGACAGGGTATCAGATAATAGAGATTGACATTTATCTGGTTCCCAATGATGGGTAAGGTCCGACGCTAAAATAAGGGAACTTAAGACAGGGAATCAGATAATAGAGATTGATATTTATCTGGTTCCCAATGATGGTTAAGATCTCACACTAAAGAAAGTGGACCTAAGGCAGGGAATCAGATAATAGAGATTGATATTAATATTGCTACCAATGATGGGTAAGGTCTCACACTAAAGTAAGCGAAACTAAGAGAGGGAATCAAGATAATAGAGATTGATATTTATCTGGTTCCCAATGATGGGTAAGATCTCACACTAAATTAACGGAACCTACGACGGGGAATCAGATAATAGAGATTGATATTTATCTGGTTTCCCAATGATTGTTAAGGTCTCACACTAAAGTAAGGCAACCTAAGACAGGGAATCAGATAATAGAGATTGTTATTTATCTGTTTCCCATTGACAGGTAAAATGTCACTCTAAATAAGGGGACAAAAGACAGGGAATCAGATAATAGAGATTGATATTTATCTGGTTCCCAATGATGGGTAAGGTCTGACACTTAAGTAAGGGAACCTAAGACAGGGATTCAGATAATGGAGATTGATATTTATCTGGTTCTCAATGATGGGTTAGGTCTGACACTAAAGTAAGGTAAACTAAGAGAGGGAATCAGATAATAGAGATTGATATTTATCTGTTTCCCATTGACTGGTAAAATGTCACTCTAAATAAGGGGACCTAAGACAGGGAATCAGATGATAGAGATTGATATTTATCTGGTTCCCAATGATGGGTAAGGTCTGACACTAAAGTAAGGGAACCTAAGACAGGGAATCAGATAATAGAGATTGATATGTATCTGGTTCCCAAGGATGGGTAAGGTCTGACACTAAAGTAAGCAGACCTAAGACAGGGAATCAGATAATAGAGATTGATATGTATCTGGTTCCCAATGATGGGTAAGGTCTGACACTAAAGTAAGGGAACCTAAGACAGGGAATCAGATAATAGAGATTGATATTTGTCTGGTTCCAATGATGGGTAAGATCTCACACAAAAGTAAGAGGACCTAAGACAGGGAATCAGATAATAGAGATTGATGTTTATCTGGTTGCCAATGATTGGTAAGATCTGACACTAATGTAAGGGAACCTAAGACAGGGAATCAGATAATAGAGATTGATGTTTATCCGATTCCCAATGATGGGTAAGGTTTCAGACTAAAGTAAGGGTACCTAAGGCAGGGAATCAGATAATAGTGATTGATATTTATCTGGTTCCCATTGCCGTGTAAGACATCACACTAAATAAGGGAACCTAAGACAGGGAATCAGGTAATGGAGATTGATGTTTATCTTATTCTCAATGATGTGTAAGATGTCACACTAAAGTAAGCAAACCTAAGACACAGAATCAGATAACAGAGATTGATATTTATTTGGTTCCCATTGACGGGTAAGATCTGACTCGAAAGTAAGGGAACCTAAGGCAGGGAATCAGATAATAGAGATTGATATTTATTTGGTTCCCAATGATGGATAAGGCCTGACACTAAAGTAAGCGGACCTAAGACAGGGAATCACATAACAGAGATTGATATTTATCCGGTTCCCAATGATGGGTAAGGTGTGACGCTAAAGTAAGGGAACCTAAGACAGGGAATCGGATAATAGAGATTGATATTTATTTGGTTCCCAATGATGGATAAGGCCTGACACTAAAGTAAGCGGACCTAAGGCAGGTAATCAGATAACAGAGATTGATATTTATCTGGTTCTCAATGATGGGTAAGGTCTGACACTTAAGTAAGGGGACCTAAGACATGGAATCAGATAACGGAGATTGATATTTATCTGGTTCGCAATGATGGGTTAGGTCTGACACTAAAGTAAGGGAACCTAAGACAGGGAATGAGATAATAGAGATTGATATGTATCTGGTTCTCGGTGATGGGTAAGGTCTCACAGTAAAGTAAGGGAACCTAAGACAGGGAATCAGATAATAGAGATTGATATTTATCTGGTTCCCAATGATGGGTAAGGTCTGACACTAAAGTAAGGGAACCTAAGACAGAGAATCAGATATAGAGATTGATATTTATCTGGTTCCAATGATGGGTAAGATCTCACACTAAAGTAAGGGGACCTAAGACAGGGAATCAGATAATAGAGATTGATATTTATCTGGCTCCCAATGATGGGTAAGGTCTGACACTAAATAAGGAAAAGTAAGAGAGGGAATCAGATAATAGAGATTAATATTTATCTGGTTCCCAATGACGGGTAAGATCTCACACTAAAGTAAGGGGACCTAAGACAGGGAATCAGATAATAGAGATTGATATTTATCTGGTTCCCAATGATGGGTAAGGTCTCACACTAAAGTAAGGGGACCTAAGACAGGGAATCAGATAATAGAGATTGATATTTATGTGGTTCCCAATGATGGGTAAGGTCTCACACTAAAGTAAGGGAACCTAAGACAGGGAATCAGATAATAGAGATTGATATTTATCTGATTCCCAATGATGAGTAAGGTCTCACACTAAAGTAAGGGAACCTAAGACAGGGAATCAGATAATAGAGATTGACATTTATTTGGTTCCGAAAGATGGGTAGGGTCTCACACTAAAGTAAGGGAACCTAAGACAGGGAATCAGATAATAGAGATTGATATTTATCTGGTTCCCAATGATGGGTAAGGTCTCACACTAAAGTAAGGGAACCTAAGACAGGGAATCAGATAATAGAGGTTGATATTTATCTGGTTCCCAATGATGGGTAAGGTCTCACACTAAAGTAAGGGAACCTAAGACAGGGAATCAGATAATAGAGATTGACATTTATTTGGTTCCGAAAGATGGGTAGGGTCTCACACTAAAGTAAGGGGACCTAAGACACGGAATCAGATAATAGAGATTGATATTTATCTGGTTCCCAATGATGGGTAAGGTCTCACACTAAAGTAAGGGAACCTAAGACAGTGAATCAGATAATAGAGATTGATATTTATCTGGTTCCCAATGATGGGTAAGGTCTCACACTAAAGTAAGGGAACCTAAGACAGGGAATCAGATAATAGAGATTGATATTTATCTGGTTCCCAATGATGGGTAAGGTCTCACACTAAAGTAAGGGAACCTAAGACAGTGAATCAAATAATAGAGATTGATATTTATCTGGTTCCCAATGATGGGTAAGGTCTCACACTAAAGTAAGGGAACCTAAGACAGGGAATCAGATAATAGAGATTGATATTTATGTGGTTCCCAATGATGGGTAAGGTCTCACACTAAAGTAAGGGAACCTAAGACAGGGAATCAGATAATAGAGATTGATATTTATCTGGTTCCAAATGATGGGTAAGATCTCACACTAAAGTAAGGGAACCTAAGACAGGGAATCAGATAATAGAGATTGATATTTATCTGGTTCCCAATGATGGGTAAGGTCTCACACTAAAGTAAGGGAACCTAAGACAGGGAATCAGATAATAGAGATTGACATTTATTTGGTTCCGAAAGATGGGTAGGGTCTCACACTAAAGTAAAGGAACCTAAGACAGGGAATCAGATAATAGTGATTGATATTTATCTGGTTCACATTGCCGTGTAAGACATCACACTAAATAAGGGAACCTAAGACAAGGAATCAGGTAATGGAGATTGATGTTTATCTTATTCTCAATGATGTGTAAGATGTTACACTAAAGTAAGCAAGCCTAAGACACGGAATGAGATAATAAAGATTGATATTTATCTGGTTCCCATTGAAGGGTAAGATCTGACACTAAAGTAAGGGATCCTAAGACAGGGAATCAGATAATAGAGATTGATATTTATCTGGTTCCCAATGATGGGTAAGATCTCTCACTGACGTAAGGCAACCTTAGATGGGGAATGAGATAATAGAGATTGATTTTTGTCTGGTTCCCAATGACGGGTAAGATCTCACACTAAAGTAAGGCAACCTAAGACAGGGAATCAGATAATAGCGATTGATATTTATCTGGTTCCCAATGATGGGTAAGGTCTCACACTAAAGTAAGGGAACCTAAGACAGGGAATCAGATAATAGAGATTGACATTTATTTGGTTCCGAAAGATGGGTAGGGTCTCACACTAAAGTAAAGGAACCTAAGACAGGGAATCAGATAATAGTGATTGATATTTATCTGGTTCACATTGCCGTGTAAGACATCACACTAAATAAGGGAACCTAAGACAAGGAATCAGGTAATGGAGATTGATGTTTATCTTATTCTCAATGATGTGTAAGATGTCACACTAAAGTAAGCAAGCCTAAGACACGGAATGAGATAATAAAGATTGATATTTATCTGGTTCCCATTGAAGGGTAAGATCTGACACTAAAGTAAGGGATCCTAAGACAGGGAATCAGATAATAGAGATTGATATTTATCTGGTTCCCAATGATGGGTAAGATCTCTCACTGACGTAAGGCAACCTTAGATGGGGAATGAGATAATAGAGATTGATTTTTGTCTGGTTCCCAATGACGGGTAAGATCTCACTCTAAAGTAAGGCAACCTAAGACAGGGAATCAGATAATAGCGATTGATATTTATCTGTTTCCCAATGATGGGTAAGGTCTCGGACTAAAGTAAGGGTACCTTAGACAGGGAATCAGATAATGGTGATTGATATTTATCTGATTCCCATTGACGGGCAAGATGTCACTCTAAATAAGGGAACCTAAGAGAGGGAATCAGGTAATGGAGATTGATGTTTATCCGATTCCGAATGACATCTAAGATGTCACACTAAAGTAAATGAACCTAAGACAGGGAATCAGATAATTGAGATTGATATTTATCTGGTTCCCCAATGATGGGTAAGTTCTGACACTAAAGTAAGGGAACCTAAGATAGGGAATCAGATAATAGAGATTGATATTTATCTGGTTCCCAATGATGGGTAAGATCTGACACTAAAGTAAGGGAACCTAAGATAGGGAATCAGATAATAGAGATTGATATTTATCTGGTTCCCAATGATGGGTAAGATCTCGCACTAAAGTAAGGCAACCTAAGTCAGGGAATCAGATTAGAGCTGGTTTGTTTTGAACTTTTCCCTCGGTTCGGATTCGGTTCGGTTTTGGGCAAAAAAAAATTGGGTTTTGGTTTTTGTAACACAAAACATATATTTTCCATATCTTATTTATTAAACTAGGAGGGGAGCGCGGTGGCTCAGTAGGTAGAGGTGCTGGGTGCAAGCTGAGATGTCCTCGGTTCGAATCCCACCTGCGGCAACCGCGTTGTGTCCTTGAGCAAAACAATTCATCTCCATTGCCCGCATGGGGGCACGATGACGCCGTGTACTAAGGCGTACTGCACGACGATGGTATGCATGTCTTCAACCAATCTAACCTTGCCTGTGCTGCAGCGCGGAGTTACGAAACAGGTCAGAATTTGAGAAAGCAACTGCCCAGTTTCAGGAAGTTGCGAACTTTAGAATATGCCATTTACCTTCAGTAAAACAGATACCCATTTCACAGTCTAACTAACCTGACAAGTTGACATTTGTACCCGAAAGGAGCAAACTCTAAATCCCAGAACCATTCATTTCCAAAGCACTGAAGAGGTTATGCAAATTACCGACAAGATCGTCTCCTGACCTGATTTCCATGTCCATTATTCCTGTCAGTTTTAATTATAATTGTCAAAGAGTCTTTCAATTCTGAGAATTCCCATTGCTTCGAAAAACAACCCAGCCATGTGCATTTTACACATATAAGTGTATTTTGGATTCCTACTTTCATTCTATTCAAATTTCTGATTGACACTTTGTATGACAGGTATGTGCAGCTAACGTTATATTAATATTAATTTAATCCCCTTCCTGCAAAAAGGGGTTTCCCAACACCAACTGAGGTTTGAATGAACTGATACTTTGCAGGTGTCACAGTCCGTTCGTTTTCAATAACAGTGTTTTACTCTTTGGCATGATGATTCTGTATGTGGCGACGTTGGTTGGCGGTAATTACGCACTGGGCGATGACTGACTTATTGCTTAATTGGCATTTGGCATTTCTATCGTCGTTTCTTATTGATATGCTACCAAGCACTTTAGCAGACATTTTGTTGATTATACAAAATCTATGGCGTGCTAAATGTGAATATTCAAAAGTTAAGAAAAACCAAAAATGTACGGTTTTTAATCTCTTGGTTCGGTTTCCACTAAAAAACCGAGTTTCAATTCGGTTAAACCGACCAGCTCGAAATTAGATAATAGAGATTGATATTTACAGTTAAAACTAGAAGTCCTGTCATGAAATGCGCGCAAATAGCATGGTGATATGCGCGTTAAGCTACGCGTTATGACTATAGTAAGGCTAGCAAATTCTGTACATATGGCCTGTACACAAGCAATGTTTCAGCCAATGGACCTCCGGGTGACCTGGAGGTCCATTGGCAGAAACATTGCCTGTGTTTGCTATTGGTAACCAGGAGAACCTGCCGTGCTTTTGATGCCATTCGATATGGCAATTGCGAACAATTCCTACGCGCAATTAAGCCTAGATAAGCGCACAGTTCGTGACAGGACTTCTAGTTTTGACTGTATCTTGTTCCCAATGACGGGTAAGGTCTCGGACTAAAGTAAGGCAACCTAAGACAGCGAATCAGATAATAGTGATTGATATTTATCTGGTTCCCAATGTCGAGTAAGATCCCACACTAAAGTAACGGAACCTAAGACAGGGAATCAGTTAATAGAGATTGATATTTATCTGGTTCCCAATGATGTGTAAGATCTCACACTAAAGTAAGGGAACCTAAGACAGGGAATCAGATAATAGAGATTGATATTTATCTGGTTCCCAATGATGGGTAAGGTCTGACACTAAAGTAAGCAGACCAAAGACAGGGAATCAGATAATAGAGATTGATATTTATCTGGTTCCCAACGATGGGTAAGGTGTGACACTAAAGTAAGGGAACCTAAGACAGGGAATCAGATAATAGAGATTGATATTTATCTGGTTCCCAATGATGGGTAAGATCACACTAAAGTAAGGGAACCTAAGACAGGATTCAGATAATAGAAATTGATATTATGCTTCTTGGAGCCGGCATGTTGGATAATTATTTTTTCCAATAGAACATGCACAAATCACAAAGTGGGATCCAGGGGTTGGGAGTTGGGGACGTGCATGAAGTTGAGAGTTGAGGTGGGGTAGGAGTCTACACTCACTCTATGTCAACCCTTTATCAGCTCCTAGCAAGGCAAAACAAAACAGATATTTTTGTTTGCACTGGTACATGTCAAACAGACAGCTGACACACACACATAGACATTGCCCTGAAAAATCACTTTTGACTTCCCAACTGTATTAATGCAGACCAGTGGTCATCTTTACTCATGTAGTTTGTACAAAAAAAATAAGATATTGTGGATGGGAACAAAGCATTCAGTGCAATATCCCATCCATGTGTGGTTTTCTCTTTTAACCCTGAACCCAATGTAACGGCCAAAACCCACCAGCACTATTCTCAAAAATCGCCAATCTTCATTATTTATTCATTCTTTGTCTCAAAAACATGGGTTATGACACCTCATTGGAACAAGCTCATCAAGCTCATTCCAATGAGGGATGATAACCTATGTTTTTGAGACAAAAAATGAAAAAAATAGTTATTCAAGAATTTTTTTATTGGTGTCGTCTGCTTTTCATGTTAGGTAAAGGGTTAAGAAACTTTACAAAATTTCCAAAAATTTCCAAACAACAATCACTAAGAAATTTGAAACATAAATGATATTCTCAAAATTGCAAGGTATTTTTTGTTTTGGTTCGCATCGCAGTTTGCGAGACAATTACGACTGTCTGTGAATCAAAATCGTAAAAATGATTCGCAGGATGCATGTCAATTATTTTTATGAAATGGCTGGTATTCGCGTGGTTGCTAATAATATTTCTATTAATAAACAAACTATTTTTTGCAAGTTTATTGTTCCAAATACTTTTCTCAGTTTCAATAGCACCATCAATGTTTATGTTGGACAACAATTTGCACTGTAACCTGTGCAGTTGTATTTATATTGGTTTTTTCTGTCACGTTTTGGAAAAACCAACATACACACAACAACTGCACAGGTTATGGTGCTCTGATTCTGAAGCTATGAAGTCTCAGGCACAAACGAGTGTTGGATTTTCTCGACAAGGATGCAGACAATGGGGTGATAAACAAACAACGAAAAACAAATAAAATGCAAGTATTTTTTAAATCTTTAATAATAATTTTCCTTTATTCTTTTATCTTATTCAACATGTGGTAACTCATGAAAACTTACCTATTTCTGTTGCATCCCCAAATTGGCAAAACATATAAACTTGCAACTAATTCTTGTTGACTGCATATACTTGAAAATGGGTGTGAGACCTATGCATAAGCTTTAGGCAAAAGGGAGGGATTGGGGCGCGGTGGCTCAGTTGGTAGAGGACTAGACTTGCAGGCTGCAAGCCGAGAGGTCCTCAGTTCGAATCCCACTTACGGCAACCGCGTTGTGTCCTTGGGCAAGACACTTCACCCCGATTGCCTACATGGGGGCACGATGACGCTGTGTACTGAGGTGTACTGCACGTCGATGGTGCGCATGTCTTCAACCAATCTAACCCTGCCTGTGCTGCAGTGCAGAGTTCAGAGTTACGATGTTGGAGAGCTGACAGCTGCTCGTCGTTGCTCGGTGGTTCTCTCCGGGTACTCCGGCTTCCTCCACCCGTAAAACTGTCACGGTCACGATTAGCCATTGTGCATAAGTATGTGACCTTAAACACCAATAAATAATAATAATAATAAAAGGGAGGGATTGCAAGTGTGAGTTGGGGTGCGACTTATACACTGGGCGACGTATACACGGACATATAGTATTTTTGTTATACTGCAATGAACATCTGAGATTGGCGGTGCATTGTTTACTTTGAGATTTCGGAAAATTTCGAACCTCCATAAAAAAAATTCAATGCGAGGGGTATTTTTCCAACTCGGCTGTGCATGAGAACCAAAACCATTTTCTTTTGGCCTTACACTCTAGTGTAAATGTTACAAACATTCACTATGCTACCATCCATAAATGTAGGCTGGCTGGGAAGACTTCATAGTGCCCTATGAAGTATCTTCTATCACATTTGATTATATACTCAAGCATATAAAGTGATAGAGGATACTTCAAAGTGCTTATTTTTAACCTTTTTATTTGGAGAGACTGCAGTGTTTGCCAAGTTTACTCTATTATATCTTGTTTGACAGAGCTCTATGAGCTCTGTCAAACAAGATAGAATAGATTAAATGCCTGTATTGGATGTACTGAGGTCAAATAGATCTATAAACAAAAGAAAACTGGGGAGAGTGGGGTAATTTCTCGATGGGTTACAAGATTTTTTATTCAATTAACAGGAGTTTACTCTATAACCTATATTCAATTAACAGGTCAAATTTGTACTGGAGGTATGGTAAATGGTTCTGTATTGGGAAATTATATTCAATTAACAGGGATATACAATTAAGAGATATCCAGTTAAGTGGGCACCACTGTACTGAAACCGCTGAAGTTTATAGTAGTATTTCAGTTATGTGTTTCTTTGTTCTATTTTTCCTATTAATGTATGGAAGGCCTGTATAAAAATATCATCATGGGAAAAATAATCTTGCCTAATTTGTTTCATTGAGCTGGTGGTTTATTATTTAATTACTGTCATCAAAGATGTCAACCCCAACAATAATAACTTGATGCCGACTGAGCGCAGGTAAGCATCATTGTCATTTTCTGAATTGAATGATCGCACATGCGGTTGCTATCTTAAATACAGATTTTACTTACACGCAAAACGATAGATTATTGAAGAAAATGCGGCAAGATAGAAATTGTATCCACACCCCCCCCCCCCACCCCCCACTGTGAAGATACAGAATTTTTGACTTTCACAGTATCATTCAAAATGGCGGCTTTCAAAGCATCACTTCAAGGTGAATACGAGTCAAATTATCACTGGAAATGATGAATTTGTTCTAAAAATGTAAAATGAAAAGTAAATCTAGTGTTTTTGAGTGGATACCGATCATTTCCAGCAATAATTCAACACATATTCACCTTGAATTGATGCATGAAACCTGTTAGTCCAAACATGGCCTGAACGTCTGTAATATAAGTTTTTGGTTTGGTATGTCCTTTTAAAAGGACGTACCAAACCAAAGACTTATATTACAGATGTCCTTTTAAAAGGACGCACCAAACCAAAAACTCATATTACAGACTTTCAGGCCATATTTGGACTAGAAACCCACCAACAGAATCAGATCGCAACACGCTATCTGTTCCGAGTATCGATGAAATCACTTCCACGTATCAATGATTCACTGCACTGTTTACTTCCATGCATCAATTCATGATTCTTATAAAAAGCGTATAATAAAAAGAAAATCTATTGTTTTTAAGTGGATACCGAAAAGTCTCTCACTTGCGACCGAGATAAGTGGTAATTTTCCCTCGCGCAAGTGCTCACGAAAAATAAACAATTGTATTGGTTGTATTGGTCACCCATGAGAAATTGTTCGGTATCCACTCAAAAGCACTAGATATCCTCTGTGTATTTTGTCTAGATGCAGTGCTGGAAATTAACAAAATTGACGGGTGCAGTTTTAAGCTCCCGCAAAATCAGAGACGAGAGTAAATAATTGCACCCGTAAAATGTTAGTATATGAATTTTCAAGGGAATACTGTCACCAAACACCAGAAACCTTAACCCTTTGAATACGAGTGATCGCTTTTCCAGCCAGGAACATGGTACATCATAATGTTATTAAATAGGATGGCTGTTCAGTAAATGTGTGGGGTAGACCAATCAGTATTTTCAACGTGCAGCCCTGAGGCTGCACGCTGAAAATTTTAATTGGTCATCCCCAAATAATAAATATGGATTCTTCTAATTGCTGCCATTGAACTGGCAAGGCCAAAACCACTAGTGTTCAAAGGGATAAATGTATAAGGAATTGCTGAATTTTGACAGTTACTTGCCACTGGCCACAAAGTGCTGCTTTCTCAAAACAACAACACATTAAAATGCCCTCACAGTATATTAGTGCTCCACAATATTTTTCAACGAGTGCATTTCTTAACAACCTACTCACAATTGTTTACTTCAGGCTTGCACTACAGTGGAAGTCCCTAACTCGAATAAAATACTCTCTATTTTTGACTTTCCCAAGCAGTTTGGGAAAGAAAAGTGGTGCAAAAGCACCAAGAAAAAATAAGCCAAAACTGGGTCGAGTGCAACTGGTGCAGACCCAGTACGGGATGCTCTCTCCCAAGTACAACTCCACGACTTCTGTTGCCAGTGCGCATATACTGTCTCTAAAGACTCATTCTTTTTATCATCCGCTTCGTGTCTAGATGTTTTTGCACGCTTATCAGTGTTTCTCCAGCTCGTTGTTTGATGATTCCTGATTCATAGTGCATCAGTGTATCCTTTGTATTCTCAGGAACAGTGTTTTTTATATTCTCTTCAATATTATATATCCATAATGTATATTTAATTGTTCTCTCTCGAGTCGCGCGCGAATTTCGTGTGCCATGCGGTTCGGACTTATTATTTTTCACAATTATTGTTAATGCTTTATTTGCTAAATTTTCTAATTGTGTTAGAGTTAGGTGTCAGCAGGGTACCACTCCTACAGTTTTTCTTCTTTCTTTTGAGAGTAGTCATCCTGTTGTGTGGTTCCCGGTCGACCGTCTGGTTGTCTTTGTTTCTGTCACCTTTCTCTCTTCTTTGGGGGTGTTCTTCTGTTTTCTGATTTCACCTTCTCTGCTCCTCTCACCTCTATCATGCCCAGGACAATTCCTTGTGGGCAATGTCTGCTGCCAAAGCAAGTGGACGATTTACATTCGTCTTGTTCTTCCTGTAATGGGTGTTCGGCCGTGCGGCCATGTGGTGTCTGTGGATCATGGTCATCCTCTTTCTGCGCGTCAGTTAACCGTGTCGTCCGTTCTCGTGGCCGTGCCTCCCGCTCCCGTGGGAAAGGAGAACGTGGTCGTTCGGGGGCTCCCGAGCCGACCTTGTCTGGTGAGAGTTATTCCTCCTCCGTGGGGGATGTGCAGTCTTTTCCTGTAGTTGATACTGCGGGAGCCGTTGAGTGTTCTGGTGAAGAGGTGCCTGGTTCTGGGACTACGGTCCCCCTCCAGTCGACATCTGAGGCTGTCACTAGGGTTGTGACTCCTCCTTTGGAGCCGAGCAGGTGTGCTCTCTCCACTATTTCACCAGCCTCAACGACTCCCGACGTATCTACTACTACTGCTGGTCCGTCTGCTTCGTCGTCAGTTTCAGCCGGCCTCGGCTTTTCGCTGCAGGGGACTGCAGGAATGTCCGGTACTGTAGACGTGGGATATCGGCCTCAGCCTTCCCTGACTTCAACTCGGCGAAGTCGGAAGGGGCTGCCGGCCGAACCCATCTCTGTGGTCTCTTCGCCATCGAGCACCACAGTTGTGTCTTTGGATTCGGATGTTCTTAGTGGAGACACTATGAACTCCGTGGCGTTTCCGTCCCCTCATTCTGGCCTCATGACCAGTTTTGGGGGACCAACACCTTTTGTGAAGCCTGGACCTTCTGCCCCGCAGAGGTCCGCGGTGGCTCTCATGAGTTCTCGCCATATTGATCCTCGGGGTGCCTCGTACCCCTATACATGTCTGCCTTCAGATGTTTCGGCTGCCGCCCGTCGTCCCACGTCGGGTGTTTTGGAGGATCGTGACCCTTCGCTGGTTAAGAGGGTCAGAGGTGAAGCTACTTTGCCGGTTCGCTCCCCTGTCGAACCGGCCGGTATGGGCAGTGAGCTTAAGGAGGCCCTCTCCTTACTCACTCAGGTTCTATCTAAGAGCCTTCCTGTTGCTTCCAGCGAGGCAATGAGTGGTTTCCAGGCGCCTCCTATGGCGCCACCTCCCGTGATTTTAAACAAGCCGGTTTCTGATTCCCTTGGTGTTTCCCGACACCATGGGAGGCGTCAGCTGGTTTTCCCACAATGGGCTATGTGTCTTCCGACTCTGGGGAGGAGTCCGACATGCTTGATGTCGAGGGCCAGCAGTCTTCAGACTTGGGGGCAGCTCTTGACTTTGTGTTTGGGTTTCTGCCTGATCTCAAACTTACTAACCAGCCGACAGTGTCAGCCTGGCCGCGATCATCGGTCGCGCGCCTACAGCCTATGGAGCAACCTGCTTCTGGGCGCCTTCGACCGTGCCAGTCGGTACAGGTGGTTGAAGCTTTTTCAGCATTGGACTCCAAGCTGAATTCCAAGGCTCTGAAGACTTCGTTCTTCACCAGGGTTGACACCTTTTTGCCTCCTGTGCGTTATCGTTCCTACAATTCCGCCAATCCGTCGTTCTGCCAGACTCTGACAGATCTGGATCAGGACTCCACTTCCCTCGGGCTGTCCAAGCCCAAGTCTGCCGTCATTCCAATGACGACTCTGGAGTCCGCGTTGGGCTTTTCTGGAGAGATGCTTGGCATGCTTTCTCTCTCAGATCACGACGTCTCAGCTTTGGCTGCTTATCTGCCTCCAAATAAGTTTGACGAGGTACAGGCTCCTTTGCGTGTGCTGTCCAAGGCGCTTATGCATCTTACTCACACGCATGCCTGTAACACGGCTAATCTGGAATTAGTTCGAAGGGACGCTGTGCTGGACACAGGACGATCCCTTCCCGAGGAGCAGCGTGCTGCTCTTCGATCTGCTTCTTTGGCAGGTCCGCAACTTTTCCATGGTTCCGTGTCGACGGTCCGGGATGACGTCCTACTTCATTCCAAAGATCAGCTGCTGTTTCGTCAGCTTGATCAGCCTTCTAGGGGAGGCAAGGGCCGTCCCAAGCCTAACAAGTACCCTTCTGCTTCCCCTGTGAAGCAAAAGGCTGGTCCTTCTGCCGTCGCCTCTACTTCTTACTCAAGGGGTAAGGGTAAAGGTCGGCAGAATAGAGGGAAGTTTCAGGATTCTTCATTTAGTAGAGGAGGTGGTTTCTCCTCTCGCGGGCCTCGTCGGGCTCGAAATGAAGGTCCTCACCTCGACTCGTCCCAGGTTGGAGGAAGGATAGCAGAGTTCGCAGACCATTGGGCCACCATCACATTCGATCCTTGGGTGTTAGATGTTGTTCAGTTCGGAAAGGGAATATCTTTCCGAAGGCACCCCACTCTGTCCAGGGTGCCTCTTCCAACCACAGTTCCTTCAGACGTTTTACGTCGGGAACTTTTGTCCACGGAGATAGGCAATCTCCTGGCAAAGGGGGCGATCAAGGTCGTCAAGAACATTCAGTCAGTGGGTTTCTATTCCCGCCTGTTCTTGGTGCCGAAGAAGGACGGCCGACTCTGACCGGTTATCGATCTGAGTATCCTGAACCAGTCTATCATTGCTCCCAAGTTCAGCACGGAGACTTTCAGGTCGGTCCGCCAATCAATTCACCAGGGAGATTTTGCTGCCAGCATCGACCTGCGAGACGCTTACTTCCACGTTCCGATTCAACGGGCGTCACAGAAGTATCTCAGGTTTGCTTTTCTGGGGTGAGTTTACCAGTTCAAGGCCATGCCTTTCTGCCTCAACCTGGCTCCTTGGGCCTTCACCAGACTGATGTCGCATGTGATAGCGTTCCATCGCACACAGTCCAGGGTGACTACTTCGGCATATCTGGACAATATCCTCCAGAGGCATTCCAATGCTGCCTTACTGGAGTCGGATGTCGCCACTCTGTTGAGCTTGCTCACGTCGCTAGGATTCAGAGTCAACGAGGAGAAGTCGGACCTGGTCCCTTCTCAGTCGTTTTGTCATCTGGGGATGGCTTTCCAAACCCAATTCAGTTTGGTAGCGGTTCCCCAGGCCAAGGCTGTGATTCTCTCAGCTTTTGCTCTGACTCTGTCCCAGTCCACGTCCGGAACCGCTCGGAGTTTTCTCCGGGTGATTGGTCTCTGCGGTTCGGTGACGGATCTCGTTCCTCTAGGTCGGCTGCGTGTCAGACCTCTCCAACACTGTCTGCTCAGTCGTTGGAGGCCGAATGTAGATTCTCTGGATCAGGTGCTTCCGTTTCCGGAATCTCTGTATCCTCACATTCTTCCCTGGACAGATGTTCAGTGGATTACGCAGGTTGTTCCATTGGACTCACCCTCGTCCGATCGCGTTCTGACGGCAGATGCCAGCGATCTCGGATGGGGTGCGACGTTGGATCCTCTCGGTCTTTCCCTACACGGGATGTGGGACCAGGATCAAGCAGCTCTACACATCAGCCAGAAGGAGCTTCTTGCTCTTCTTCTGAGTTTCAGGCAGTGGATCCCTCACCTGTCGAATCGCCAGGACCTTCTGCTATCCGACAATTCGACAGTGGTTGCTTACATTCGGAACCAGGGTGGCACGCACTCTGTTCCGATGTACGAATTAGCTCGGGATCTTCTTATGGTCGCTCAGGATGTTCATGCCGGAGTGGTTGTTCGTCAAATTCCTGGTCATCTGAACGTCCTAGCCGACTCCCTGTCCCGACAGGGCAGGGTTATTTCCACCGAGTGGATGCTCCACAGGGCAGTGTTCCAGTCGCTTTGCGATCTCTGGGGACGTCCCCACATCGACCTCTTTGCGACTCGTTGGAACCATCAGGTGGACACTTTCGTGTCCCCGTGTATTGATCCTCTGGCTTTTGCCGTGGACGCTCTGTCACTCAATTGGAACGGTCTAGTCAGCTACGCCTTCCCGCTGGTTCCGATTCTTCCTCAGGTTCTAGCCAAAATTCGAACCTGCAGTTGTCGAATCATTCTGATCGCTCCCCTGTCGCCTCAGCGGGTGTGGATCAATCAGCTCCGCTCGCTGATGGCGGCGGTTCCGGAACGTCTCCCGCTATGTCGCGACCTTCTTTGTCAAGGTCGCCCGAGGAGGTTTCACGTTGACCCGACTTCATTGTGTCTTCACGCATATCTTTTGTCAGGTCCTGTCTCCTCCGTAGAGGTTTTTCGAGACGAGCAGTGGAGTGCATTTCTTCTTCAAGGAGGCACTCCACTGGTTTAGCTTATGCAGCTAAATGGAAGGTCTTCTGTCGATGGTGTGCTGATCACTCTGTTGATTATGCCAATCTTTCGATTTCACAGATTGCAGAGTTTCTGGTATATCTGTTTGATTCTCGGGGTCTCCAGCCTGTTACCATCAAGGGTTACAGGTCCATGCTTTCAGAGAATTTTTCTTATGTGGGGAAGCGTCATATCGGCACTAATCCTTACCTCTCCAAGCTTGTTCGGCACTTTTCTTTGAAAACGCCTCGGCCTTTGCAGCTTACTCCACGATGGAATCTTTCGTGGGTGCTGCTTTGCTTGGGGGGTGGGGGACGGGTGCCGTTCGAACCTTTATCCCAGGTGGATATGCATTTTCTCACATATAAGACGGCTTTTCTGATGGCATTTGCTTCGGCCAGACGGGTTAGTGAGCTTCACGCCCTCTTGGTTGACCCGGCCTTTTTTAGGAGCTCTCCCAACAGTGTTACTTTTACCACTGATTGCTCTTTTTTGGCCAAGAATCAATTACCAGATACTACTCCTCCTCCTATCTGTATCAGGGCTCTTCCTTCTGTTGAGGGTAATCGCCCTTTGCTCTGTCCGGTCCGTGCTATTCGCATTTATCTCGATCGGACACGTTTCATACGGAAAGGCAGGAAACGTTTTTTTCTGTCTCTTATTCCGGGTCGACAGAAGATCTCTCCTCAATCCATTTCTCGATGGATTTATCTTGCTATTCGTACGGCTTATGGTCGTTTAGCAGCTGGCGATTGTATTACCAATCGTATTTCTGCCCACGAGGTGCGGGCACTATCCACCTCTTGGGCTTATTCTAACTCCGTCAAGTTGTCGGATGTTATGCAGGCAGCCTACTGGAGAAATGCTTCTACTTTCTCCACCTTTTATCTGCGCCAGTTGCAGGAGCAGTCGGAGGACATTTTTGCCCTGGGTCCTCTTTCTTCTGCTCAGCCTTGTGCTGTTACTGCCCTTTTTCTGTCTGTGTGTCACACAGGCCCATATGTCTCCTTTCATTGTCCTTTACAAATGATGGCGATGTTATGGTTGATAAGCCTCGGGACCTCTTCCTTCTGCTTCACGGTTCCAGTGCACTGGGGTTATGTGTGGGTTGGTTATGCGATTCCATCCAGCCTATTGTCTATTCAGCCTGAAGTAAACAATTGTGAGTAGGTTGATAAGAAATCTAAATTTTATAGTAAATTTCCTTTCTTATTATACCTACCACAATTGTTTACATGGCGGCCCTCCCGTCTTCATTACGGGTAAAGAATCTTTCCTCCCCGCTGATCACATAATTCTAACGTTGACGGATTCAAAAAAGAATGAGTCTATAGAGACGGTATATGCGCACTGGCAATGGAAGTTGTGGAGTTGTACTTGGGAGAGAGCGTCCCGTACTGGGTCTGCGCCGGTTGCACTCGACCAAGTTTTGGCTTATTTTTTCTTGGTGCTTTTGCACCACTTTTCTTTCCCAAATTGCTTGGGAAAGTCAAAAATAGAGAGTATTTTATCCGAGTTAGGGACTTCCACTGTAGTGCAAGCCTGAAGTAAACAATTGTGGTAGGTATAATAAGAAAGGAAATTTACTATAAAATTTAGATTTTTTAGCTCCTGTAAAATAGAAAACACGGGTGCTGATGGGAGCAATTGCGCTCGCACCCGTCTCATATCCAGGACTGTAGATGTTTTTACTTGTTTTTGCGGAAATACCTTCTTGTATGATGAATTATGTGAGTATTATAACAGTATAGCAGGCTTAATATACTGACACATCTTCTGTTGAGCCATCAAGAACTAATTTATAAATTAACTTAAAGTTTGTAACTTATATATTTACGTCTGTTATATAAATGGAGAGGGTATGATTCCACGACTCAGTCCCTGTCTGTGTCTAGCTTGAAATTCAAGCTTTGATTATCTCCCATATGCACAACAACTAGAAATTTTCCATCAATTGGACAGGGCTACCAATGCTGGTCTGCTGTTAATATACATATATATTAGGTAAATATTATAACAGTTTAACAAGCTTAATGTGATGACACAACTTCTATTTAGTGTTCAAACGATTACCAAAAATGGTCATTGACCAATTACCAGTTATTTGAGCTCACAACCGGCCGATTCTGATTCCGATTGTAATACTGTGCACTACTAGACAAGTCGATGCTGGAAAGAGCTACATTAAACTGAACATTTTTCATTGTTAAACTTCATTGCCCGGGATCGAAATAAAATTACCCGTCGCACACACTTGGGCAGTAAACGTGGCTCTCTGAGCCACGTTTACCGCCCAAATGCACGCGACTGGTAATTTTACTGCAACCAGAGTCAATGAAGTGTAACCGTCACTTTCCGGTATGAACTAGCAATTTCGCACAATTGTAAGCTTTGCGTGTCGTTTAACTTGTATGCCCCATAAATGGGGCGTCAAGAGAGATTAGGAATACACACTGGTTGTTTCTCAACTTCATTGAATGGTATCATTGACATCATTTTACATTAACAATTGAACAATTGCAGAAGGTAATAAAATACGGTTAATGAATCATCTCAAAATGTTTGGCAACAATCGGTTGAACCGATGTTCCAAGAGCCGTTGCCGTTGTCATCTGATTGACCACAATCGGCCGATTGTGATGGCCGGTTCCGATCATTGGTTGAACACAAATTCTATTGAACTATCAAGAACTGACCGATAAACAAACCATTATAGGTTATATATTTGGGGAGCATGGTGGCTCAGTGGTTATGGCATTGGACTTCAAACTGAAAGGTCAATGTTTTGATCCCCGCTAGAGGAAACCGTGTTGTGTCCTTGGGCAAGACACTTAATCCCGATTGCTCACGTGAGGGCACTGTGCTGCTGTGTGCTTAAGGCTTATTGCCTGTCAATTATGCACTTGTCTTCAACCAAAGCTAACCCTGCTTTTCAGAATTATTAAGTTGGAGAGTCTGACAGGTGCTTGCTGCTGCTTCGTGGATCTCTCTGTATACTGTTACAGTGGAACCCTGTTAATTGAATAGACACTTTGCCAATGAAAATTATTCAATAAACAGGAGTATTCAATTAACAGGGATTGTTTCACTTTCCTGTTTTTCTTGAGATAAACTTAGTATTTATTCTATTATATCTTGTTTGACATTGCTCCATATATTAAATGCCTGTATTGGATGTCCTGAGGCCAAATTGGTCTATAAATAAAGGAAAACTGGGGAGAGTCGGTAATTTCTCGACAGGTTACAATATTTTTAGCTCGACTTTGGCGAAGCCAAATTTGAGGTATTGCCATGGCCCGTCGTCTGTCTGTCCGTCCATCGCGCCGTACACATGGCTCGGGCTAGAGGCCGTATTTATGAACCGATCTTTACGAAACTTATTGGGTACCTTTGTTATCACCGTGGGACGGGAACAAGTGTTTTGGGGTCCGGTCTGAAATTCAAGATGGCCGCTGGCACCCATTTTGTACAAAATTAGGTGCAATCAGATTTTTGCGCAGAACTTCCATATGAAAGCGCTGATTTGAATAATTGTTTGTGTGAATGTTTAGTATCATGGGATACATCACATATAATACAGGGTTTTTTCTTGTGCAAAAATTATGCAAATTAGAAGAATTTTGATTTATTCAGTGCTTCTTATACACAGTGCACATGTCAATACGGCTTGGGCTAGAGTCTGTATTTATGAACCGATCTTCACGAAACTTCTTGGGTACCTTTGTTATCACCTTGGGACGAGAACGAGTGTTTCTGGGTGCGGTCCAAAATTCGAGATGGCTGCCAGTGGCCATTTTGTACAGAAATTAGGTCAATAAATTTTTTGTACACAACTTCTATACGGCTCATGCTAGAGGCTGTATTTGTGAACCAATCTTTACAAAACTTCTTGGGTACCTTTGTTATCACCGTGGGACGAGAACGAGTGTTTTTGGGTGCAGTCCAAAATTCAAGATGGCCACCAGTAGCCATTTTGTAACAAAATTAGTGCAATCAGTTTTTACCTCACCTGAGCGAAGCTCAAGGGGAGCTTCACTAATCGCTTTCTGTCCGTCGTCATCCGGCGTAAACTTTACAAAACCAACTTCTCCGAAGAAACCACTGGCCCAATATTTTTCAAATGTTGGGTAAATGTTTATTACCTAATGTCAATTCAGATTTGTTCAAATGAAGTTGCCCCTCCTCCTGGGTGGGGCCACGCCCCCAAAGGGCACCAAAATCTTTGAAAATCTTCTCATGAACCAGAAGTAGGAGAGACTTGATATTTGATATGCAGCTTCCTTTTGAGGTGTAGACTCAAGTTTGTTCAAGAAAAGTTTGAGGTGCAATATTTGGCGACTTTATGGGAGGGGTAAGAATTTTGGCCCCCACCCCAAATTTAAGTTTTCCGAACCGAGAGGCCAATTTGAACCAAATTTTATGTGAGGGCTTATTGGGTCATAAGTACCTAATTTATGCCAAACAATTTTTTCCCGCAGCCCCATGGGAACCGGAGGAGCTAAAAATAGAAAAAAATTAAAACGTCCATATCTCCAAAAACTCCACGGCACTGAGAATTTTTATTTGGTGTGAAGCTTCCTTAGGACCAACAGAAAGGATTGGTAAAAAAAAATTGCCATACAGTTTTGGGACTTTGAAAAAGTGCGGAGTCAGCACTTTTTAACATAGTAGGCGATGGGAAAAACATTAAAAGAATCTTTTTCAGATTCACCAGTCAGAATCCTTTCATATTTGGTATACAACATGCATAGGGGGGGGCAGATTCAAATTTGTTCAAATAGAGTCCGTGGGGTCATATTTGGGCTCCCTTTGGGAGCCCGAATTTTAACTCAGTGCAATATGAGGACTATTCTTTAAAAATCTTCTCCTTCAGATTCACTAGTCAGAATCATTTCAGTTTTGGTATACAACATCTCTAGGGGGGTCAAATTCAAGTTTGTTCAAATCGAGTCCCTTGCTTAATATTTAGGCTCCCTATGGGAGCCCGAATTTTAACTTAGTGCAATATGTGGAATTTTGTTTAAAAATTTTCTTCTTCAGATCCACCAGTTAGAATCTTTTCATATTTGGCATACAACATCTCTAGGGGGGTCAGATTCACATTTGTTCAAATCGAGTCCCTGGGTCAATCTTTCGGCTCCCTATGGGAGCCCAAATTTCAACTTAGTAGAATATGGTTTAACACTCTTCTTCTTCAGATCCGCCAGTCAGAAACATTTCATATTTGGTTTACAACATCTCTAGGGAGGTCAGATTCAGATTTGTTCAAATCGAGTCCCTGGGTTTATATTTGAGCTCCCTGTGGAAGCCCAAATTTCAACTTGGTGCAATATGAGGTCTATTCTTTAAAAATTTTCTTCTTCAGATCCACCAGTCAGAATTCTTCCATATTTGGTATGCAACTTATCTAGGGGAACCAGATTCAAGATTGTTCAAATCGAGTCCCTGGGTTAATATTTGGGCTCCCTATGGGAGCCCGAATTTTAACTTAGAGCAATATGTGGAATTTTCTTTAAAAATCTTCTTTTTCAGATTCACCAGTCAGAATCCTTTCATGTTTGGTATACAACATCTGTAGGGGAGTCAGATTCAAGTTTGTTCAAATTGAGTGCGTGGGTTCATATTTGGGCTCCCTATGGGAGCCCAAATTTTAACTTAATGCAATATGAGGACTATCCTTTAAAATCTTCTTCAGATTCACCAGTCAGAATCATTTCAGTTTTGGTATACAACATCTCCAAGGGGGGCAGATTCAAGTTTGTTCAAATCGAGTCCCTTGTTTAATATTTAGACTCCCTATGGGAGCCCGAATTTTAACTTAGTGCAGTATGTAGAATTTTCTTTAAAAATCTTCTTCTTCGGATCCACCAGTCAGAATCTTTTCATATTTGGTATACAACATTTTTAGGGGGGGGGGTCTGATTCAGGTTTTGTTCAAATCAAGTCCCTGGGTCAATATTTGGGCTCCCTCCTTCAGATTCACCAGTCAGAATCATTTCAGTTTTGGTATACAACACCTTGGGGGGGGGGGGGGGGGTCAAATTCAAGTTTGTTCAAATCGAGTCCCTTGTTTATTAGCTCACCGAAGGGAGCTTAACTTATCACTTGCCGTCCATTGTCGTCGTCGTCGGCCGTCTTCTGTCATGAACTTTACATTATCGACTTCTCCCAAACTACTGGACCAAATTGAACCAAACTTGGTGTGCATGTTCCTTATCATATGTCAATTCAAGTTTGTACAAATAAACTTTTCGCGTCCACAAGGGGCACCACTCTGATAGCACCCATAAATTTTTTTTTTAAATTAAAAAAATCTCCAGAACCATCATTTAGAATCTTATGATATTTGGTATATAACATCCCTATTGGGGTCAGATTCAGGTGCGCAGTGGCTCAGTTGTTAGAGGTGCAGTGGCTCAGTTGTTAGAGGTGCAGGCTGCAAGCCGAGAGGTCCTCGGTTCGAATGCGTTATGTCCTTGTGCAAGACACTTCACCCCCATTGCCTACGTGGGGGCACAGTGACGATGTGTACTGAGGCGTACTGCACGTTGATGGTGCACCTGTCTTCAACCAATGCTAACCCTGCTTGTGTGGAGTTAGTATGTTGGGGAGCTGACAGTTGCTCGCTGTTGCTCGGTGGTTCTGTGTTCTCCGGCTTCCTCCACCCGTAAAACTGTCGTGGTCATGATTAGCCATTGTGCAGAAATGTGACCTTAAACACCAATAAATAAATATAAATATTGGGGTCAGATTCAAGTTTGTTCAAATCGAGTCCCTGGTTTAATAATTGGGCTCCCTGTACCAGCCGGAATTTTAACTTAGTGAAATATGAGGAAATTTCTTTAAAAATCTTCTTCAGATCCACCATTCAGAATGCTTTCATATTTGGTATACAACATCTATAGGGGGGTCAGATTCAAGTTTGAACAAATCAGGTCCCTGAGTTAGTATTTGGGCTCTCTATTGAAGCCTAAATTTTAACTTTGTACAATTTGAGGAAATTTCTTTAAAAATCTTTGTCTTCAGATCCACTAGTCAGAATCCTTTCGTGTTTGGTATACAACATCTATAGGGGGGTCAGATTCAAGTTTGTACAAATCGGGTCCATGAGTGAGTATTTGGGCTCTCTATTGGAGCCCAAATTTTAACTTTGTACAATTTGAGGAAATTTCTTTAAAAATCTTTTTCTTCAGATCCACCCGTCAGAATCCTTTCATGTTTGGTATACAACATCTATAGGGGGTCAGATTCAAGTTTGTTCAACTCAAGTCCCTGGGTTTATGTTTGGGCTCCCTATGGGAGCCTGAATTTTAACTTAGTGAAATATGAGAAAATTTCTTTAAAAATCTTTTTCAGATCCACTAGTCAGAATGCTTTCATATTTGGTATACAACATCTTGAGGTTGGTCAGTTTCAGGTTTGTTCAAATTGGTTACCTGGGTAAATTTTAAGCCTGGATATCAACTTAGTGTAATATAGGGAATTTTTTTTTTAAAATCCTCTTCTTTAGACCCTTTAGTTAGAATGTTTTCATATTTAGTATACAACATCTCTAGGAGGGTCCAATTCAAGTTTGTTCAAATCTGGTCTCGGGGTTGATATTTGGCTTCCTGTGGGAGCCCAAATTTTAACTTGGTGCAATATGAGGAAATTTATTTTAAAAGTCTTCTTCAGATCCACCAATCAGAATTCTTTCATATTTGGTATACAACATCTCTAGGTGGGTCAGATTCATGTTGTTCAAATCGGGTCCCTGGGTTAATATTTTGGCTCCCTATTTGAGCCCAAAGTTAAACTTAATGCAATGTGAGGACATTTCTTTAAAAACCTTGTTGTTCAGATGAACCAGTCAGAATTCTTTCATATTTGGTATATACATTTGTAATATCTCAAGAGGGATCAGATTCAAGTTTGTTCAATTTGAGTTCCTGGCTTATTATTTGGGCTCTCTATGGGCAGGGTTGGGGGGGGGGAGCATGTTAGGTTCAGGTTTGTTCAAATCCATTCCTTAGTGTTTTTCCATAAAATTTGCCTTTGCATGACTTCATTCCTTTGTAGTGTTGATGAACCATGTCTAACTGAATGTGACCCCAAACACTTCTTTGAACCACTTTGGCCGGTGAGCGATTAAGGCCCCTTGGGGCCTCTTGTTTGTACAGAACTTCTGTATGAAAGTTCTGATTTGAATAAATTTCTGTATGAATGTTTAGTAACATGGAATACATCACATATAATACAGATTTTTTTCTCGAGCAGAAATTATGCAAATTAGATGAACTTTGATTTATTCAGTACTACTTATACACAGTAAGTGCATGTGTCAAAACGGCTCGGACTGGAGGATTTATTTATGAACCGATCTTCACAAAACTTCTTGGGTACCTTTGTTATCACCTTGGTATGAGAACAAGTGTTTCTGGGTGTGGTCCAAAATTCAAAATGGCTGCCAGTGGCCATTTTGTACAGAAATTAGTCTTAAACAAGTTGAGCTACAGTGTCAGTGACGCTTTCATTTTTATTCAATTGACACCATACCTGGTATGCAAGTGTATCTTCATGATGTCTACACCCTCTCAATAGTGCATGTCATTCGGATAATTTCTGTCACATTTATTGACTTGTCACCAAGTTTTTTTGTCATCAGTAAGTTTTTTTTTGTCACCAACGAGTTTTAAAACATCATTGGCATTGCACGAATCGTTGCAGCTTCGGCACTGTGATGGTGCATTTTGTTCTTAAAAATCTACAAGATGTTTTCAGAGAAATTCAGGGAGAACAGGAATTTTAAGCTTTTGATGGGTATCATTGTTTATCCAGCCTAAAACGGGTTAAGGGTTGTTTAATGTATACCCTTATTACTTACAAAAATAATTCTCAGTGAATTCTACTTTCACTTATGTTGATCTCTTAACTTTGGGTGCTGTGGGTATGCAAACACAGCCCATTTGATCAAAATTTTGATGTTTGAGAGCCTGCATAGGGTTAACAAATGCTTACTGGACTATTTTGTTCATGCAACTTGTAATGTCACACTGAGATCTGAGAATGGCCAATTTGTCTTGAAAATCTCCAAGATGCTTTTAGAGAAATCCTCGGGTAACATGAATTTTTAACCTTTTGAGGGGTATCGCTCTGTAACCAGGACTAAACGGGTTAATGCTTGGTTTTGTGAATGCCTTCATAACTTACAAAAATGATCGTTGGTGAATTTCACTTCCAGTGAAGAAGGTTATGTTTATCTTGCAGGTACACATTGGGTGTTATGGGTGCCCAAGAATAGTGCTGGGCGATATAGGTCCAAATAAAAACCGCGATATATTCGTAACAATATCGCAGTTCATGATATTATTGCGATATTTTAGTGGAAGGCGCCGATCGGCCATTTAAGCAAACGGCATGACAAACTTGAAGTTAAAGGATTGCCCCAACAAGGGACATTCTTGATAACAAACCAATGGCATTCCAAAAATGTGTACTGATGCGCGATTCTGATCCAAAGGTGCCTAAACTGGCGTGCAGAAATACACTGACTACCCAGAAGAAACGTTCTACTGTGGGCTTTTGAATTACCATATTTTGTTGCCTTCATCTGCGACTGTTGTTTCAAAGTTTCATCATTTTAACTTTTGTTTATTTAATCAATCAATTACCTGACAGCCACTTTCCATGTTCCAACTTTCCGTCATTGGATAGAAACCTTTTTTAAGCTATTCATTATGCCAATCGACAACCTAACCTTGTACCTGAAAAACATAATATTTTTACCCATGGGGCATCAGCCGAATAATCATTATCGGTGATTCATGTTTAGTCAACGAGAAAGCATAAACACACATGGTCAATGAATGTTATCTTAGAGGGCAACACCAAATGAATTGAATTGCAAATCACCCGAAGTCTTCTGGCAGTGATACGTCTCATTTACAAAGTCACACTTAACAATGGAAGGCCCTTTAAAATTTTATAAACAATTGTGGATGATTTTCATTAATTCCCTGGTCTTTTTAATTACTTAATTCTTTTCGCACAACATAACTTCACAAGTTCCAAAGCATTCAAACGTTGAATGCAAGTGAAGAATGTAAATTGCAAACACGAGTTTGACGTCATATGCAAAGGCATATACATTATTTGATTGACAGCATTTGTCGGCCATTTGTGGTTCGCCCATATATGCCCTCATACTGTTTCAAATAAAATCAAGCTGAACACCAAAAAAACAAGCGTTGAGGTGGGGTGGGGGGGGGGGGGGGGGGGGGGGCGAGACAGCAAATAAATCAACACGATTGTAACACTGAATGCAATTTAGATTAATGTGTTCATATTTTACATTCTTTCACTGTGATGTCTGCAATCGTGGGGAAGGAAGGGTATGGGCCTACTGTCTGTCGACGAGATCGCTCACCTGCCGCATAGCCTACAGGCTACCCGAAAAAGGCTGATAGGCAAATCAGTGTTTTGTCTGAGGACAACAGCATCTCAAGCAGTTGGCGAGACCGCTAATGACTTGGGACATTCCTGACAAGTAAGCTGATTGACAAGAATTGGAGAAGAAGGATAAATAAATTTGATATTAGGTCTGTTGCCTTGCCCCCCCCCCCCCCCCCACACACACCCCAAGATGGAAGTTTTAATGTGAAGAGTAGCGTAGTGACGATAGTGTCGTCTCACTGCATTAGCCCCCCCCCCCCCCCCCCACACACACACACACACACATACAATCAAACACGCATACTCCAAACTCTTTATGCCCCCCCTCCCCCACCCACACCTCCCCCAAGTTCCCACTTCCCACTCCTTCATGACACTATGACTATGCTCGTGCACCCCCAAACTACGCTCTTCGCCTCTTCCTTCCATCACAGGATTGTGACGTGGTGCCATAAACGAATTCAATTGGGAATGGTGGGAGGTGAGGACTGAGAAAGTTTAGTGTGAGGGTGAGTGGGGTTAGTTGGGTCATAACTGGAAAGGTGTGTGATGTGGTTTTCTCTTTGGAGAATTGTGGCTGGTTTGTGCACTTTGTGGGTGACCAAAGTGTATGTCCTCATTCATGATTGAGGCAAGTATACATGTATGTTTACCCTGAACAGTCAAGTGTTACTAACTTTATAATGCTACCGTCCAGCCTCCAGAGTGCATACATCCATTTAGTGCCAGTGGAGTACCATTCTGAATACTGACTCAAATCACTCAACAGTCAGTACAATAGTCTCTAGTCAGCAATCAGTACAGTAGTGCAGCAGCACCAAAAAATACAAATTATTCAATTTTATGTGTACACTGACTACTGGCATATTTCCCACCCGGGGACTGTCGGGAGCTACAACAATGTGGTGGCTCCCACCTCCCGGTTGGAGAATATGCCGGTAGTCATGCAGTGTACACATATAACTTAAGTCATGTTTAGTACTGAAGTGAGTGCTGACTAGTGACAACTGTGACCACATATGGTGATAGGATTTTGCAAGTCCTAAATCAAAAATGTGTGAACTTTAATCATAATTTTAATCTGTAAAGAATTTCATTCGGGGAATAAAGGTTTGGAAAACTACATTGGAAGTTTCGATCTCCTGAAACGCTGTTCTAGGTAACTGATTATTGTCAGTCTGTCAATTTACTGATTACGACTTGAATATTTAATACGGTGATGGTGCAATGGGTATTTTCAGTTAGTCAATGTCAAATTGTCAATGATTCCCTCGGAAGGTTGCGATACCCAACAACAATCTACAGACTTAGAACAGTTCCAATGGATTGATCATTGATGAGTTACTGAGTTATTGGAGATTTTTGGCAAAAAACACCAACATGTTCACTTTGTCCGGATTCAGACACGTTCGTCTGTTTGTCACCACGTTTCCTGCTGCACTGAACACACGCTCAGATGCTGAACTAGTTGCTGGAATACACAGGTATTTCTTTGCAACGGGCGACAACATTGGGAATAGGCGTTGGTTTGATTTCCACCACAACAAGGGGTTTTCTTCCTGGTATAGTGCGGGGAAAAGCAAATAGTTCTCAATCTCCTTTTTAAGAGCGCATTCGCGGTCCTTTTGGCTGTCAGCATGAGATTTTGAATTTGATGCACTGGGTTTTGAGTTGGACTTAAAGAAGTCGCTAAGAGACTTTTTTTTCTTTTTTGGTGGCTGCACTTCGCCATCACTGCTGCAACCAGGCTTGTCAGCAGATAGAATTGAGTTAAAGGAATTAACACAAATGTTATTCTGTGAGCTTATCTTGAGTGCGTCCTTTTCAATTTTCAACTTCACTGTTGGCAAATCATCCACGAACTTACTCTTAAAGCATGGGTCCATAAAGGTGGCTTTCTCGATGGTTCCAAGAATGTTTGTATCTGAGTATTTTGATTTCAAATAAGCAATGGCTTTTGATTTTATGTCCGAAGTTAGCTGACTATCCATCTCTTCCACCTTAAGGATGTCATGTTCCAGTAGATGTAGAACAGGTTTTATGTAGGAAATGGTAATATGCTTCTCACCCGAAAGTATGTCAGTAAAATCGGCTAAGGGGCTCAATGCTGTGTTTACAGACTCTAATATTTACATCAATGTCCTGCCACTTTGGAATAAGATGGAGGGCTTTGCGGTCAGAACTAAGGACTTTTGTAATTGCCTTTTCCTGTTCAAGAATTCGTTCAATCATCTTTTGCTTTGAACCCCATTGGGTGTCGCAGTCTGTTACCAAGGAATGAATTGGCAGTCCAATTTCTTCTTGGGCCTTATGAAGGTCACGCTTCTTCCAAGAGTGGTTAAAATGGGCTATGACACATTTAGCCACACTGGTAGCCCTGTCAAGTCTCTTGTCGTTAGCCAGCCCTTTTCCCACTGCCAAATGTAACCGATGGTCAAAACAAGACATCCGTTGCCAACTATTAAGCTCAACTGCCTTTATTATATTACTGCCATTGTCCGATGTAATTGCGACCAACTTATTTTCTTCTAAACCCCACGAGGTCAGGACGTCTTTGAGACCATCAGCCAGAATTTCTCCTGTGTGGTCCTCAGGTGTAAATAATGTTTCCAAACACCTGTTCTGTAATACCCAGTCAGAGTCGATGTAATGGACCGTGAAACTCATGTATGGTTCTGATGTGCTGCTGGACCACATGTTTGTTGTACCCGCAAAAAAAATTGCATCAGATATACTGGCATATCGACTATCAAATTCAGAGAGCATCACTTTAAACCCCTGTTTTTCGACCGTGTATATTGGCAGCATATCTCGAGCAATACATTGCGTTACTGCATTTGTCAGCTGGTTCCAGCATTTGCCATTCCTTTTGTATGAACGCCCTTTAAAAAAGCTACCTGAGATTGTCTGTTGCGTGTGTGTCTGTGTCGTTTCTTTGTCACCTCCCCCTTGCCCCATTGAATATATGGGTCCTTTCTTGTCCATTTTTGATGCAACTTCTGCATATTCAACTGGGTGGTGATTTTTCAGGTGGTTGTACAGATTCGATGTATTCCCACCTTTGGCGCCAACTTGCTTCCTGCAAATCTTACAGGTCGGGACATCAAAGTTCACCGCACCCTCCTTATCATGATCATCACTGCCCTTAAACCCTTTACCTAACGTAACGGCCAAAACCGGCCAGCGCTATTCTAAAAAATCGCCAATTAATTTTCATTATTTTTTTCATTTTTTGTCTCAAAAACATAGGTTATGACCCCTCGTTGGAACGAGCTCGTTCCATCGAGGGTCATAACCTATGTTTTTGAGACAAAAAATGAAAAAAATTAGTTATTCAAGAATTATTTTTGCAAGTGTCGTCTGCTTTTCATGTTAGGTGAAGGGTTAAACCCCAAAAATGTCCAAACTGCTGACTTTATCTTCTTTTTATCAATGAAGTTACTTTGTTTGTGTCACTATCAGCCATGATTATTGCCAGATAGGTGCAAGTCACAAAAATTTAAATGGAATTTGAAAATCGTGCATAAACAACTTTGGAAATTGGAACAGACAAGGACTGTGAAATGGATAATGGGTTTCAATACAACTTTTAGACACATCAGTAATGAGCAACAACGGAGTGGTCGGACAGTGCGTATTCCTTCACTCCGACCTGAGTCACCTGATCAGTTTCAAATTTGTGTTCAAACCAGTTATCCATTGCACTGTCCTTGATTATTCCTGACCAATTTGACTGGGTAGGCGACATGTTAACGGAACCAAAAAATCGGTACGAAACTGGTTGGTGACGAAATTTAGGTACTGTTCATGGGTAGTTTTGTTTGAGACTGAGTTGAGAGCAGTGCATTTTGTGACTTTGACAGTTTGACCCCACACACAACGAGTCGTTTAGTTATCATTGCTGCACATCAAGGGAGCTAATTTTAACACCAACATCCAGGAGACCACTGTCAAAACGTTTTCAAAACTACAAGTGAATTCCATCGTACGGAAACCATTCACAGTCACACTGTGAAGCTCACTGCCAAACATTCAGTCCTTGTCACTTAAAAATAAGCGACTAGTCACACAGAAATGAATTCCAAACCAGAGTTAATTGGGAATGTTTGGGAGCAAATTGGGGGGGAAAGTGACTATTTTTGATTGGGAATGGCCAATGGGGCCGGATTCAACCTCTCTCATCGCCGTCATCGGTAAAAAAAAACCTGAGTGAAGTAATTTTCGACTTTGTCTCAAACTGCTTGCCATTACATGGCAATACAGAGACGTATTCACAAAGTTTTGCACCTTTTCATCAAATGATGGGTGGTTGCCAACGACATTCGCGATATTTTGTTTTTTTTTAAAACAAGATGATATCACTAACGGTATTGCTTTTCAAACCGGCTAAGTCGGTATATCGGCAAACCGCCCAGCACTACCCAAGAACAGCCGATATTCTCAAAATGTCTATGCTTGGCTGCCTCTGGCGGGTTAAAAAATGCTTACCGGAATATTTTGTCCATGCAACCTTCGAATGGTCAATTTTTCTTGAAAACTTACTAGATTTTCCAGAGAAATCGACAGAAAATGGGAATTTTAAGCTTTTTAGGGGTATATCTCCTTAACCAGTTGAAAATGGGTTAACCCTTTACCCAATGTAACGGCCAAAACCGGCTAGCGCTATTCTCAAAAATCGCCAATTAATTTTTATTATTTTTTCATTTTTTGTCTCAAAAACATAGGTTATGACCCCTCATTGGAACGAGCTTGTTCCAATGAGGGGTCATAACCTATGTTTTTGAGACAAAAAATGAAAAAAATTAGTTATTCAATCATTTTTTGGCAAGTGTCATCATTTTTCATGTTAGGTAAAGGGGTTAAGACCTTGTTTTTTGAATTCCCTTACTACTTACAAAAAGTTTTCCCTTCAGTTTTGCATCTGGTAAAAGAAGTTACGTTTCTCTGTGGCATTGCCATTTGATGTTGTTGGTGTCCAAAAACAGACTATTTTTTCAAAATTTTGACATTTAGCAGCCCATGGAGGGTTAGCAAATAATGCTTACCGGAATATTTTATTCATGCAGCTGGTAATGCGACACCAAGACCTATCAATGGCCATTTTCTCTTGAAAACCTACAAGATGTTTGTAAAGAAATCCAGGAAAACAATTAACTTTTTAAGCTTTTGATGAATATCGCTATTAACCACCCCAAAAGGGGTTAACGCTTGGTTTTTTTTGGATATGCTTATTACTAACAAAAGTGGTCCTCGTTGAATTCCACTTCCAACAAAGGAGATTATGTTTATCTTTCGGGTATACATTGGGTGCTGTGCGTGACCGAAAACAGCCCATTTCAACAAAATTATGATGCTTGGCAGCCTGTAGAGGGTTAATAAACGTTCACCGGAATATTTTGTCCATTCAGCTTGTAATGTCACTCACCGACCTGCGAATAGTCAATTTTTCTTGAAAACCTACAAGATGTTATTAGAGAAATCCACAGAAAATGGGAATTTTAAGCTTTCAAGGGGTATCTCTCTTTAGCCTGCCCAAAATGTGTTAAGACTTCGTCTTTTGAATACCCTTACTACTTACAAAAATGTTTCCGTATAAATTTTGCACTCAATAAAAGAAAGCACTTTTCTTTGTGGCGTACCCATTGGGTGCTGTTGGTGTCCAAAAACAGCCCATTTTATCACAATTTTGACTTTTAGCAGCCCGTGGAGGGTTAACAAATATTCACCGGAGTATTTTGTCCCTGCAACTTCTATTGTCACGTCAAGCCCTGCATGTGGCCAATTTTTCTTGAAAATCTACAAGACTCGGTTAGAGAAATACGCAGAAACATGTATTTTTGGGCTTTTCGGGGGTATTGCAGTTTAACCAACCCAAAATTGGTTAACAGTTGGTTTTTTGAATATCCTTATTACAAAAATAATCCTCTGTGAATTCCACTTCCAATAAAGGAAGTTATGTTTATCTCGCATGAATCGTTTGGGTGCTGTGGGTGCCCGAAAATAGCCCATTTCATCAAAATTTTGATGTTTGGCAGCCTGTGGGGGTGGGGGAGGGGATGGAGGGGTTAACATATGCATTGCCTAATATGTCGTGTGTATCAGTGATCATGTCACAGGCAGGTCTAGCAATGATGAATGTTTAAAAAAAATCTACAAGATGTGTTTTGAGAAAGTGCAAATAAACCCAAATTTTGGCAGTTTTTTTGCCAATTTTGACGAAATAAGGGTTAAATCGAAAATTTTGCTTATGTACATTTTTAGATTTTGTGCCCCTCTACAAAATTGTGTGAAAATCAGTTTGAAAATGGCTTCTGAATTGTACAGACAAAATGCTTGTGTGGGGGTGGGTGGGGGGAACAAAACAACACCCCCCCCCCCCCCCCCCCCCCCCCAAAAAAAAAAAAAAAAAAAAAAAAAAAAAAAGATAAAAATAAAATAATAATAATCCCTAGAAAAACAATATTCTTTACCAGGGGGAAAACTAAAAAAAAAAAAAAAAAAAAAATCTGCAGATTAACAAGAGTCTTTTCCAGAGGGGAAAGCCTAATAAACTGTAAAGAAAGGTTCACTCCAAATATCAGCATATTCCAATAAATTCCTATAAAGCACTCAGCAAAATTTAAATGGCATTAATACCCAATAACTAACTATTGGTGTGCCAGGTTGCTTTAAACAAAAGTATATTCTCGTGCACAAGAAGAATAAATTCTCTTCAAATTTTGGAAACACTTTTCAAATATTCAAAGATTCACAGATCTCAAAAATAAGCTGTAGAAAAAATAAATCCTCAGTTGTTTCTATAATAATGCACTGTCCTGTAATAATAATAATCTTCACTGATCAATTTATGCTGAATGTGTAAACAGATGACTTCTCAATGCACTGTATATTAACCCTTTACCCAATGTACTGTCAAATCAGGCCAGCGCTATTCTCAGAAATCGCCAATTAATTTTCATTATTTTTAGCTCACCTTGACAAAGTCAAGCTGAGCTAATCCCATCGCTCTCCATCCATCGTCCAGTGTCCATCGGTCCGTCCATCCATCTGTTTGTCTGTCCATCCATCTGTCTCCTTCCACCCATCTGTCTGTCCGTCAGCCGTCAACAGAATGTTTTGGTCTTCTCCTCCAAAACCACTGGGCCAATTGAAGTGAAAGTATGTGTGAGTAATGATCCCAATGTAATGCATTTTTGTTCAACTCAACATGCCCAGCCCCATAGGGGGTGGGGGGGGGGGAGAGGGGAAATGCTCCATAATATTTTTAAAATCGCCTTCCCATGAACCAGTGGGTACAATGACTTGATATTTGTTATGGAGCTTCCTTTTGAGGTGTAGATTTAAATTTGTTCAAACGAAGTTTGTGAAGCAATATTTGGCTTTGTAATGGGAGGGGTAAAATTTTTGGCCCTGCCCAAAATTTCTATTTTCTGAACCGATGGTCCGATTTGAACCAAATTTGGTATGTGGTATTATTGGGTCATAAGTACTTGACTCGTGCAATAAAAATATTCCTGCATCCCCATGGGAACCCCAGGAGCCAAAAATAGAAATATTTTCAAATGAACCATATTTCCCAAACCACACGGAACAGAGAACTGTCATTTGGTGTGAAGGATCCTTAAGACCAGTAGAATTGAATGGTAAAAGAAAATTGTCAATGGTTTTGTTAGGGTGTTCTGCAGAGGGCAACAGAAAAATGCCGAGTCTGCATATTTCCAAAAATTAAAAAAAATTCTTTTCTCTGGAACCAATGGTCAGATTTTTTTGATATTCGGTATACAGCATCCATAGGGGGAGGGTAGGTGGGAATGGGGCTGTCAGATACAAATTTGTTGAAATAAAGCCCATTGGTTCATATTTGGGCTCAATACAAGAGACCAAATTTTTAACTTAACGGCAATATGAGGAATATTCTTTAAAAATCTTCTTCAGAACCACCAGTCAGAATCTTTTAATGTTTAGTATACATCATTGTTATGAGGGTCAGATTCAAGATTGTTCAAACCAAGTCCCCAGGTTAATATCCCAAATTTTAATTTAATTCAATATGGGGGATAATTTTAGAAAATATTCCTGTAATGCACCAGTCAGAATGCTTTCATATTTGGTATACAACATCTCTAAGGGGTAAGATTCAAGTTTGTTCAAATTGGATCCCTAGGTATATATTTGGGCTCACTACAGTAGCCCAAATGTTGCAATATGAGGAAATTTCTTTAAAAATCTTCATATCCACCAGTCGGAAGGCTTTCATATTTGTATACAACATCTCTAGGGAGGTCAGTTTCATGTTTGTTCAATTTGAGTGTCTGGGTTAATATTTGGGCTCCATATGGGAACCTGAAATTTAACTTAGTACAATATGAGGGAATTTCTTCAAAAATCTTCAGATTCACCTGTCAGAATCCTTTCATATTTGGTTTACAACATCTCTAGGGGAATCAGATTCAAATTTGTTCAAATTGGTTCCCTGGGTTAATATTTGGGCTCCCTATGATAGCCCGAATTGTAACTTAGTGCAATATGAGGAAATTTCTTTAAAAATCTTCTTCAGATCCACTGGTCAGAATGCTTTCATATTTGGTATACAACATCTCTAGAGGGGTCAGATTCAAATTTGTTCAAATCGGGTCCATAGGTTAATATTTGGGCTCGCTATGGTAGCCTAAATTTTAACTTAGTTCAATATGAAGAAATTTCTTGAAAATTTCTCTTCTTCAGATCCAACAGTCAGCATGCTTTCATAGTTGCTACACAACATCTCTAGGGAACTCAAATTCAACTTTGTTCAAATCGAGAGCCTGGGTTAATATTTGGGCTCCACAAAGGTTGTATCAAGGGGCTTCATAGGGGAGCTCCACATTTTACATTATGGTCAACTGAAGAAAAGGCATGATGCTCAGACTATTTTTGGCACTCCTGTGGGGGGGAGGGGGGGGGGGGGGTGAAGGTGAAGGATTGACAGTGTATCCTATGGAGATGGATTGCTTAATGTAGACTCATTCTTGGACTCTGTTTATATCGTGTTCTATTGAAGGTGAGTGCTTCAGGCCCTGTAGGGCCTGGACTCTGTTTATATCGTGTTCTATTGAAGGTGAGTGCTTCAGGCCCTGTAGGGCCTCTTGTTTCATTTTTTGTCACAAAAATATAGATTATGACCCCTCGTTGGAACGAGCTCATTCCAACGAGGGGTCATAACCTATGTTTTTGAGACAAAAAATGAAAAAAATGAGTTCTTCAAGAATTTTTTTTTGCAAATGTCATCTGCTTTTCATGTTAGGTAAAGGGTTAATAGAATGCCTGAATTCTGTTAACAGAGGTTATTTATACAAGTCGTCAGATAGAATTCCAGAATGAGAGTTTTCTCCAATGTTCTTTTATTCCACTAATTGCTGTTGGCCAAATAAAGTCACCTCATTAAGCTTCTAGATGATTCTAATTTCAAGTAAAGAAGTGTGACCCAACTGCAGGGAGCAGCCTAGGGGGGATTTTAGGGAGACTTCAGGTCTCCCTCCAGGAAAAATAGGGAGACTGCAGAGTCATGCAGGGAGACTTCATAGGCAAGTGGGGGAAATTAAGAATATTCCTGTACCACCCCCGCCGCCCCTTCATATTTTTAACTTGTGGTCTTCCTTTAACGTCCAAATAATATCCAGGTGCTGTTGTCTATGATGCATCTATGCCAGGTTAAAAAATCACAAAGTAATTATTGACTGAAAATCCTCCACTTCTACCCCTACCTACCAGCACCCTCCTGTGGTTGCCTTTCACCAAAGTCTACTAAGCTAATAATTTCCTAAGTCTGAAAGTGTGAACAGGACCAGAAGGTTGCTTGGGAGGTACTTTGTTAGTTAATAAACAAAATACATTCTGGGGTCGAGTATTTTGTAAAAGAAATGTCATTCCGCATCCTTTTTATGGTATTCCGGTGTCATTTCGCATCATTTCGTGTTATTCCGGTGTTTAGGAGGACCCTTTTCAAGATCGTCCACATGCACACTTGTGTCCTTTACAAAGCTTTTCTTGTCATCTCTAAAGCTTGTTTTCGTGTGTTTCAATTCCATTCGTGTTTTTCTGGGAATAGACGGCCCAACAGTTAACAGTCGTCAGCAAAACGAAATAAAAACACTGTGATATAAAATACGTCCCTTGTGTATACATTTTCGGCATCCTAAGCGACGTAACCTACTTTCAAACTAGGTTATTTTGTTGAGTCGCGAAAGTCACCTATTTTCGTTTCGACACTTGAAGCTCCGACTGAAACGCAACAAAATAGAAATAAAAAAAAATCCGACAAAAGCGACAATGGACAATTCATTGTCGTGTGATTTCAAATAAATGGACGTTTATTTGACGAATTAAAATGCCCATTTATCACACTCAAGCCCATTCGATTTTTGAAAATAATCGTTTTCATGTAAACCTCGCATCACTCAGTTCAACCTTTCCTCCTTTTGGCCAATTTTTAGAGGGCGACTTGTAATCGCCCCGACTATTTTTCTAGGCGACTTTGGACTTAGAAGGGCGACATAATCGCCCTAGTCACCCTCACGACTGGTCCCTGCCCAACTGAACAATCAATGAGCTACATTTATCTAAAAATAGATTCTGTGTAAACATGTTGATGGATACATTCAAAGGTCACTCAGTGCAAATAAGTGATCACCCAAACCAGTGTCTGTTTATACTAAATAAAAAAAGAGCTGAGAAAATATGGATTGTGTACAATTATTAACCAAGACACGTCAGTTCTGATGTTATATATTTATGTATATATTAGGTAAATTAGTTCCCAGTTCAAAAGATGCTGAAAGTAACTTTAAACACCAATAAAGAAATAAATTATAACAGTTCGGCAATCTTAGGTATTGACCATCCGTTTGTTGATGGTTAGCACATTCAGACTGCTTCACAATCATATAGAAGTTGAAAAATTTGTACAACTGGCAGAATTGATACCTTTCAAGTTGCTTACATTTTTGATAACACAGAGCAATTTCCAATAATAATTGAAGAAATGTTGAACGTCCCTTCGGTAAATATTTCAGTTTTCAAAATTTTCTGAGTGTGTTAAAAATTTAACCGTCGACTATTGAAGTAGTCGACGTTTTTTATTTTTAGTCGATCGTCGTTCATTTTCAAGGTGGTACACGTCTACTACACGTCGGGGCTGAATTGCATTGTTTTGTGAGGTGAATGATCAATGAAGGTGAATTAACTTTAAACTGACGAGGGAATGCATAGATCTCAATGTTCAAAATTTCGAGAAACTTATTGCAGAAAGGAAACATATGCAGGAACGTTCTTTGGTAAATTCATTTTAATTCATCGGCTTCAATCTAGTTCAAACATGGACCCGCAGTCAGTAATATTATTTTTGGGGTTGGTACGTCCTACAGGACGTACCAACCCCAAAAATTATATTACAGACTGTGGGTCCAAGATTGGACTACATGTAGCTTCAGTCGGGACCGATTTGTTGTTCCCACAACCCCACTTCGTCTGAACACACTGGTGCCATTGTCATTTTCAGAGTTTTACGAACAGAAGAATGATTTGCTAAAAAATCATGGGAAGCGACTATTAATCGACTAACCGTCGATTACTGGTCACGATTAGTCGATTACAAAAAATGATAGTCGCGACAGCCCTAATTTCAGCATTAGGTTATTTATTAAAATGTTCCGTGATTTTTAATCAGTCAGACACAAGCCTGAAAATAATTTTCATTGCGCTTCCAGACAAAATGTCAGACATCAAATGAATCATGTCTGTCATTTAAGAATGGTATCTGACATATTACAAAATGGAGTTTGAGTATTCAAAATAATTTGTTTTGGGTGTACATGCACCTTCATCCTAAAACTGCTCAGAATTCATCCAACCATACCTTATTTGGCAGGACTCAATGAGCCCTGCCAAACCAGGTATGATTGGTTTCATTCTGAATTGGAACAAAAACCCCATAATTTAGATACATGGATGGCAATATCAAATCGTATTCCTTCACATGCTGTTAATACTGATGAACTGTACAGACACTTTCTGCACACTTCCCAACTTGCCAGGACCAGAAAACACAATAATCATTAATTTTAGGCTTGCTAGTTATGTACGTGATTTCCAGCATGCAGGATGTTCTGGTCACTGAACTTCATTAATAATTTTGGGATCAGACATTTTGACTGATGGTTTTAAACCTCAGTCAGACATTGGCCTTTTTGTACCTGACATTTTCCTTGTCTGACCACTTATTTTCTGGTATGGTCAGACATGGAAAGAAATTGTTCCTAATTCAAATTCCTCCATATCTTGTTACTGCTGTTGTGAAGTGCTGGTCAATCACAGAACAGAATGAGTTTGTCATAGTCAGGAATGTAGCTAGGAGGTTTTCAAGGGGGTTGGGGGGGGGGGGGGGGGGGGTTCTTCGGTGATCTATGAAAATTCCAATTAGGGATGAATTCTTAAAGGGATACCCCTTATACACACTCCCCCTCCTTTGGGGGGGATTTTTCAAAATCTTGACTTAATGACTGTAACGGTAGGTTTCAAGGCATTCAGAGATCTCAAAGCAGTTTAAATATTTATTGGGGTTTAACAACACTTTCGACAACCTGGGTCACCTCATGACTGTGACAGTTTTACATGTGGAGGAAGCTGGAGTACCTGGAGAGAACCACTGAGCAATTACAAACAACTGTCAGGCTCCCCAACATACTAACTCCACACAAGCAGGGTCAGCATTGGTTGAAGACAAGTGTCCCATCCATGTGAAGTATGCCTTAGTACACAATGCCTCTGTGCCCCCAAGTGGGCAATGGGGGTGAAGTGTCTTGCTGAAGGACATGCAGTTTAAATGACTGCAGCTAAATATCTATATACATAATTTGAGGGTTTTAAGCAGCACAAAATGACAGTTTCTTGCACTGTAGTCTGAAAGTATGCCCTATCTGCCTCCATTAGGTATTGTCAATTGCATGAATGCTCATGTGTGGAGAATGCCCTAAAATGCAAATGTGTCTGTCCAACATATTAGCTGCTCTTGCACGATCATTATTTGTCGGATTCAAATAATGCTTGTCCATCAACATGGGGGAACAGATCGTACAGCAGAATTAACATTTTCACGTAAACTTTTACAGAGTTATTTTCCCTTGTTCAACTTAGGGGATTATTATTGAAAAATGATTGAAAAATGTGTCCGTCCAACATATTTGCTGCTCTAGCTCTGTCATCATATGTTGATTCAAATAAATTTTACCATGCTTGTTCCTCAGCATGGGGGAATGGATCCTACAGTAGAATTATGTTCACATGAGCATTTACAGTGTTATTTGCCCTTGTTTATTTATGTTAGCGGATGATTGAAAAATGTGTCCGTCCCGTCCAACACATTTGCTGCTCTAGCTCTGTCAGCATACGTTGGATTGAAATAATTTTTGCCATACTTGTTTATATTAGTAGATTGCTGCAGGCACATGTCATGCTCTTGATGGCATAATGCTATCCATGGTATTGCAGGAGGAGGCATATGCCATGCTTCACGTTACTCTTGTTGATTAATCATCTCAAATATGAGGTCATGCTGAGCAGTCAGCACACTAATAAATGAAATGAACTCCTTGACTAACAACCATTCATTATTCTTACAAAGTATGAGTAATGAATTAACTAACTAACTGGGTGTATATGTCACAATATGTGTTTTATATTTATTCAACAAAACCAAGTACAAATAAAAATTTTCTGTCTGGCCATATCTGTCTTTCATGAGTGTACAGAGCCAAAGAAAACTGCGCATAATTTTGGTAGTAACTTCTGGTAACTTTAAAAATTCCCAGACACAGCCTGACAGGAGGCACATTTTGAGTCTTAATACAACTGCAGTCTGTAAGCACATTGCATATAGATCTCATAATGTGCCCTGTATTCTGGTATCATTAATCAACTGCTTATGACAATTGTGATTGGATGGGTGACTGCCTGAGTGATCAATTTGGACTCCTGCAAAGCACTTCAACCTGACTGTCCACATGGGGGCATGATGACACCGTTTACTAAGGGGTACTGCATGTCGATGGTGCGCATGTCTTCAAGCAATCTAACCCTGCCTGTGCTGCAGTGCAGAGTTATGATATTGGGGAGCTGGCAGCTGCTCGTCGTTGCTTGGTGGTTCTCTCCGGGTACTCAGGTTTCTTCCACCCGTAAAACTGTCACCGACACGATATGACCCAAGCTGTTAAAGTGTTGTGAAGCCCTAATAAATAAGTAAATGACAATTGTGAGCACCAAATTGACCAACTTGTTTATATTTCTGCAATTTCTGATTTCATTCAAGAAACTGCAAAATGCTTGATACAACATGAAACAAGTATTATCTAATAAACCAAATGAAAACACCTTTGTGCATGTTGCTAACTGGGAGCGCGGTGGCTCAGTAGGTAGAGGTGCAGGCTGCAAGCCGAGAGGTCCTCGGTTCGAATCCCACCTGCGGCACCCGCGTTGTGTCCTTGGGCAAGACACTTCATCTCCATTGCCCGCGTGGGGGCACGATGACGCCGTATACTAAGGCATACTGCACGTCGATGGTACGCATGTCTTCAACCAATCTAACCCTGCCTGTGCTGCAGCGCGGAGTTACGATGTTGGGGAGCTGGCAGCTGCTCGTCGTTGCTCGGTGGTTCTCCCCGGGTACTCCGGCTTTCTCCACCCGTAAAACTGTCATGGTTAGCCATTGTGCATAAATATGTGACCTTAAACATCAATAAATAAATAAATAATGTTGCTAACTTGCAATGAATGTCTGCATACTTTAGTAGCCTGTCTAGCTACAACTTAGAAATAGAAGAGAACAAAATGTGCAATGCCACCATGGTTGTGGAATTAACCTCGGATCCACTGAGCAGTCAGAACATCTTGCGATGTTCGATCAGAATTCTGTCTGTGGGAGTAGGCAGTTGCAGTTTTCATGGAAATGTAATTCTACCTTTGGAAAAAAAAAACTGTTACAACAGTGCTTTGAATTTCCAACTGTTGGAATTTTTGCCTGAAATATTTCCAACTATCTTGATTTAGTGATACCAATGAAAACACAGTTTGAACAAAATTATACAGGCATTTGATGGATGTTTTCTTAGCTGTGTGGACCTCGGATATCCCATTGGTTCCTTTTAATGATTGACAGATTAGCTGTTGATATTCTTTGTGCGCAGGCCAGAAAATAAGCAGACTGACATTTACTGAAGAATGAGGTCCCCAGAGGGTAAATTTGATGATGCTATCCCATACAGTGGGCCAATTTATCCTCTGGGTACCTCTTTCTGTTTAGTTTTGAGATCCTGATTCAGATTGAGGTTCACTGAGGGTAAATTTAGTAATGCTACCCTGCTGTGCAGGGAAGCATAACAAAATCCACCCTCTGGAGACCTCATTTTGCAGATGACAGTCTGCTTATTTTCTGGCTTGTTTGTGCGATGTGAGATTGAAAATATATTATTGTTCAAAAAATGAGAGTTGATTGATGAGAGTTTGTTTTTTCTTCAAACACCTTCACACTGTTTAACAAAGCCCCTGATGATCAGGCCTGAAAATAAGCAGTCTGATATTTGCAGAATGAGGTCCCCAGAGGGTGAATTTGATCAAGCTATTCCATATAGTGGCCAGTTTATCCTCTGGGTAGCTCTTTCTGTTTAGTTTTGAGATTCTGCTTCAGATTGAGGTTCACAGAGGGTACATTTAGTGATGCTACCCTGCTGTGCAGGGAAGCATCACTAAATTCACCCTCTGGAGTCCTCGTTTTGCAGATGACAGTCTGCTTATTTTCTGACTTGCTGATGATACTGGGGAACTTATTTCTCCTCACTGTGTACCATGTTTGAACATATTTATTTAGTGTTCAACCGATTATCAAAAATGGTTGCTGACCAATTACCATTTATTTGAGCTCACAATCGGCCGATACTGTGCACCACTAAACAAGTCGAGGCTCGAAAGAACAACATTAAACTGAACATTTTTCAGTGTTAAACTTTGTTGACTGAGGTCGCAGTAAAATTACCAGTCGCACACACACTTTGGTGGTAAACCTGGCTCTCAGAGACATGTTTACCGCCCAAGTACGTGCAACTAGTGTTTTTTTTAATACTACGACCGGGGGCGCGGTGGCTCAGTTGGTAGAGGTGCAGGCTGCAAGCCGAGGGGTCCTCGGTTCGAATCCCACCTGCGGCAACCGCGTTGTGTCCTTGGGCAAGACACTTCACTCCGATTGCCTACATGGGGGCACGATGACGCTGTGTACTGAGGCGTACTGCACGTCCATGGTGCGCATGTCTTCAACCAATCTAACCCTGCCTGTGCTGCGGTACAGAGTTCAGAGTTACGATGTTGGAGAGCTGACAGCTGCTCGTCGTTGCTCGGTGGTTCTCTCCGGGTACTCCGGCTTCCTCCACCCGTAAAACTGTCACGGTCACGATTAGCCATTGTGCATAAGTATGTGACCTTAAACACCAATAAATAAATAAATAATACTACGACCTTAGTCAATTGTGTGCAACCTTCACTTTTCTGGTATGAACTGGCGATTGCAGCAAGTACACTCAGTTGTAAGCTTTACATGTTGTTTAACTTGTATATCCCATAAAGGGGCATTGAGAGAGATTAAGAATGCACATTGTGGTTGCTTCTCAACATTATTGAATGGTATGTCTTCACGGGAACCCCGGGATGTGAAGCAGTGCCTGTTCACTGCGGTAAACAGGCTCTGTTTTACTGGTAATAATAGGACCTAGTCACCAATGCTTGGGAGGTGCAAACCCTCTCTAAAATGGGCAACATGTATGGCTTATTAACACTCACCCTTGGTCATGAGTTGATACTCATGTTGTGGTCATGATTAGCCATTGTGTAAAAATATGTCACTGTGACCTTAAACACCAATAAATAAATATATAACATTAACAATTGAACAATTGCAGAAGATAATAAAATGTGGTTAATGAATTATCACAAAATGCTTGGTAACAATCGGTTGAACTGATGTTCCAGGAGTGGTTGCCTTTGTCATCCAATTGCCCACAATCGACCGATTGTGGTGTCTGTTCCAATCATCGGTTGAACACTATATTTGTATAGTATTTTTGTGCAAGATATTACAAGATCTTGTATGAAAACACAAAAAAAAATCGTGAAGTTAATTTTTGGCAACTGAATTTGTACAACTGTAGAACACATGAATTAAATTTATTTGTTAATTAGTCCAGCAATCTGAACATGATCATCAGTATCGGCGACTATCAGTCACAGGTACTGATGACTACGGTCAGATTCTGAACTAATCAAAGGTATACCGGTATATATCGCGATATTTTTTTCAATAACAATACAGGTCTTGAAATTTAAATACTGTGCAGCCCCAGTACAGAGGAGCCAACTTAATTGGATATATCTTAACTGAATAACCCTGTTTATTGAATATAATTTCCCAACACAAAACCATTTACCATACCACCAGTACAAATTTAACCTGTTAATTGAATATAGGTTATAGAGTAAACTCCTGTTAATTAAATAAAAAATATTGTAACGTGTCGAAAAATTACCCTGACTCACCCTAGTTTTCCTTTGTTTTAGACCAATTTGGCCTCAGTACGCACTATAGGCATTTAATCTTTATGGAGCTCTGTCAAACTAGATATAATAAAATAAATGCTAAGTTTATTTCATGAATACAGGAAAGTGAAACAATCCTTGTTAATTGAATACTCATGTTAATTGAATAATTTTCAGTGGCTATTCAATTAACAGGGTTCTACTGTAATATCTATATTTTAACTGTAGAACACATGAATTAATTTATTTGTTAATTATGTCCCCCCTTCCCAGAAGGGAGACATATTGTTTTAGTGCATATTCTTCTTCTTCTTCTTCTTCTTCTTCTTCTCATACAAACTTTGTCCGGGCCATAAGTTTTTTGTCTTTTGACCTACACCTTAGATACTTGGCATGTGGATGTATCACCATGAACCGGTGTGCAGTGTACCATAGTGACCTTCATGTGACCTTGACCTTTGACCTGAAGGTCAGATTTATGCGCTTTTTTTTAAGGGAAACTGTCTGGACCAGAACTTTTTTGTATTTTGAGTCAGGCTTTAGATATGTGGCATGTGGATGTATCACCATGAGCCGGTGTGTAGCGTACCATTGTGACCCTCATTTGACCTTGACCTTTGATCTGAAGGTCAGATTTGTGCTTTTTTCAAGGAAACTTTGTCCGGACCAAAACTTGTTTGTCTTTTGAGCCAGGCCTTAGATATTTGGCACATGGATGTATCACCATAAGCCGGTGTGTTGCATACCATTGTGACCTTCATGTAACCTTGACCTCAAGGTCAAATTTGTGTGCTTCAAATAGGGAGTAATTGTCCAGACCAGAATTTTTTTCTTTTTTGACCTAGGACTTGGTTATTTGACATGTGGATGTGTCACCATGAGACCGCATGTCGTCTACCTCGATGACCTTCATGTGACCTTGACCTCTGACCTTAAAGTCAAGTTTATGTACTTCAAATAGGGAATAATTATCCAGACCAGAACTTTTTTGTTTTTTGACCTAGGACTTAGATATTTGAGATGTGGATGTATCGCAGTTAGACCGCATATCACATGTAATCATGACCTTCATGTGACCTTGACCTCAAGGTCAATTTTATGTACTTTAAATAGGGAGTAAATAGTCCAGACCAGATTTTTTTTTTGGACATGTGGATGTGTCTCCATGAAACCGCATGTCCGCTACCTTGATGAACTGCATGTGACCTTGACCTCTGACCCCAAAGTCAAGTTTAGATATTTTATAGAGTATTATTTGCCAGTGTCATCATAACTTATTTCTCTTTAGAGCTAGACCTTACATATCTGGTATGGTTGTCAATATTTTTGTGTATATATCATTTGTAGTGCATAAAATAGAAAGGAAGGGGAGACATATGTTTTAGTGTGCTAAAACACTTCTAGTTAGTTCTGCAATCTGAACATAATCACCAGTATCGGTGACTATCAGTCACCAGTGATGAACCGATTATCGAAACTTGCTATGAACCTCTTACCGATTATTTCTCTGCCGATTATGCCAATTCTGATGGTTGAAATAGGACACAAAAGAAAACGTATTGGGGCCTGTTATACTACAGAATTTCATTGATAAATCACCAATTACGAAAGCTTTATACCACATAAGCATGTTCAGTGCTGGGCAATATTAGGGTGGTGGGGAGAAAATCGTTATTAATTCTTCAATCACACAATATTGTTCTCTTGTGAAGATTGTGCTTATTCCCGTAAATAGTGTGTGTACGGTTTTGTGTATAAGAATACATGTATAATACACATGGTTATATTAACCAGGAATATACTGAGCACACATACTTTGTGTCTTAATTGAAAAATAACTTTGATGTTAATGTGTGTTGTGAAGTTGTATGATGCATGGGTTACAGATACACATGCGATGTGTCAGAATTTATTATTTAATGTTTATTTTTAGCTCAACTTTGACGAAGTCAAATTTGAGCTATTGTCATGGCCCGTCGTCCGTCCGTCTGTCCATCCGTCCATCTGTCCGTCCGTCCATCTGTCCGTCTGTCCGTACGTCAACAATTGGCTATGGCTCGGGCTAGAGGTCGTATTTATGAACCGATCTTTACGAAACTTCTTGAGTACCTTTGTTATGACCCTGGGACGGGAACGACTGTTTTTAGGTGTGGTCCGAAATTCAAGATGGCTGCCAGCGGCCATTTTGTACCGATGATGCAAAAATCAGTTTTTTGTACAGAACTTCTGTATAAAAGTTCTGATTTGAATAAAGTTTTGTATAAATGTTTAGTACCATGGGATACATCACATATAATACGGGTTTTTTTCTCGTGCGTAAATTATGCAAATTAGACTGACTTTGATTTATTTAGTGTTACTTTCAGAGCTGTAAGTGCCAAGCTGCTATGGCTCGGGCTAGAGGCCGTATTTATGAACCGATCTTTACGGAACTTCTTGAGTACCTTTGTTATGACTGTGGGACGAGAACGAGTGTTTTTGGGTGCGGTCCGAAATTCAAGATGGCTGCCAGCTGCCATTTTGTACCGACGATGCAGAAATCTGTTTTTTGTAGAGAACTTGCATATGAAAGCTCTGATTTGAATAATTTTTTGTATGAATGTTTAGTACCATGGGATACATCACATATAATACAGGTTTTTTTCTCGTGCGTAAATTATGCAAATTAGACTAACTTTGATGTTTTTTGGTGTTACTTTCAGCACTGTAAGTGCAAATGCCAATACGGCTCGGGATAGAGGCCGTATTTATGAACCGATCTTTACAAAACTTCTTGGGTACCTTTGTTATCACCGTGGGACGAGAACGAGTGTTTTGGGGTCCGGTCCGAAATTCAAGATGGCCGATGGCAGCCATTTTGTACGAAATTTGGTGCAATCAGATTTTTGCACAGAACTTCCATATGAAAGCCCTGATTTGAATAATTTTTTATGTGAATGATTAGTACCATGGGATACATCACATATAATACAGGTTTTTTTCTCGTGCAGAAATTATGCAAATTAGATGAACTTTGATTTTTTCAGTGCTGCTTACACACAGTAAGTACACATGTCAATACGGCTCGGGCTAGAGTCTGTATTTATGAACCGATCTTCACGAAACGTCTTGGGTACCTTTGTTATTACCTTGGGACAGGAATGAGTGTTTCTGGGTGCGGTCCAAAATTCAAGATGGCTGCCAGTGGCCATTTTGTATCGAAATTAGGTCTAATCAGTTTTTTGTACACAACTTCTATACGGCTCAGGCTAGATGCCGTATTTATGAACCGATCTTTACGAAACTTCTTGGGTACCTTTGTTATTACCGTGGGATGAGAACGAGTGTTTTTGGGTGTGGTCCGAAATTCAAGATGGCCACCAGCAGCCATTTTGTACCAAAATTAGTGCAATCAGTCTTTTGTACAGAACTTCTGTATGAAAGTTCTGATTTGAATAAATTTTTGTATGAATGTTTAGTAACATGGAATACATCACATATAGTACGGGTTTTTTTCTCGTGCAGAAATTATGCAAATTAGATGAACTTTGATTTATTCAGTGCTACTTATACTCTGTAAGTGCACATGTCAATACGGCTCGGGCTAGAGGCTGTATTTATGAACCGATCTTCACAAAACTTCTTGGGTACCTTTGTTATCACCTTGGGACGAGAACGAATGTTTCTGGGCGCGGTCCAAAAGTCAAGATGGCTGCCAGTGGCCATTTTGTACCGAAATTATGTCCAATCAGTTTTTTGTCACAACTTCTACACAGCTCATATTTGTGAACTGATCTTCACGAAACTTCTTGGGTACCTTTGTTTTCACCTTGGGACAGGAATGAGTGTGTTTTGGGGTGCCTTTGTTATCACTGTGCTATGAGAACAAATATTTTGGGGTTCAGTCAGACCCACTCTGGGACTCAAAGATTTCTTTTCTAGTTTAGCATCTGACTGTCACCCACCTTTACAATACTTTACCTATACATTTGTTACAGGCAACGCTCAGTATTTATGTACAGACCATTACAATACTTTAGATGTACCTTTGTTATCAGGTCATTACCTAGATGTTTGTCATTGCTGTGTCACATACTATACATGTACATGTCTTTGTCTTGACAAGTTGAGCTACAGTGTCATTGACACTTTCATTCAACTTGTTACCTCCCTTGATTTGTTTATCCATTGTGTATATGTACTCTGCAATCAACATTGGAGAGAAACATCAAGGGAGAAAACTGAATTAAAAAATTAACTTGACAAACTGAAAACATGTTTGTGACAGTCATGTGACTTACATGTTGCGTAACAATCGTCTGTCATTGAAAAAAGTGTTTTGTAGTTTTTTCTCCCATTTTAATTATTGTATTGTGATGCTTGCATGATGAAGTACCACAGAATACAGGCTGAACACATTTTATTTATACATGTACCCAATGTTTCGTTGTACAGCATCATGATTGAAGGCCAGTGACTTTGATCAGTAAGGAAATGGTGGTGATCTCGTACCGATTTCAGATGGTAAATTCCATAATATCTAGGCTCTGCGAATCCCTAAATATTCTGCTCTGCACTACACGCGTTTTTAATGGGGAATTGGGTTTGGGTTTTCATACTTACCTCAGAAAAAGAACTTTTCTGTTTGGAGATGGGAGATTGCCAATAAAATATTCTCATTATCATTAAAATAAATGCGTTATGTTACCCTTATAAATTTGCTTTATATTACACAGGAAATTTCCCGGTTCCCGGTTCTGAGAGTAATTTCATTCCCGTTCCCGGTTTCTAGAAAACCAGGGAATATATTAAACCCTAGTGATGATGAAAGACCTGGTTGAAAAGAACAATGAAAATCATTTCTAACAGTCTGTTACATCATGACATACCATTGACTAACTTACCCTCATGAGAGGAATTCGAGAAATAAGTGACAGTGTCAGAGCTTCGATTTTGACAACCAATACACTGCCCTGTTTAGCAAATGTGCTTATATTTTAAACCTGGCCTGCACTTTATTGATGAAAATATTCGTGGGGTACCATGTTTGAAACTTTTCTGTTGAAACCGTGGGAGTTGAAGCAGTGCTTGTTTACTGAAGTTGTTTTTTGATTTAAAACAAAAATCTATTTCACATTTTTTCACATGTCAGTTCATACATTATGTTGAGTCTGAAAGCATGTCTTCCAGCATCGAGGGAATCCCTGCAAGACCCACAATTCAATGTTTTAACACTGTTGAGCCACAGATTTCATTTTCTGGTACTGACACATGACATTTTGCTTGCTATTGATTACAAAACATTGTATTGGGGGCTGTTCGTTTAGGCAATTGTTACCTCTTAATAAAAATTTACACTGTTCAGTTCACTGTGGTAAACAGGCTCTGTTTTACTGGTAAAATAGGTACCAGTCACCAATGCTTGGGAGATGCAAACCCTCTCTAAAATGGGCAGCATGGCTTATTAACGCTCAGCCCTGGTCTTGAGTTGATACTCATGTTGTGGCAATGATTAGCCATTCTGCAAAAATATGTGACCTTTACACCCGGTGAGTGGTACATGTGATGAAAGTTTGCAAGTGTTTCTTGTGTTGTTGTGAACAATTTTTAATACTTTTCTAGTGGAAAATATATGTCGCCACGATTAAGTAGTAATCCACTCTCTTCATTCTGTATATGTAGTCGAATTTTACTATCTATTTCCATCATTACATGTACACGTATCCCATTAGAGGTTAGGAATGATGTTAATGATCTCTGTTTACTAGTATAATATTGTTGGGTGTGCTGTATTTCTGCAGGAATTGAGTTTCACAGAATGGGCAGTTTGAGTTTGATTGCGACAAAAAGTGCACTAACTCAACGTGCTATTACTATTGGTTTATATATAGAATATACCCATAGTAGCTTGGTGTACCAAATGTACACCACGAATGGTGAAGTAGTGTTAACCACGAGCCTTTGGTGCATGGTTAACACCACTTCACCACGAGTGGCGAACATTTGGTACACCAAGCTACTTTGGGTATATTTTTTTTATACAGTGGAGCCGACTTAATTGGATATCTCTTAACTGTATAACCCTGATAATTGAATATAATTTCCCAACACAAAACCATGTACAATACCTCCAATACAAAATTAACCTGTTAATTGAATATAGGTTATAGAGTAATCTCCTGTTAATTGAATAAAAAATCTTGTAACCTGGCGAGAAATTACCCGGACTCTCCCCAGTTTTCCTTTGTTTATAGGCCTATTTGGCCTCAGTACCTCCAATACAGTCATTTAATCTGTTATATCTTGTTTGACAGAGCTCATGGAGCTCTGTCAAACAAGATATAGTAGAATAAATACTAAGTTTATCTCTAGAATACAGGAAAGTGTCACAATCCCTGTTGATTGAATAATCCTGTTAATTGAATAATTTTCATTGGCAAAGCGGCTTTTCAATTAACAAGGTTCCACTGTACCATGACCATCCTGGATCGTTGGATTAATGTGTTTAAATGTTAAATAAATCAATATTTACACATGTGCGAATCTGTATTTGTTTACATGACCACTGGTGGTCAGTACTTCCGCTGGCAATTTTATCGCTGAAGTGAAATAAAAAAAGAAATGCGCAAATTAGGGGGCCTTTTTCATTTTAATAACATACTATTTTGAGTTATAGATGTTTTATTAAACTGAGACAATGTATGTTTGTTAATTAACTCAACTTTGACATAGTCATCGCCCGTCGTCCATCTGTCCGTCTGGATATCTGTCCGTCAGTCAACAATTCAATATGGCTCGGGCTAGAGGCCGTATTTATGAACTGATCTTAATGAAACTTCTTGGGTACTATGTTATCACCTTGGGACGAGAACGAGTGTTTTTGGGTATGGTCTGAAATTTCAAGATGGCCGATAACGGCCAATTAGACAAACTTTGATTTATTCAATACTACTTATACACAGTAAGTGCACATTTCAATACTGCTCTGGCCAAAGGCATCTAACTGTCACCCACCTTTACAATACTTTACCTGTACATTTGTTACAGGCTACGGTCAGTATTTATGTACAGACCATTACAATACTTTACATGTACCTTTGTTATCAGGTCATTACCTAGGTGTGTTATTGCTGTATCACATACTATACGTGTACATGTCTTACACCAGGTGAGCTACAGTGTCATTGACACGTTCATTTTTGGTGTTTTATGAGGTAAACTTATTTAAAGACGTAATAAATAATTGCTGATTTCATTTCACTCTTCACGAGGCGACCAGTTTTAGACACGTTTGCATTCAAGGAGAGGTCACCAAAGATCAACTTGGATGTAGTTCCACTGCAAGTGTAAATTTTAACAACTGAAATCCCATTGTTGGTTTGTTCACCACGCTTGGTGTGTAAAGCTAAAATTTATGTCATAGGCTTTTTTCTATAGTAGAATAGGTAAGCATGTTATAAAATAAACTAATATTACAAAAATGATCCTTTCATGTATTATTTTAAATGAAATAAAACAGGCTTGGGGTGAGATCAATTAACTGTTTACAGTTAAGTGTAACTTTCCAGAAGGTACACTTAGTTTGACGTAAACTTGTTTAAAATAAAGTGGTGTGACATCAGTAAAACAAGTTGTTTTTAGCAACTATTGCCCTATCGTTCCCAGAAGAAGCCCTGCCTTTGCAACAGAAAATTTCTATTATGCTGGTTTGTCCTGTTACAACCTCTATCTCGGAGACGCTTTGATACTTTTGTTTCAGATTTTCGGCAATGATCAGACATTATGTAAAATTGATGCACGTAAATTTATTTAAATTAAGATGGCCAACTGGCAGCCGTTTTTGTTGAAACTTGGGTGTAATTAGTTTTCTGCCTAGAACTTCTAAACAACATCCCAATAATTTTTTGTCTGGGCAAGTAGCAGCATAAGATAAAACAATTTGGTGACACCCCCAATTATGGGGGACTATTGTCAGATCGCTGGTGATCGTCAATGCACTTGTTTTAATTTTTTTTTCTCCAACAAAATTTTCAAAACATTTCGGCAAAACCGTATCATGTGACTCCTCCTTAGAATGAGCTGGACCAGTTCAATCCAATGATGAGTCACATGATATGTTTTTGTTTAAGTTTTTTATTTTTTTTGACTGCTCAATTTGTATATTATGTGAGGATACTCTCACCTGCCCAAATATAGTATTGATACCATTATTAATTTTGGGAGAAAATCCCAGCAATCAATATTATTTGGCAGTGAGGAACAGGCCTGTCATGACTAATCAAGAAGTCAACTCATCATTGGAAAAGCGATCGATTCGGACTCCCGCGTTGTGTCCTTGGGCAAAGCACTTAACCCTGATTGTACACATGGGGGGCACGATGATGCCATGTACTAAGGCATACTGCACGTCGATGGTGCGCATGTCTTCAACCAATCTAACACTGTCTGTACTGCAGTGCGGAGTTATCGATGTTGGGGAGCTGGAAGCTGCTCGTCATTGCTCTGTGGTTCTCTCCGGGTACTCCAGCTTCTTCCACCTATAAAACTGTCATGGTCATGATTAGCCATTGTGCATAAGTATGTGACGTTAAACACCAATAAATAAATAAATAATAATCATTGGAAACACCCATAATTGACTTCAATTTCAAAGTCGATGATTATGGGTTTTCATCACTCCTTTACTGATGAATTATTATTACTCTCCTCCCCATCATGCTCATAAGAAGTGTCAGAGGCTGTAGAATATCAAAATACATTGTAATTATACCCCCACTTTTGAAGAATGGAGGGGTATACTGGATTACATACGTCCGTGCTTCCGTCCTTGTGTGAGTCCATCCGAGAATATTCATAACTTTCATAACTTTAGTAAATTATTATGGAACTTGTTTTCTGTAATATTTGGTCATAGGTATGCCCACACTAGGCGGTACACCATGTGGGGGTATGTACCGGACGACAGTCCAGCTCTTGTTGATATGGAAAAGAAGTTTAAAGATACAACACATGACACCACGTCAGGTGTTCTAGAACGTAATGCTGTACAAATAATTGGCCTTCTCAGGAAGGAGTGCAATTGCCTTCTTAAATCTTAATGCGACTATTATTAGGCTCTTGACCATTTCAGGTCCAAACCTGAGCCTTGGCTCAGGTTTGGGCCTGAGATAGTCAAGAGTCTGCATTTTCCTCGGGAGAGTAGCAGGCCTGTAGCTTACCTGCCTGCCAAAAGAATGTCCTGTCCGAGGAAGTAATGACCAAAAATATTGTTTTCTATATAATTGTTTCTAGAGGTTACAGAGAACGATTAAAGTCGACTTTAATTGTTAATCGGGAGTTCTGTTGCTCTGTGGTTACGGCATTGGACTTCAAACCGAAAAGGCCCATGGTTTGATCCCCGCGTTATGTCCTTGGGCAAGGCACATCATCTCGATTGCTCACATGGGGGCATGATGATGCTGTGCGCTAAGGCATACTGCACCTTGATGATGCACTTGTCTGCAACCAAGGCTAACCCTGCTTGCACGGAGTTGGGTATGTTGGGGAGACTGACAATTGCTCACTGTTGCTCAGTGGTTCTCTCCAGGTACCCCGCTTCCTCCACTAGTAAAACTGTCTGACACGAGGTGACCCTGGCTGTCGAAAGTATCATTGAACACCGATAAATAAATAAATAATTGTTATAAGTTTGGGGGGGTATATAGGAATCACCCTGTCCGTCCATCTGTCCATCCTTGTAAGCACAACTCCTTCTAAACCGTTTGAAGAATTTGAATGAAACTTTACACAATGAAAGAACTCCATATGAAGATGTGCATGAAGCAATATAATTTCGTTCTGACATTTCCAAGGGGATATAATCTAACTTATACCGTCTGTCCATCCTTGAAAGCACAACTCCTAAACCCTTTGAAGAATTTTCATGAAACTTTACACAATGGAAGAACTCCATATGAAGATGTGCATGAAGCAATTTAATTCTGTTCTGAAATTTCCAAGGGGAGATAATCTAACTTATACATTTCAGGTGCGGGAGGGGGGGATCACTTTGTGAGTTGCTCTCAGTACCTCTAGTTAATCAATTATTCTTCACAAGTTTGTCATGGAATTTCATAATCATGCCAGCCAGAGTGAGGAATGGAGGGAAAATGCCATCAGTATTATTTCAAATCAGATATCCTGACCATCACTATTAATAGGCAGGTAAGACTGTGCTCACTATGCTGTCGATTCATTAGGTAAAGGATTAACTAGTAACAGAAATCGTAACTGAAAATATCTTGTTGCAGGTTAATCAAATAACCGTTTAAATTCCACTCACATTTACCAGATACTCATTAGCTAGGCTTTCTTGAATGAGAGTTTTGGGGGTTTGTGGACTCTGCTTCTCCAAGAAGCATCCTAAAACCACAAACTACGACAGCAACAATAACAACAACAGGTAAGGCACATATTTACAACATTATCTTTCTGTCTGATTTGTTTGTTAAATCTATTTTGTTAACAGCTGAATTCCTTCAGTTTTACCTGTCTGTTTCATAGGAACACTGCCAAGTGATAAGCCAAGATCCAGTGGAATGAAGTTTTCTAGACTTGACCAATACAAAGGTGGCAATTGTACTGTCGGGTAAGTGATTTGTTTTTTTAACTCATCTGACTGAAATACCGTGTGAGCTAGACTGATCACTCTTTATCCGTTGTCTGTCGTCTGTTATAAAGGTGCTATTTGAGTCTTCTCGCAAACTGCTGAATCGACTCCAATAAAATTTCATGTGAATGATGCCTGGGGAGGTGTAATTCAGTTTTGTTAAAACTGATAAGCTCCCCCCTCCCTCAGGAGGGGGTGGGGGAAATTGCCCAAAATTAAAAAAAAAGACTTCTTATGATCTGATGGATGGAATATCTTTATATTTTTTCAAAAACTATTATCATTCTCTCCAGAAGCACTAATCTGAATCTTTTGATATACAACATCCATAAGAGGATCAGATTCATCTTTGTTCAAATCAAGTCCCTGATGGGGCTGAAACGGTTGGCTCATTTTCGTAACCGACTAACCGAGAGCTATAACCGGATAATATCCGGTCATCCGAAGCCATTATTTCTCTGATTATGGAATCAAAACTATAGGAATTGGAAAGAAGTATTCTCAAACTATTCCGTAGTGTGTATACAAACGAACGTTGTCGAGTACTCGACAACGTTCGTTTGTATACACACTACGGAATAGTTTCTACGATTATTCATTACTCACGGAAACTGCTGATCATTAACGAAGTCTTGAACGCCAAAGTTGATTATTTCTCAATATACACAATCTTTCATAAAGGAGAAACGGCAGATTTACTACGTTTTAAATGTGGAATGACGATCACTATCAATGTTTCGGATAACCAGTTGACGGTTTTTCTTAGCTAACTGGTTTGAAATCGATTATCTGGTTAACTGTTTCAGTACTAGTCACTGGGTTCATATTTGGGTTACCTTAGGAAGCCTGAATTTGTGGAATATTCTGCGAAAATCTTTCTCTTGTGATCCACCACTGAGAATTTTTCTCATGTGATCCACCACTGAGAATCTTTCTCATGTGATCCACCACTGAGAATCTTTCTCATGTGATCCACCACTGAGAATCTTTCTCTTGTGATCCACCACTGAGAATCTTCTGATATTTAGCATTCAGCATCATTATGATGATCAGATTTAAGTTTGTTCAGATCAAGTTTCTGGATTGATATTGGGGTTCCCTATGGCAGCCCAAATTTTAACTTGTATAATAAGAGGATTATTCTGTGAAAATCTTCCTCTTCTGATTCACCAGTGAGAATCTTTTGATCTTTATATTTCAGCACCCTTATGGGGTGTAGATTCAAGTTCGTTCAAATCAGATCTCTGTGTTCATATTTGTGCTCCCCGTGGGTGCCCAAATTTTAGCATTGCAATTTGAATATTTTTTTGAAAATCTTAAGATCCATCAGTCAAAATGTGTTGATATATGTTATACAGCATCCTGAGGGAAGGGGTGGGGGTTGTTCAGATTTAAATGTTTACAAATTAAATCCCTGTGTCTATATTTGGGTTACCTGTGAGAACCCGACTTTTGACCTGACACAATATGAGTGGGTCAGATTCAAGTTTGTTCAAATCAAGACCATGGGTTTATATTCAGGTTCCCTATTGGAGCCCAGATTTTAACTTAGTGCAATATGAGGAATATTCTTTGAAAATGTTCTTCAGATTCACCAGTCAGAACCGTTTGATATTTAGAATACAGCATCATTATGGGGTGAAATTCAAGTTTATTCAAATCGAGCACCTGGGTTCATATTTGGGCGCCTTCTAGAGCTTTAAGCTTAACTGTGCAATATCCCCACGGGAACCCCGGGAAGCAAAGCTGTGCCTGTTCACTATGGTAAACAGGTTCTGTTTTACTGGTAAAATAGGACCCAGTCACTAATGCTTGGGAGGTGCAAACCCTCTCTAAAATGGGCAACATGGCTTTTTAACGCTCACCCCTGGTCTTTGAGTTGATACTCATGTTGTGGTCATGATTAGCCATTGTGCAAAAATATGTGACCTTAAACACCAATAAATAAATAAATAAATAAATAAACTGTGCAATATGATCAAAATGCGTGAAAAAACCTCTTGATCCACCAGTCAAAAATCATTTATATTTGATATACAGCATCTTTATGGGAGTGAGATTCATATTTCTTCAAATCAAGTCCATCAATTCATATTTGAGGAAAATTCCTTAAAAATCCTTTTATTCAGATCCACCAATTAGCATCTATATGTTATATGAAATCCTTAAGATATTAAATCCTTATTGATGTCGGATTCAAGTTTGTTCAAATCAAGTTCTTACTAATCAGGCCTCCAGTTATTTAAACTCGTTGGACTTGATTACTCTGTATTCTGTGTAAATTGGTAATTTTTTATTTCTATGAAGTATTTGTAATAATACAATTTCTGTCTGGCAACTCTAAGAGATGTTTTGCAGTGGCCTAGTAGAGGAAAATAATTCAAGTAAATAATAAGTAACGAATTATTGTAAAAAATTCCTTAACCCTTCACCCAACACAGACGATATGAGAATTTATTATTTTAAATATCATTTTTTCAAATTTTTCCAAAAATTTCAATGAAACCATACATAGCATGTAACCCCTCATTGTAGTGAGCTGATTCCAATGAAGGTTCACAAGATATGGTTTTATTGAAACTTATTGAAAAATAATATTTTTTCAGCTGCTGAAATTGCAAAGTACATGGGCAAATGTGTCCAATTTTGTTAGGTAAATGGCTAATCACTTTTGGGGGGGGGGAGGGCACAGTGGCTGAGTAGGGTGAGGTACAGGCTCAAGCCAAGAGATCCTCGGTTTGAAACCTACCTGCGACAACCGCGTTGTGTCCTTGGGCAGGCTTATCATTTTGAAAATTGCAGAAGGGCCATTACAGTTTGCCTCAAATCACCCCAGGAGGGTCATTTTGGGTTCGCATAAAATGACCCCAGGAGGGCCATTTATGGTTTGTGGAGGTCATTTTGTTTCAGCCTGCTGGGTATACAACTAATATCATTTTAAGGTACATGGTTTGTGTAATTATGATGTACATCATCACATAATGTATAGATTTAGGCTCGATTATTTGGATGCCAGATACCAGGTTACCCATGACTCACTAACAGTGAGTGTTATAGTTATCTTGCATCCAAATAACCAAGCCCGTATCTATACATTACATGATGTCTGTACAAGCTAGTGCACCATGCTCACCACCAGATGCCGATAACCTGGGGCGAATCAATCAGATTTGGGAGACAAATCGTCCTGGCTTTGATTTTGGAATGAAACAGCCCAAGCGAATCGTCAGGGGTCAAACTGGCTTGGGGATGATACATCCCATAATCTTGCGTGACATGAGAATTGTCACAATCTGATGTACGATGTAATAACTAATTACAACTTTGGAAATGGCAGATCTCTCACTCGTATTTGGAAAGTTACTTACTGTCTCTTGGTGACTGCGTTGAAGACACACTACAAACTTCACAAATTGTGCTTTGTTACCTCCTTCAATCTGCGAAAATTGCCTTTTGAGACAACCGATTTTGAGGTGCCTTCGACTGAATTAATGGGCTGCAGAAATCGGGGTTAGGCAGATGTTTACTGTCCATGAAATTTTTAACTCAGGCGGGCGACTGTGGCCTGGGGCGATCGCCCACCTCAAAATGACAAGCCTGCTTAGGCAAGACACTAACCCCCATTGCCCTTTTGGGTGCACAGTGGTGTTGTGTACTAAGGTGTACTGCATGTCGATGGTGCACTTGTCTTTCAACCAACACTAACCCTGCTTGTTTGGAGTTAGTATGTTGGGGCTGACAGTTGCTCGGTGGTTCTCTCCGGGTACTCCAGCTTCTTCCAGCCGTAAAACTGTCGTCATCATGATTAGCCATTGTGCAGAAATATGTGACCTTAAACACCAATAAATAAATAATAATCACTTTGTGAAGAACCAATGGGCCTTTGTCAGGTGAGTGATTCAGGTCTCCTGGGGACCTCTTTTTTAACAATTTTCTTCCAGTGATTATTTTCAGAATGCTTAAATGTTTTGTTTCCATTGCTAATATTTAATTTTGTCCCTGAATAGATAGATGTTCATGTTCATGAATGGTTTAGAAGAAAATGTAAGAACTAGAGCTGTAGATTAACCAAAACCGAACCAAGGTTTTTAGTTTTTTTAACAAACCGAAACCGTCGACATCCCGTAATCTGAGGTTTTTCGTTTTTTTTAAATACTCTCTTGCTGCAGAAATTCACAGAATGTAGCCATCCCAGACTAGTGAGAGTACCCAGACACTGCCAATGGCAGTGTCTGGGTACTCTTACTACTCTGGGAAGAGTACATTCTGTGAATTTCCGACATTTCAGTTTAGTTGTGTTTTCAGCTTTCCTCATGTTGCATGTAGGTGTCAGACCTCGAAAAATGGCCAAGCACAATAAAAGTTCTGTATATTTAGGTAATTGTTATATTGGCCTTCCTGATTCTTCATGTATTATAGCTTATTTCGGGCATTCATTGAGTTTCACTCAATTTCACTACCATTCAGTTATGACTCCGGACATAAGAATGAGTTTTATTGAATTTTATTTGGCCTCATGAACAAACCGAAAAACCGAACCGAACCGAACCGAGGTTTTACTCCACCTGAAAAACCAAAACCGAAACCGAACAAGAAATTTAAAAACCTACAGCTCTAGTAAGAACTTCAACTTTAACCATTTATCTGATGAATAGGATGCATTTGTCTGCCGTAATGTATTACTTAAAAATTTGAAAAAAAAGTTAAAAATTTAAATAAAACCATATCAAGTGACCCCCCTCATTGGAACAAGCCAGTTGAGCATGTTCCATTGAGGGGGTCGGGGCTGTCACAGGATATGGTTTTGTTGAATATTTTGTAACGAAGTGTAAAATAACAAATTTTGATAAGAGGGTGTAAAATGATAGTTCCAATTCGCGTAAAATAGGTCACACTTGGGAAAAAAATAGATTTTGGCTTAAATTGGAAATTGTCTGGAATTTTCAATTTTAAATCTAAAAGACACACTAAAAATTTGTGTTAATTTTACACATCTGCGAAATGCTGAACATTATGATCCTGTAATTTTTCAAAATTTGTAATTCTGTATGGAAAATCCCATGTTAATGTCCAAATTGGCTACAAAAAACTAGTACTATGGGATTTTTAAGAGTTAATTTATGAGCTTTTTGGTATTCGCATGCTCACCTTTACTGTAGGTTGTCCCAAAGACATCCACTTAACCTGAAACTACAAGGTTTCAAAAATGTTCAAACTGAAGTGGAAATTAACATTGAAATCTCCATAGGAAAAAACATTTGCAAAAAAAAGTTTTTTTTGCTTCTGCATGTTCCAAAAATTTTCTGATTGCAAGGTGTATTTTTTCAGCTCTTGTATATTTTTTTTTGATTTTATTTTGTCTCAAAGTGAATTGTAAAATGTGGTATCGTTTTGATCATTTTTGTTTTTATCTTTTATCTGTTGAGTCGGAATAATTTGTTTTCAGATATTCTGCTTGGCTTATTCCTTCAGTCTGCGAATGATCAAACAATGACGTCATTCTATTGTCATTTTAATTAGGACTCGGAGGTGTTGTTTTTTTTTTGTGGAGGCAGTGACCCATGCTGCTCATACAAAATAAGAGAATTGATTAATTCAATCGGAAGCGAAAACTTTAAATTTAATTAATTTACGTCACATTCTCTGTAGTGCTGGGCGGTATTGAGAAAAAAAAATATCGCGGTATTTTCAGAAAAATACCGCGGTATACGGTATTATCGTGTCATCAATTGTTGTTGTGTTAATGTTACTGGGACATGAAATTTAATGACTGAAATTGTTTTGGACTTGGCCTAAATTGTCACAGCCGACCGAACGCCAGGCGCAATGCTACTGATAACCACGGTCAGACATTTTAATAGGAATATAGGCAAACTCATTTTCTTCACGACTTAGCATTAGGCCTACGTCAACTTCTTCATTTAATCTGAATGAAACCGGAAGGCGGAAGTGAAACTGAAAGTTCAATCACTTCATCAACATCACGTGACACATCATACTAAAATCATAAAGCTGTAAGTCGTCAATGCTTTGGTGTACACACACACCTGCTCCCGGCCATTTGACGAAATATAATGCCGAGAAAAATATACTGCTCCGGCACTCCCCTTATATAAAACATACATTTATATATGGGGAGAGGTAAATTTTCTCGACAATCGACATTAGCCTAATTCATATTTATTTCATCAAAATGGTCGGGGGGACGGGAGCAGAGTCAGCAGACCAGTGCCTGTGTTTAGACACAGCAAATTGAGCAAACGCAATGAAATTATTTGTATTTGTTTCTGTTCCCATTCAGTCATTCACAGTCTCATACTAACCTCGAAAGCTGGACGCCTGGAAATTTCACGCAACAACTTTATTTGGAACAAGTCAAAAAGAAAATCTTTTCAGCATAGAAATGTGTGCGGTGAATGGGAAAATCACCTTTCCAAAAAAAACCTACAAGAGCACAGACTGTTTTGCATGAAAGCTGATTGGTTGACTTACAAGTCAAAACGGCACGTGACTGTTGGAGCACGCACTGGTTACAATCACGCGTTTGCAATGGCGCATTTCCAGATTTTAAAAAAAACCTGGTACGCTCAGAAATCGAAGTTCACTGGGTGCCGGTGGTAAAGAAAATGCCAAAGATACACCATGCACGTGTGTGTTGTGGGCCCTGAGACTGGCCTGAGTCTGACTCGTGTACAATTTCAAATTAAATGCCCATGGTAGAGTCACAGCCCAACCCCCCCCCCCCCCCCCCACCCCCCCCCCCACCCCCGCCTCACACACACTTGTTCCCAGTAACTTCCCTACAATTATGGGGACCATAGCAGGACATATTCCGACATAACGTACACAACCCCTGTTCGAGTGGTCAAATGGACTGTAGGAGACTGTTCTATGAAGATTATTAATATTAGCATAATACTGTAGCATTACTGTTGGCATCGCAGTCTATTTTATTTTTTAAAAAGGCCTAGGGCTCGTATTGAGATATTGCAGGTTTCCTGCAATATATCAATACGAGCCTTTTTAAAAATAAAATAGCAGGACGCTGGTCCCAACTTTCAAGTTTGCGACATGGCATAGGCCTAACAAGCATAGCATGGGCGCAGAACACGTGGGGGGGACGTGTCCCGCCTCAGATCTCATCAAGGGGGGGAATTATACCCCAGAAGCCACTAGAATGCACCATTTGATAGCGCAATTTAAAAATTTTCTTAGGGGGGAGAACCCCCCCCCCCCCCCCAAACCCCCCTCGACCAGCTTGTGCCTGCGGCACTCGCTGCAGATGCCTTCGGCATCTGCCCGTCCCCCCCCCCCCCCCCCCCCCACACTTTTGGAAAGAGATCTGCGCCCATAAAGCATAGACTATATTATCGTAAAACTAGTCCAAACTTGGGTCCAAAAGTCCGTAATAGATTTTTGGGGTTCGGTTTCTTTTGGTCGTAGCAACCCCCAAAAATATATAATGGTCATTGGGTCAAAGTTTGGACTGGACCACTGTGGTAAAAGGTGTTCATGTGTTCCCTTATCTCATTTTGGAGATTTTTACCGTGTACGTTTGTTCTATATTTGTGTTCAAAGTATCCACCCAAGTGACAGTGACACATCACCCTTCCTGTCCCCTCCCCCCCCCCCCCAAAAAAAAATAAAACAAAACTATCAACCATCCTACATTGTACACACTACACACTAATAAGAGTCTAAGATTACGCAGACCCCCTTCCTCCTCCCCAATCACACACACACTTCCGAGTTCCCACCGCCCCTGAATAGGTTCCTTGCCTTTCTGGTGCTGAATAGAAACTGCCTACGGAGGTGTTTTTTAATAACTTTTTTTTTCAAATTAAGCAAATTAAAGCAATATGTCTTTTTTGTAGAATTATTGTTTAACTTTTCGTCTTATCGTCTGTCGAGATAGTACTTAGACACAAGGAATACAGACAGAATTGTGTTTGCCAACAAAACCTAGCTTATTACCCCTAAATGGAACAAACTGAGCAAGCTCGATCCAGTCGGGCTCTATAAGCTACGTGCAACTGTGCATGGCCAATGGCGATGGGGCAAAAAACCTACCCCTGCAAGACAGCCCCATACTCACTCATATCTCTTTTCAATTCCTCCGCCACATAGTTCACTTGATTATTTCAACCCCACCCAAATGAAACAAAATTGGGACACAATAGTTAGTATCGCGAGTTTTTGTGTAAGTCTAATGATGCTCGGTATAAAACTTCTTGACGGGTTAGTCGCTTTTTCTGTAAAGCTAAACTTGCATTAATGCGATGTGTTCAACATGTCACATTGAAGCAAGTTTAGTTCACAGGAAAAGCAACTAACCCGCCAAAAGTTCATGTGGGATATTTTGGAATTTGAAAGGGGGGGGGGGGGGGGGGCAAAAGTCAGATATTGGGAGTAGCGTGATTTTTGAAAGTGTTTGTGGGTCGCAGTGCACCCGGAGTCTGGAGGTGGGGTTATGGCCAACTTATTGGGTGCCACTTAAGTTGGTTTAACCCACCATCAAACTCCCTGACTTAGGCTCACTAGTTAGCTTTTCAAATAATATTTTGGGAATAATTTCCTTGTGAGTCGGCTATCCCCAGACCCTAGTGGTCCTGAGTCCGGACTCCAGAGGGGGTGAAAATTGTGAAATGTAACCTATGAAATCATGGATTCTGGAACCCACTCCACAAGACCCCGACATTTAAAGACCCCGACATTCAAATAAAAAGTTCTGTTCTGCAAAGGGACTTCGACTAATGGACCTTTTCTGTAAAGCTAAACTGGCTTTCATGTGACACATTGAACAGGTCACATGAAAGCAAGTTTAGCGATAGCTTTTCACCTGCCCCAAAGAGTCGTAGTGCATATTTTGGAAGGGGGGGGGGGGGGGGGGGGGCGCCGGGGCGGCACACAGAGAATTGAGATTTTGGGAATAGTCACTGCTTTTGAAAATGTGTTGGACGGAGAGGGTGAAATGTATGCAGTAATTTTGGATTAATCTTGAAATTGAATCCATTCCCCAACATTTAAATGATCAATTGTGTTCCGAAAAGCAACCTGGGTGATTTTAGGAAATTAGGACATTAGTGATTAGTGAACTATCGGCGAAATCGCAGAACGGGCCCCGAGGCCATGAATTGTGAAGTGTGATAGTAAATGGACACGTCCCCAAACTCCCCATGCAGTATTGACGTGAACATCACCCATGCACTGCCGACTCCCAGTCTCCCATCCCATGATCCCACAGAGTGGCACAGACCCACAGTCCCACACCGAAGATAGACCACCCCCCTCCCCCACTCACACATACACACGCTCTCCTAGAATACAATTTGTCATTCAGGATAGCGGGTGCAACATTGTGTGTGTGTGTGTGGGGGGGGGGGGGGGGGGCGCTTCTTTTAGTTCTGTTGTGACCTGTTAGCAAAAAACAAACACCAACCTGTATGTTCTCAACTCATTATATTAAGTGTCGAAACAAAATACACTGAAGCTTATGCTTTAAGCCTTAGAGAAATAAAAAGTCCAAGTGGCCGTCACTGGCCAGTTAAAATAATATGGTTAACTTTCTTTCACCTTCTTCTTGAAATTCAAACTATTTTTTTTAAAGTCATCAAACAGTCGCTAATAACTAACATTCATTAGCCTAAATGTAGTAACTGGAATTTGGAAAATTGGAATAGGCCTACACTTTATTTATCCGTTATTGTTTAAAGATTCTTGGTTAAAAACACCAACATATTTACTTTGGCAGGGTTTAAGCAGGCCCTTTTGTTTGTAACAATATTCCCCGCGGTACTGAAAACTCTCTCAGAGGAACTACTGGTTGCTGGGATACATAAAAACTTCCTTGCAACATTTGCGAGGAACGGGAAAAGTTCACAGTTGGCTTTCCACCAGGATAGAGGGTCAGCATCTTGACTTATGGGAGGAAAGTTCATGTAGGTTTCTATTTCGTGAGTTATTTTCATTTCGAAATCCTCTCTGAAATTGTCCTGTGGCTTTGTTGACGGTGATTTGAAAAAGTCACTGAGGGTTTTTCTTTTCTTAGTTGGGGGGTGTACGCTGATGGGGGTTGCAACCTCGTCAATCTTGGCGCCAGTGATCGCCTCAGAGCCAGCGGTGGACTTGGAAGTCTTGGAGTCGGAGGCAGACTTCGGGATCTGATTTACAACGAGGGCTTCATTTTTAATCTTTGATTTTATGTTTTCTGTATTGTCCAAATAGGTAGCCTTGAAGCGGGGGTCAAGAAAAGTGGCAATTTCTATAATCTCTGACACACCTTCATCACTAAACTTATCTGTCAGGTAATCAATGATTCTCGATTTAATGTCTGCTGTGAGCTTTGTGTCACCAGCGCTTACTTTTAGAATGTCAGATTCAAAGAGTTTGAGAACAGGTTTTATGTACGAGATAGTAATGTGCTGCTCGCCAGACAGAATGTCGGTGAATTCGGCCAGTAGCTGGAGAGCAGAGTTAACTGATTCAAAAACGTCAATATCCTGCCAAGTGGGTATTAAGTGGGCGGCTTTACGATCCGCACTTAACACCTTAGAAACAGCTTTCTCTTGTTCGAGGAGGCGAGCTATCATTTTTTGCTTTGACCCCCACCTTGTATCACAGTCAGTAACTAGGTTATGTGAGGGAAGCCCAAGTTCTGCTTGTGCCAAGCCAAGGTCGCGTTTTTTCTTCCAGCTATGGGAGAAGTGTGTAATAACCTTTTTGCCGACACCTATAGCCCGATCAATTCGACTCTCATTTTTCAACGAATTCCCCACTGCGAGATGAAGCCGATGTCCAAAGCAAGACATACGTGTCCACGCGTTTATCTCAACTGCCTTGATGACATTACTCCCATTGTCTGACGTAACAGCCACCATCTTATCTTCTCTGAGGCCCCACGATGAGAGGACCTGGCGCATACCAATGGCAAGATTTTCGCCGGTGTGATCATCAGGTGTGTAAATAGTTTCTAAGCACTTTGCATGTAGGGCCCAATTAGAGTCGATAAAATGGACAGTTAGGCTCATGTATGGTTCTGACGTTATACTTGACCACATGTCAGTGGTGGTGGCGAAATATTGTGCATTACGCAGAGTTGCAGCCATGGCATCTCTCGTTTTATTGTATAACAATGGGATTGCTTCCTGGGAGAAATATTTTCTGTTTGGCAACTTATAACGACTGTCAAAAACCTTTAACATTGCAACAAACCCATCCTTTTCTACAGTATAAATGGGAAGCATGTCTTTTCCTATGCAATGAGTGACTGAATCAGTCAGCGTTTTCCAGCGCTTCCCCCCACGCTCGTAAAGACTTCCATGAGCAAAACTCTCGGAAACAGATGGCTGGACTGCAGTAAGTTCATTTTTCATTGTGAGATTGGGTTTGCTGCCAATTTTGCTCAGTCTGGAATATTCAGTAGGATGATGAAGCTTCATGTGGGTATACAAGTTGGAAGTATTTCCTTGTTTGGCCACAACGTTCCTTCTACATAATTTACATTGTGGTGAGTTACTGTCCACCTCGCCATTGTCCACCACCAGTTCAAAGTACTGCCACACCACTGACTTTGTATTTTTTTTTATCATTGTCGAAGACTCGAAGTGTTTGTATTGTCCGCCATTATTAGCCTATACTAATACGTCACGTTGCCATCACCACTCAGGCACTCACCACCAGGCTGGTGAGGGAAACCTGACGTATTGGTGCAGGCTAAATCCCGAGATAATTACACTTTGTCGCAACACCTAAACTGGTGCAAAATGAGGTCGCAGCACTGCATCAACAAATTCAACACTGCTGCACTGATCGATTGCAGCGCTCGGCAGATAAAATGAGTTAAAGCGTTAAAGGGCCTTTATACATGTTCAGTTGTTGTGAACTCCGTGCCACGGCCCACGTGGGGTGGCTGTTGGTCGCCAGTGGTCGGGCGGGTGGGTGCCTTTCCAAGACGATTTCTGAAGTTTGAAAGAGAATTGTTCCATCGAATCATTCAACTGGATAATCAACTTGCAGAGTCGCAGCCGAAAGTATATATGAAATTATGCATGCAGCCATGCACTGCCGAATCCCACTATTAGGACCAGGTTACCCGTGAGTTTTTTGTGATGGCGCCTTGATCAGTGGCGTAGCTAGGATATTTTAGGAGGGGGGGGGGGGGGTTGGGGGGGGGGCAGAGCTTATACTCATCCGACGAAGTACTTCATGATCAAGTGCCGTTGACACGAGCATTTTCAGGTAGTTGGGGGTCATGGAGGATCCCCCCCCCCCTCCCCGAAAAAGTTTGAAATGGGCTATCAAATGGTCTCATGGCTTATTGATTAGAAAGAAAAAAATATTGATTGTTGAAAAAAAAAATTCCGAAACAGACATTATCAAAATTTTTAGCTGGGGTGCACCCGGTGCAGCCCCCCCCTCCCCTGTCGCTCCCTGGGGGTCATGACTGGCCTTCATGACGATACATGTGAAGACTAAAGTGTCCCATAAGACACTGGTATGTTTTTTTTCGCCAAATATGGAGCCCACCACCCACCCATAAGACCACCCCACCTCCCCCCCTTCGCCACCCCCCACAGCACGACTGTTCTGGTGTCTAATTCACAACCACACCACAGTATTTAAAAACCGTTGCGTCGAACATCGCGACAGGCAAAAACTACTGACTGAATTTAACCGTACAGTGTTGTACTGTTATTAGGAGAAAGTAAACGTGGGACAGGGTTCTCGGTGAGAGAAAGGGTGGGTTTGTGGCTTAGCCTACTTACTGGAAGGCAACTTGGGGCCTGTGCAAACATATTTTCCATGCCCAGCATACGAGGCCTACTTAATGTTTGCAAAATATCTATCACCGGGTAGAAATATGGAAGGTGATTACGCCATGGTTTTGGCCCCCCCCCCCATCCCCCCCCCCCCCCCCCCCCCATCCACACACACACACACAATCAATCGAATCCGCTAAGCTTAATTCAGGAAGGCCAACTAGGCGCATGTCGGCCATTATCGCGAGTTTGCACCCCCACTCCCGTGTAATTCAAGTTACAAAATCATGAGCAGTCAGAGATATATCAGATATTGAAAAGCAGTTATTCTTGTGAACACGTATATGCCCTCCCTTTGACATTTAATACTGTAATGAGACCCCCGCCCCCACCTTCATACGCACAGATAAACACACGTCATTATTTTCATTTGTCCATTTTTGAGTGTTCCATTTCGCCCCAAGATTGGGATGTTTTATTTCAACGGCAGACGTTCATAACCATTAAAAAAAAAAAAAACATGGGACGTTTCGTCACCTGACTCACCTTGGTAAAAACGATCGACGGGTGGCATGGGCCAACCACGCTTTAAAGATTCGGTTTGGTTGGATGACAAATTACATGCGCGCACGCGTAGATCAATCATCTAGCAACCTTTCCACATTTGTCACAGCTCACAAAATTCTGTTCAGCAGCTGTCGCTGTGCCATTTTCATCTTACCTACCTTCATTGTTGGCATAAGTCATGATAAGTGGCATTAAGAATGAAACCTGGGAGTTGGGATCGTAGTCCCACAATTTATAAATAAGATAAATAACAGAACGACTGCAAATTACGGAATACATTAATTTTAATGAAAAACCAACAAACTATTCATTCAGAAAATGACGACTCACGTGTGTGGCAATCAATTCGCTGCCTCTGTAAACATCGCGGTAATACCGCATTTTCGGTATACCGATTAAATTAAAATGCGCCGGTATTACTGATGGTATTGGATTTCATACTGAATATAATCGGTATACCGAAATACCGCCCTGCACTAGCACGGAGTGTAAACTGCCTGGGGCTGGGTCGCCGTGCCTGTAAACAGGAAGACCCAGCCGCTCCTGTCTTTTATAGCTAATTACTGAATGGAATTATCCTTATATACCAAAGCTATTTAACACCTAAGTATTTGACAAGGGTGCGGAGTGTAAATTGCCTGGGGCTGTGTCGTCGTGCCTGCAAACAGGAAGACCCAGCCGCTCTTGTCTTTTATAACTAATTACTGAATGGAATTATCCTTATATACCAAAATTATTTAATACCTAAATATTTGACAAGGGTGTGGAGTGTAAACTGCCTGGGGCTGGGTCGCCGTGCCTGGAAACAGGAAGACCCAGCCGCTCTTGTCTTTTATAACTAATTACTGAATGGAATTATCCTTATATACCAAAACTATTTAATTCCTAAATATTTAACTGGGGTGCGGTGTGTAAACTGCCTGGGGCTGGGTCGCCGTGCCTGTAAACAGGAAGACCCAGCCGCTCTTGTCTTTTAAAGCTAATAACTGAATGGAATTATCCCTATATACCAAAACTATTTAATACCTAAATATTTGTCTGTGGTGCGGAGTGTAAACTGCCTGGGGCTGGGTCGCCGTGCCTGTAAACAGAAACACCCAGCCGCTCTTGTCTTTTATAACTAATTACTGAATGGAATTATCCTTATATACCAAAACTATTTAGTACCTAAATATTTGACTGGGGTGAAGAGTGTAAACTGCCTGGGGCTGGGTCGCCGTGCCTGTAAACAGGAAGACCCAGCCGCTCTTGTCTTTTATAGCTAATTACCGAATGGAATTATCCCTTTTTTCCAAAATTATTTAATACCTAAATATTTGACAAGGGTACGGAGTGTAAACTGCCTGGGGCTGGGTTGCCGTGCCTGTAAACAGGAAGACCCAGCCGCTCTTGTCTTTTATAACTAGTTACTGAATGGAATTATCCTTATATACCTAAACTATTTAATACCTAAATATTTAACTGGGGTGCGGAGTATAAACTGCCTGGGGCTGGGTCGCTGTGCCTGTAAACAGGAAGACCCAGCCGCTCTTGTCTTTTATAGCTAATTACTGAATGGAATTATCCTTATATACCAAAACTATTTAATACCTAAATATTTGTGTGGGGCGCGGAGTGTAAACTGCCTGGGGCTGGGTCGCCGTGCCTGTAAACAGGAAGACCCAACCGCTCCTGTCTTTTATAGCTAATTACTGAATGGAATTATCCTTATATACCAAAGCTATTTAATACCTAAGTATTTGACAAGGGTGCGGAGTGTAAATTGCCTGGGGCTGTGTCGTCGTGCCTGTAAACAGGAAGACCCAGCCGCTCTTGTCTTTTATAGCTAATTACTGAATGGAATTATCCTTATATACCAAAATTATTTAATTCCTAAATATTTAACTGGGGTGCGGTGTGTAAACTGTCTGGGGCTGGGTCGCCGTGCCTGTAAACAGGAAGACCCAGCCGCTCTTGTCTTTTAAAGCTAATAACTGAATGGAATTATCCCTATATACCAAAACTATTTAATACCTAAATATTTGTCTGGGGTGCGGAGTGTAAACTGCCTGGGGCTGGGTCGCCGTGCCTGTAAATAGGAAAACCCAGCCGCTCTTGTCTTTTATAACTAATTACTGAATGGAATTATCCTTATATACCAAAACTATTTAATACCTAAATATTTGACTGGGGTGAAGAGTGTAAACTGCCTGGGGCTGGGTCACCGTGCCTGTAAACAGGAAGACCCAGCCGCTCTTGTCTTTTATAGCTAATTACTGAATGGAATTATCCTTTTTTTCCAAAACTATTTAATACCTAAATATTTGACTGGGGTGCGGAGTGTAAACTGCCTGGGGCTGGGTCGCCGTGCCTGTAAACAGGAAGACCCAGCCGCTCCTGTCTTTTATAGCTAATTACTGAATGGAATTATCCTTATATACCAAAGCTATTTAATACCTAAGTATTTGACAAGGGTGCGGAGTGTAAATTGCCTGGGGCTGGGTCCTCTTGCCTGCAAACAGGAAGACCCAGCCGCTCTTGTCTTTTATAGCAAATTACTGAATGGAATTATCCTTATATACCAAAATTATTTAATACCTAAATATTTGACAAGGGTGCGGAGTGTAAACTGCCTGGGGCTGAGTCGCCGTGCCTGGAAACAGGAAGACCCAGCCGCTCTTGTCTTTTATAACTAATTACTGGATGGAATTATCCTTATATACCAAAACTATTTAATTCCTAAATATTTAACTGGGGTGCGGTGTGTAAACTGCCTGGGGCTGGGTCGCCGTGCCTGTAAACAGGAAGACCCAGCCGCTCTTGTCTTTTAAAGCTAATAACTGAATGGAATTATCCCTATATACCAAAACTATTTAATACCTAAATATTTGTCTGGGGTGCGGAGTGTAAACTGCCTGGGGCTGGGTCGCCGTGCCTGTAAATAGGAAAACCCAGCCGCTCTTGTCTTTTATAACTAATTACTGAATGGAATTATCCTTATATACCAAAACTATTTAATACCTAAATATTTGACTGGGGTGAAGAGTGTAAACTGCCTGGGGCTGGGTCACCGTGCCTGTAATCAGGAAGACCCAGCCGCTCTTGTCTTTTATAGCTAATTACTGAATGGAATTATCCTTTTTTTCCAAAACTATTTAATACCTAAATATTTGACTGGGGTGCGGAGTGTAAACTGCCTGGGGCTGGGTCGCCGTGCCTGTAAACAGGAAGACCCAGCCGCTCCTGTCTTTTATAGCTAATTACTGAATGGAATTATCCTTATATACCAAAGCTATTTAATACCTAAGTATTTGACAAGGGTGCGGAGTGTAAATTGCCTGGGGCTGGGTCCTCTTGCCTGCAAACAGGAAGACCCAGCCGCTCTTGTCTTTTATAGCTAATTACTGAATGGAATTATCCTTATATACCAAAATTATTTAATACCAAAATATTTGACAAGGGTGCGGAGTGTAAACTGCCTGGGGCTGGGTCGCCGTGCCTGGAAACAGGAAGACCCAGCCGCTCTTGTCTTTTATAACTAATTACTAAATGGAATTATCCTTATATACCAAAACTATTTAATACCAAAATATTTGACTGGGGTGCGGTGTGTAAACTGCCTGGGGCTGGGTCGCCGTGCCTGGAAACAGGAAGACCCAGCCGCTCTTGTCTTTTATTACTAATTACTGAATGGAATTATCCTTATATACCAAAACTATTTAATACCTAAATATTTGACTGAGGTGCGGTGTGTAAACTGCCTGGGGCTGGGTCGCCGTGCCTGTAAACAGGAAGACCCAGCCGCTCTTGTCTTTTATAGGTAATTACTGAATGGAATTATCCCTATATACCAAAACTATTTAATACCTAAATATTTGACTGGGGTGCGGAGTGTAAACTGCCTGGGGCTGGGTCGCCGTGCCTGGAAACAGGAAGACCCAGCCGCTCTTGTCTTTTATTACTAATTACTGAATGGAATTATCCTTATATACCAAAACTATTTAATACCTAAATATTTGACTGAGGTGCGGTGTGTAAACTGCCTGGGGCTGGGTCGCCGTGCCTGTAAACAGGAAGACCCAGCCGCTCTTGTCTTTTATAGCTAATTACTCAATGGAATTATCTCTATATACCAGAACTATTTAATACCTAAATATTTTACTGGGGTGCGGAGTGTAAACTGCCTGGGGCTGGGTCGTCGTGCCTGTAAACAGGAAGACCCAGCCTCTCTTGTCTTTTATAGCTAATTACTGAATGGAATTATCCTTATAACCAAAATTATTTAATACCTAAATATTTGACAAGGGTGCGGAGTGTAAACTGCCTGGGGCTGGGTCGCCGTGCCTGTAAACAGGAAGACCCAGCCGCTCTTGTCTTTTATAGCTAATTACTGAATGGAATTATCCTTATATACCAAAATTATTTTATACCTAAATATTTGACAAGGGTGAGGAGTGTAATCTGCCTGGGGCTGGGTCGTCGTGCCTGGAAACAGGAAGACCCAGCCGCTCTTGTCTTTTGTAAGTAATTACTGAGTGGAATTATCCTTATATACCAAATCTATTTAATACCTAAATATTTAACTGGGGTGCGGAGTGTAAACTGCCTGGGGCTGGGTCGCCGTGCCTGTAAACAGGAAAACCCAGCCGCTCTTGCCTTTTATAGGTAATTACTGAATGGAATTATCCCTATATACCAAAACTATTTAATACCTAAATATTTGACTGGGGTGCGGAGTGTAAACTGCCTGGGGCTGGGTCGCCGTGCCTGTAAACAAGAAGACCCAGCCGCTCTTGTCTTTTATAACTATTACTGAATGGAATTATCCTTATATACCAAAACTATTTCATACGTAAATATTTGACTGGGGTGCGGAGTGTAAACTGCCTGGGGCTGGGTCGCCGTGCCTGTAAACAGGAAGACCCAGCCGCTCTTGTCTTTTATAGCTAATTACTGAATGGAATTATCCTTATATACCAAAACTATTTAATACCTAAATATTTGACTAGGGTGCGGAGTGTAAACTGCCTGGGACTGGGTCGCAGGGCCTGTAAACAGGAAGACCCAGCCGCTCATGTCTTTTATAGCTAATTACTGAATGGAATTATCCTTATATACCAAAATTATTTAATACCTAAATATTTGACAAGGGTGCGGAGTGTAAACTGCCTGGGTCTGGGTCGCCGTGCCTGGAAACAGGAAGACCCAGCCGCTCTTGTCTTTTATAACTAATTGCAGAATGGAATTATCCTTATATACCAAAAACTATTTAATACCTAAATATTTGACTGTGGTGCGGTGTGTAAACTGCCTGGGGCTGGGTCGCCGTGCCTGTAAACAGGAAGACCCAGCCCTCTTGTCTTTTATAGATAATTACTGAATGGAATTATCCCTATATACCAGAACTATTTAATACCTAAATATTTGGGGTGCGGAGTGTAAACTGCCTGGGGCTGGGTCACCGTGCCTGTAAACAGGAAGCCCCAGCCGCTCTTGTCTTTTATCACTAATTACTGAATGGAATTTTCCATATGTACCAAAACTATTTAATACCTAAATATTTGACTGGGGTGCGGAGTGTAAACTGCCTGGGGCTGGGTCGCCGTGCCTGTAAACAGGAAGACCCAGCCGCTCTTGTCTTTTATAGCTAATTACTGAATGGAATTATCCTTTTATACCCAAACTATTTAATACCTAAATATTTGACTGGGGTGCGGAGTGTAAACTGCCTGGGGCTGGGTCGCCGTGCCTGTAAACAGGAAGACCCAGCCGCTCCTGTCTTTTATAGCTAATTACTGAATGGAATTATCCTTATATACCAAAGCTATTTAATACCTAAGTATTTGACAAGGGTGCGGAGTGTAAATTGCCTGGGGCTGGGTCGTCGTGCCTGTAAACAGGAAGACCCAGCCGCTCTTGTCTTTTATAGCTAATTACTGAATGGAATTATCCTTATATACCAAAACTATTTAATACCTAAATATTTGACTGGGGTGCGGAGTGTAAACTGCCTGGGACTGGGTCGCAGGGCCTGTAAACAGGAAGACCCAGCCGCTCATGTCTTTTATAGCTAATTACTGAATGGAATTATCCTTATATACCAAAATTATTTAATACCTAAATATTTGACAAGGGTGCGGAGTGTAAACTGCCTGGGTCTGTGTCGCCGTGCCTGGAAACAGGAAGACCCAGCCGCTCTTGTCTTTTATAACTAATTACCGAATGGAATTATCCTTATATACCAAAACTATTTAATACCTAAATATTTGACTGGGGTGCGGTGTGTAAACTGCCTGGGGCTGGGTCGCCGTGCCTGTAAACAGGAAGACCCAGCCGCTCTTGTCTTTTATATCTAATTACTGAATGGAATTATCCCTATATACCAGAACTATTTAATACCTAAATATTTGTCTGGGGTGCGGAGTGTAAACTGCCTGGGGCTGGGTCGCCGTGCCTGTAAACAGGAAGCCCCAGCCGCTCTTGTCTTTTATCACTAATTACTGAATGGAATTTTCCTTATATACCAAAACTATTTAATACCTAAATATTTGACTGGGGTGCGGAGTGTAAACTGCCTGGGGCTGGGTCGCCGTGCCTGTCAACAGGAAGACCCAGCCGCTCTTGTCTTTTATAGCTAATTACTGAATGGAATTATCCTTTTATACCCAAACTATTTAATACGTAAATATTTGACTGGGGTGCGGAGTGTAAACTGCCTGGGGCTGGGTCGCCGTGCCTGTAAACAGGAAGACCCAGCCGCTCTTGTCTTTTATCACTAATTACTGAATGGAATTTTCCTTATATACCAAAACTATTTAATACCTAAATATTTGACTGGGGTGCAGAGTGTAAACTGCCTGGGGCTGGGTCGCCGTGCCTGTAAACAGGAAGACCCAGCTGCTCTTGTCTTTTATAGCTAATTACTGAATGGAATTATCCTTTTGTACCCAAACTATTTAATACCTAAATATTTGACTGGGGTGCGGAGTGTAAACTGCCTAGGGCTGGGTCGCCGTGCCTGTAAACAGGAAGACCCAGCCGCTCCTGTCTTTTATAGCTAATTACTGAATGGAATTATCCTTATATACCAAAGCTATTTAATACCTAAGTATTTGACAAGGGTGCGGAGTGTAAACTGCCTGGGGCTGGGTCGCAGTACCTGGAAACAGGAAGATCCAGCTGCTCTTGTCTTCTTTGGTATCAGTAATGTTTTTTTTCCCGACAGCTTGTAATATTATGAATGCCTAGATGGGATCCAATGATTCAGGATAAAACAAATGTACTGAGAAAAGGCTGATCTGTTCTGCATGTAGTGTATCAGTATCTGACTATCAATTGCCTTTCTGAATGCATTTCAGAACTTAGCAACCATCATAGGTTTATTTATTTTTTTATTGGTGTTTAAGGTCACATACTTATGCACAGTAGCTAATCATGACCGTGACAGTTTTACGGGTGGAGGAAGCCAGAGTACCCGGAGAGAACCACTGAGCAGCTGCCAGCTTCCCAACATCGTAACTCCGCACTGCAGTACAGGCAGGGTTAGATTGGTTGAAGACATCGACGTACAGTACGCCTTAGTACACGGCCTCATCGTGCCCTGATGTGGACAATCAGGGTTAAGTGCCTTGTCCAAGGACACAACGCGGGAGTCTGAATTGATCGCTCAGGTGGTCACCCATCCGAGGACTAATCGGGCTCAACGAAACCATCACAGATACATTCATAAAAATTATTTCGTCACAACATATGGGAAAATGTATTTTCAAAAAACTGTAAAAAATAACTGATGAAAAATACCACAACATGTTGGTGTACTGAGTATCAGTTTTGTTTCAGGTACACTCAAAAATTCTAATCTCAAACACAACAAGGCACTTTAACTCTGAACCTGCTGAGTATCTTCAAGATACTTTTCAGCAAATCTAGTCATGGCTGCTTCACAGCAGATTGGATGTAAAATTTATCTCAATTTACTCCTGAAATCATTGGTAAAAAAAAAATACATTCAGTTTACAGATTGAAAATTTGATTAAATCTCCCCTCATGATACTTATTTTAGTGACAAGATATATTCTCTTTTGGCCAGGAATATCGGCTAACAGTATGCAAGGAGTTAACCATTGTGGGCAGCATATCTTTAAACAGTTTTGCTACACTTTGACAGTCTGCGTCTTGAGACTGTGCAGTTGTTTCTAGGAAAGTCTTGGCCAAGAAACAACTTCCAAAGTTCTAAGAATGTAACTTGTGAGTTTACCAACAGTCTGCATGGTGGAGCACCTGTTCTGTTGCAGAAAATGTGGTCAGAGTCAAAATAGTCCTTTAGGGGTTAAGTTTTCATCAGAAAATTTAGCTGATCACTTTTATGTTTACAGTACTGTACATATCAAACAACTCTATTTGATGTTCAGGATCGCATCGACTTGGGTGTGGAGGATAAACTGCCTGGGGCTGGATCGCCATGTCTGGAAACAGGAAAACCTAGTAACTCTTGTCTTTTTGAGTGTCTTATTTTAACATCAGTGCAATTTTCAATGCTGGTACATCAAAACTCGACTTCTCTTTATGAAAACTGAGAAATTGCTTCCGGCTCTGTGAGCTGTGTTCACAAAATACATTGTTTCTCTTGTTTGATTCACAATCAATTTACTTTCACATTCTGTAAATTCAGTAGAAACAGACCAGATGGGTACTTTTTGTTATTATCATTATTATATTAGTTATTAATTTAATTTTTTGTTTCTTTAACTGGTAGAGTGCGAGAAGCTAGTGTTCAACCGATGATCGGAACCGGCCACCACAATCAGCCGATAATGGGCAATTGGATGACAACGGCAATGGCTCCTGGAACATCGGTTCAACCGATTGTTGCCAAGCAATTTGTGATTTTTCTGAATCACATATTATTATCTTCTGCAATTGTTCAATTGTTAATGTAAAATGATGTCGATGATTCCATTCAATAAAGTTGAGAAACAACCACAATGTGTATTCCTAATCTCTCTAGATGCCCCTTTACGGGATATACGTGTTAAACGAATGTAAAGCTTACAACTGAGCACACTTGCAGCAATCGCCAGTTCATACTGGAAAAGTTTAGGATGCACTCCATTGACTCAGGTTGCAGTAAAATTACCAGTCGCGCGCACTTGGGCGGTAAACGTGGCTCTGAGAGCCACGTTTACCGCCCAAGTGTGCGTGACTGGTAATTTTACTGGGACCCCAGTCAACGAAGTTTAACACTTTGAAAAATGTTCAGTTTAATGTAGTTCTTTCGAACTCCGACTTGTCTTGTAGCGCACGGTATTATAATTGGAATCGGCATCAGAATCGGCCGATTGTGGGCTCAAATAACGGGAAATCGGTCAGCGACCATTTTGGTAATCGGTTGGACACTACTAGAAGCCACTATCAGGGCTTTGATATGAAGAGCAGGTATCCCAGCCTAAAGGTGTCATATTCTGTGGATGTACTTCTTTTCATCTTAGAAGTGAAATTCCTTAGTCTATATTGGTTTGCCTTGTTACAATTTATGGGAGAGTGCCTCTTGGCACTCTCCCATAAATTGTAACAAGTCAAAGACATGTGAACAAATTTTAATGACCAAAAATATCTTAGCACTCTACCAGTTAAGCAAGGTGCATCCATTTGGAAATCGATTTTTTTAAAATTGTTAAAACACCAGTACTTCTTGTTTGGATATAGGCCTACAAATGCATGTATAATTAAATAATTCTCTGATTTGTTAATTCTTTACTAAACATAATGGCCAAAACTGGTCAGTGCTATTCATAAAAATCACTATTCAACTTAAATTATTTTTTTCACTTTTTGTTTCAAAAACATAGCTTATAACCTTCATTGGAACAAGGTCATTGAGCTTGTTCCAGTAAGCAGTCATAAGCTGTGTTTTTGACTCTGAAAATAAAAGAATTACTTATTCAAGAATTTTGTTTCCAAGTGTTATTTGCCTTTAGTGTTAGCAGGGTTCCTGCGCCTCCTTGAATTCCTTGAAAGTCCTTGAATTTCAAAACCCCCTCCCAAGGACCTGGAAACTCCTTGAATTTTGAAGCACTTCCTGGAAACTCCTGGAATTTTGGAAAAATCGAGTTGGTTGCTCACTGGATTAATTCAACTCCTAACATTTTTCCTTCTTCCCAACACATGGTCGCTTTATACTCCTTGAAAACTCTTGAATTTCACCCAGCTGACTCCTGGAAACTCCTTGAAAAATTGATCTGAACCTCCTGGAAACTCCTGGAATTCACTTCTCAATTTGGTGCAGGAACCCTGGTTAGGAAAAGGGTTAAAGGATGCACACTATTCCAAAGTGATTGAGTGTTCTGGTGGGAAATTTCTCATTAACCCTTTACCCAACGCAGACGATATCAAAATTTATTATTTTAAATATCATTTTTTCCAATTTTTTGAAAGATATTTTTTCAACTGCTAAATTTGCATATTACGCGGGCGGATGCGGGCGGTTCGTTGGGTAAAAGGTTAATAAACGATTTTCAGTGTACAGCTTAAGCATTTTCTATCTTGATATTGTAAAGTATCCAATGTGTTAACGTATCTTAATATTTTCAAAGAATATCTCCGAGTCTGTAATTTACATGTAGGGAGTATGATGGCTCAGTGGTTATGACAGTGGACTTCAAACTGAAAGGTCCCCCTCAACCCAGGGATTTTCTTTCTGGATATTGTAAAGTATCCAAAGTGTTAACCCATTTACATGAATCTGCCACATCTGCCCAAGTAATATGCAAATTTAGCAGTTGAAAAAGTATTATTTTTCAAAAAATTTCAACAAAACCATATCATGTGACCCCTCGTTGGAACGAGCTTGTTGTGGGATTAGTATCAGATAACCATCCTCCACCTTAAACTCTGCATACTTTGGGTAGAATTTCCTGCTAAGTATATCGGTACTTGATTCAGTTTGAAAAATATATTCAACGCTATTTTAGCAAGATACTCTACAGTAAATTTGAGTAATCCTTCCATGATCCATCAATAAGTTTGCTGTTGAAGTCTTCTTTGAATTTCATACAAAAGTAGGTCATGACTATTGTATGGCAGGTCTGGAAATAAAGGATTTACATTGTAACCTGCTAGGAGGTTTATGCCATATAGCATGCCCATAACCAATAGGAATAGGGTGTTGTGGTGCTTCTCCGTCTTCTCTTTTTTACTAGGTCAGTCAAGCTTTTTTAACCTTTTACCCAACGCAGACGATATCAAAATTTATTATTTTAAATATTTTTTTTAATTTTTCAAAAAATGTCAACAAAACCATATCATGTGACCCCTCGTTGGAACGAGCTCGTTGAGCTCGTTCCAACGAGGGGTCACATGATATGGTTTTGTTGAAATTTTTTGAAAAACAAAAATTTTTCAACTGCTGAATTTGCATATTACGCGGGCGGATGCGGGTGATTCGTTGGGTAAACGGTTAACGTCTGAATGGGATTCCCGCCTATATAAATATCAACAGCTAACATGCGAGATCGCATGTTTGTTGTTGCAATTTTTTGGCAGAAATGTATTACTTACTTTGTCATAACCTGTAGTTCAGTTGCGTATTTTACAATTGACGTAACCCACACATAACCTAAATGGTCGGTTACAAGTTATTTCCAGGCCTGGTACAGCAGCCATAGCCTAACTTGATGAGAAATTCAAGAAATACTTAGCATATATATGATCCCCGTATTGGAATGAGCTCATCGAGCTTGTTCAAATGAGGGATTACGTGATATGGTTTTGTTGAAATGTTTGGAAAAATTTGCAAAAAGAATAAAAATAGATTTTGATATTGTGTGCTTTGGATAAAGAGTTATTAACTCCTATCTTGCCTGTTTGACTACCAGGGCACTCATGGATGAGGGCACTTTTTGTGCTTTTTTTTATTTTGGATGTTTGTTCTTTGTTGGAAATTTTATGTTTTTGTTTTAAAATGTTCTCAATGTTGTGTGGAATTATTCACTGTTAGACAACATACGGTTAACTCAAACCGATGAGCTTGACTCATTGTAGTAAATTTTATTTGCAGTAAACGTATGTAGCTTAGATTTCCATGGACAATTCAGAAATACACCAAATACTGTGACATGTGCAGTACAGACATAAAATAGTGTTCTCATGAAACCGACTAGTTTCGTCTTACCAGGGATGTAAGTTTTCAGGGCTTTCCCTGAAATCAGGATTTTTGATGAGAAAATGATCAGTTTCAGCGTTTATATCTGGTGAAAATCAACCATTTTTAGTGAAAGCCTGTCAGATTATTGAGGTTCAGGGTTTTTCGTCAACAGTTACTTACTGCTGTATAAACCAGAATGACGTAGTTTGAGGAAGTTTCAAATAGTTGAAATCAGCAATTTAATAAATAATTTATTTCATACGATTTTCCTTTTTTGTTTGACATATAAATTACAGTTTACCAAACAACCTGTCTTCTGGTTAGTAAATAATTGCTAAATACCAGCAGAAGAAAAATAAAGTAATGTTCCTAAATTTGATGCAATTCCCTATTGTTGCTACTGAAACATTTTTCAATTTATCCATCCCAAAATTTTTCTCCATGGATTAATGAGCTGAATGAGGAAAGCATACATCTCAGTGTTGGATGGTATTATAGAATACCAATTATAATTGGTACAATTTTCAATACTGTAACTGATAATAGCAAATTTTAAAGCATAATCGGTACACCAAAATGTTTGTTTTACACAGTATGCAAATTTTAACTTTCTTATTACGATTTACAGGAAGTGATTTTACTTCACTGGTGCAGATTATCGTTTGTTTAAATTTGTGTCTTTTCTTTTTTTACCACCCTGTCTGCCTCACAGTCCATGGAATGTTTTTTTTATTACTTTTCTTTCCAACTCTTCAAGTGGTTTGTCTCGAAAGTCACCATTATTTCGAAAGCAATTGAATATTGTTTACCTCGAATTTGAAACAAGTTGAGGTGAGAAGACTTATGACAGTATGCATGCATAGATAGTAACATTGGACATTTCGACCAACGGCACTCCTGCTATTTAAAACCTGGAAATTTACCTTGGGAAATGCCAAGGGATTACATGTATTTATACCCCCCACAAACAAAGTTTGGGGGTATAGGAATCAACCTGTCCGTCTGTCTGTCCATCTGTCCGTCTGTCCATCGTTGTAAGCGCAACTCCTCCAAAACCGTTTGAAGAATTTCCATGAAACTTTACACAATGGAAGAACTCCATATGAAGATGTGCATGAAGCAATATAATTCCGTTCTGACATTTCCAAGGGGAGATAATCTAACTTACACCGTCTGTCCATCCTTGTAAGCGCAACTCCTCCTAAACCGTTTGAAGAATTTTCATGAAACTTTACACAATGGAAGAACTCCATATGAAGATGTGCATGAAGCAATATAATTCCGTTCTGACATTTCCAAGGGGAGATAATCTAACTTATACCGTCTGTCCATCCTTGTAAGCGCAACTCCTCCTAAACCGTTTGAAGAATTTTCATGAAACTTTACACAATGGAAGAACTCCATATGAAGATGTGCATGAAGCAATATAATTCCATTCTGACATTTCCAAGTGGAGATAATCTAACTTATACCGTCTGTCCATCCTTGTAAGCGCAACTCCTCCTAAACCGTTTGAAGAATTTTCATGAAACTTTACACAATGGAAGAACTCCATATGAAGATGTGCATGAAGCAATATAATTGCGTTCGGACATTTCCAAAGGGAGATAATCTAACTTATACTGTCTGTCATTCCTTGTAAGCGCAACTCCTCCTAAACCGTTTGAAGAATTTTCATGAAACTTTACATAAAGGAAGAACTCCATATGAAGATGTGCATGAAGCAATATAATTCTGTTCTGACATTTCCAAGGGAAGATAATCTAACTTATACCGTCTGTCATTCCTTGTAAGCTCAACTCCTAAACCGTTTGAAGAATTTTCATGAAACTTTACATAAAAAGGAAGAACTCCATATGAAGATGTGCATGAAGCAATATAATTCCGTTCTGACATTTCCAAGGGGAGATAATCTAACTTATACCGTCTGTCCATCCTTGTAAGCGCAACTCCTCCTAAACCATTTGAAGAATTTTCATGAAACTGTACACAATGGAAGAACTCCATATGAAGATGTGCATGAAGCAATATAATTCTGTTCTGACATTTCCAAGGGGAGATAATCTAACTTATACAATTCAGGCGTGGGGGGGGGGGGTGTATCACTTTGTGAGTTTGCTCACAGTACCTCTAGTTTACACTTGGACTTCACTTCAAAGTGATTGGCTGTTTGCACACGCGTAAGTCACGATAGCATTTTGCCTTCAAAATAGTGTGCACAAAAGTGTTTGATAAAAGACCTATGCAAGATACTTTTTTGTTTTCAAATAAACAAAAGCAAATCTTCATATCCTCTGTGGTGTAGCGCCTTAACAGCTGTTCTAACTAATCTAGCAGGACCTGACTCAGATGTTTGAATTAAACAATGAGGTTTAGTACTGCAATCTATGTCAACTGCAACAGATTTAAAAATACCAAGGGTTTTATCAGCCTCTGTTGCAAAATTCACAAGTAGATGCATTTTGCAGAAAATATTTCCCATTGAAAGGACATAATCCTGTTTTTAGAGTCTAGGCACCCACCCAACAGGCTACTGCAGGCAGTTCTTGAAGATATACAAAATAAAGTAAATATTGCTGGCATAAGAGCCCTTGGAATTGTAGACAAAATTATTACAGGGCCATATTGGCACATGTTAGAAAAACAAAGAAGCATTTTGGATGCTAATGATTATTTGAAAATAATGCAAGAAAAATTTGAAAAATGGTCCAGAGATGCATCACCCATTCTCATCGGGGAAGAACTTTTCACTGATGAAGACCTTAAAATTCACAAAGATGATTTTTTGATTCATTATTTGAAGAAACAAATGATGTCGTACTTGATGAATTAGCCCAGCAGGCACTGGAACTTCTAATGCATGCTATGTTAATACTTCTGGAAAGACAAGCCTGTAATCATTTACCTGAGGGAAAATATAGCAGCCCGTCCCAAGCACTAGCAGAACAGGCAAGTAAAGTGCCCAAAACAAATGTTGCTTCCGAGAGAGATTTTGCTATTCTTGATCTCCTAGTCAGAATTAAGCCAGGAGAAACTGTCAGGTTATATGAAACTTTAATCCTGTGGATGAATAACAAAACTCTGGAGTGGCTGAATGAAAAGTCTCCAGAAGTATGTGTTCAGTTGATGAATGAAGCAAGAAAAAATGCTAGTTTTGTGCGTAGCCAATTTCGCATCAGAAATGAAAATATCTCAGTAAAAAAATAGAACATCTTCTTCAAAAACAAGAACAAAAAGAGGATAAACTAAATCCCATTCTTAATGGGTTGATCTCACCAACAGAGTGTCAAATTTAGGTGGTGTTTGGGTGGCAACTAAGGAAATTGATTAAAGAATTGCTGAACTTTCAGATAAAGAGGGTAGAGAGGCTCTGATCAACCAAATAAATTTTAGACTTCAGGTACTACACTCAAAAGGTGACAAAACGTTATTCTATCAGTCACAAACTGTTGCAAACAAGCATGTAGTGTTTCCCAATTCAACACTTGTATCAAATTTGAAGGAAATATTAAGGCTCAATCCTCAAAATTCTAAAAATTCTGATACTTCTGAAAACAAATTGAAAATTTGAAATCCTTCTGAGAGAGAGAGATTCTTTTCACAGAAGAAAAGCAGATGCTCTTTTCCAAGTTGACAGCTGCAAGAGAGAAGCGCATTGTATTAGCGCAGGTGGAAAAACTTCCAATCTTTTTAAAATCACCTGACTTGTTAATTGGTAAAAATATAAAATCAGTGCATAGAAGGTGATTTGGAAACATCATGGTTTTCAGCAAAGGTTACTGGAATAAAAAAACATTCGCCAACAAATCCACTGAAAACAGAATATAACATCAGATATGACGAGGATGATGGAATCGGGCATTTCCCTCTGCATTCAGATCTGAAAAATGGAGGTTTGATGATTCTTTAAGTTCTACCACTTCAAAAGATAAAAAATATTGTGTTTAGTCTTGCTGTATATGTGGAGCCGATTGTCACTAAAACACCCATATAGTGAAATTTCCACCCACCGAAATCATTAAATATTTGTGAAAAAGAATAAGCCCAAGCAATGGTTCATCCAGGTCAACCCCAAAATACACTTGCTGAACTATTGCTAGTGATTCTATTTCTTTTGCACAGACCATGTCATGAGGCATTCTTTTGTGGGTAATAATAAAATACTGCACAAATACTCTATGACTCCATGAAGAAACTCAAGGGTAAAGAAATTGGAAATAAAGTTCAGGTAATTTCTCTCGTCAGTCACCCACTCAGTCTACTGTATACTAAACTATACAAGTACAAGTCAGTAATTCAGGTTGATTGGATTTCTTTCAACCTTTGTGCGGAGTGTGAAACTGCCAATGGACTGGGACGAGTACCCTTATGGGGAGTCCCAGTCGCTGAGGTTCATGTTTAAAATCTAATGAACTGACCTTGGTGCGGAGTGTGAAACTGCCAATGGACTGGGACGCGGACCCTTATGGGGAGTCCCAGTCGCTGAGGTTCGCATTTAAAATCTAATGAACTGACCTTGGTGCGGAGTGTGAAACTGCCAATGGACTGGGACGCGGACTTTTATGGGGAGTCCCAGTCGCTGAGGTTTGCGTTTAAAATCTAATGAACTGACCTTGGTGCGGAGTGTGAAACTGCCAATGGACTGGGACACGGACCCTTATGGGAAGTCCCAGTCGCTGAGGTTCGCGTTTAAAATCTAATGAACTGACCTTGGTGCAGAGTGTGAAACTGCCTATGGACTGGGACGCGGACCCTTATGGGGAGTCCCAGTCGCTGAGGTTCGCGTTTAAAATCTAATGAACTGACCTTGGTGCGGAGTGTGAAACTGGCAATGGACTGGGACGCGGACCCTTATGGGGAGTCCCAGTCGCTAAGGTTCGCATTTAAAATCTAATGAACTGACCTTGGTGCGGAGTGTGAAACTGCCAATGGACTGGGATGCGGACTCTTATGGGGAGTCCCAGTCGCTGAGGTCCGCGTTTAAAATATAATGAACTGACCTTGATGCGGAGTGTGAAACTGCCAATGGACTGGGACGCGGACCCTTATGGGGAGTCCCAGTCACTGAAGTTCGCGTTTAAAATCTAATGAACTGACCTTGGTGCGGAGTGTGAAACTGCCAATGGACTGGGACGCGGACCCTTATGGGGAGTCCCAGTCGCTGAGGTTCGCAATTAAAATCTAATGAACTGACCTTGGTGCGGAGTGTGAAACTGCCAATGGACTGGGACGCGGACCCTTATGGGGAGTCCCAGTCGCTGAGGTTCGCGTTTAAAATCTAATGAACTCACCTTGATGCGGAGTGTGAAACTGCCAATGGACTGGGACGCGGACCCTTATGGGGAGTCCTACTCGCTGAGGTTCGTGTTTAAAATCTAATGAACTGACCTTGGTGCGGAGTGTGAAACTGCCAATGGACTGGGACGCGGACCCTTATGGGGAGTCCCAGTCGCTGAGGTTCGCATTTAAAATCTAATGAACTGACCTTGGTGCGGAGTGTGAAACTGCCAATGGACTGGGACGCGGACTCTTATGGGAAGTCCCAGTCGCTGAGGTCCGCGTTTAAAATCTAATGAACTGACCTTGATGCGGAGTGTGAAACTGCCAATGGACTGGGACGCGGACCCTTATGGGGAGTCCCAGTCGCTGAGGTCCGCGTTTAAAATCTAATGAACTGACCTTGGTGCGGAGTGTGAAACTGCCAATGGACTGGGACGCGGACCCTTATGGGGAGTCCCAGTCGCTGAGGTTCGCGTTTAAAATCTAATGAACTGACCTTGGTGCGGAGTGTGAAACTGCCAATGGACTGGGACGGGGACCCTTATGGGGAGTCCCAGTCGCTGAGGTTCGCGTTTAAAATCTAATGAACTGACCTTGGTGGGGAGTGTGAAACTGCCAATGGACTGGGACGCGGACCCTTATGGGGAGTCCCAGTCGCTGATGTTCGCGTTTAAAATCTAATGAACTGACCTTGGTGCGGAGTGTGAAACTGGCAATGGACTGGGACGCGGACCCTTATGGGGAGTCCCAGTCGCTGAGGTTCGCATTTAAAATCTAATGAACTGACCTTGGTGCGGAGTGTGAAACTGCCAATGGACTGGGACGCGGACTCTTATGGGGAGTCCCAGTCGCTGAGGTCCGCGTTTAAAATCTAATGAACTGACCTTGATGAAGAGTGTGAAACTGCCAATGGACTGGGACGCAGACCCTTATGGGGAGTCCCAGTCGCTGAGGTCCGCGTTTAAAATCTAATGAACTGACCTTGGTGCGGAGTGTGAAACTGCCAATGGACTGGGACGCGGACCCTTATGGGGAGTCCCAGTCGCTGAGGTTCGCGTTTAAAATCTAATGAACTGACCTTGGTGCGGAGTGTGAAACTGCCAATGGACTGGGACGCGGACCCTTATGGGGAGTCCCAGTCGCTGAGGTTCGCGTTTAAAATCTAATGAACTTACCTTGGTGCGGAGTGTGAAACTGCCTATGGACTGGGACGCGGACCCTTATGGGGAGTCCCAGTCGCTGAGGTTCGCGTTTAAAATCTAATGAACTCACCTTGGTGCGGAGTGTGAAACTGCCAATGGTTTGGGACGCGGACCCTTATGGGGAGTCCTAGTCGCTGAGGTTCGTGTTTAAAATCTAATGAACTGACCTTGGTGCGGAGTGTGAAACTGCCAATGGACTGGGACACGGACCCTTATGGGGAGTCCCAGTCGCTGAGGTTCGCATTTAAAATCTAATGAACTGACCTTGGTGCGGAGTGTGAAACTGCCAATGGACTGGGACGCGGACTCTTATGGGAAGTCCCAGTCGCTGAGGTCCGCGTTTAAAATCTAATGAACTGACCTTGATGCGGAGTGTGAAACTGCCAATGGACTGGGACGCAGACCCTTATGGGGAGTCCCAGTCGCTGAGGTCCGCGTTTAAAATCTAATGAACTGACCTTGGTGCAGAGTGTGAAACTGCCAATGGACTGGGACGCGGACCCTTATGGGGAGTCCCAGTCGCTGAGGTTCGCGTTTAAAATCTAATGAACTGACCTTGGTGCGGAGTGTGAAACTGCCAATGGACTGGGACGGGGACCCTTATGGGGAGTCCCAGTCGCTGAGGTTCGCGTTTAAAATCTAATGAACTGACCTTGGTGCGGAGTGTGAAACTGCCAATGGACTGGGACGCGGACCCTTATGGGGAGTCCCAGTCGCTGAGATTCACGTTTAAAATCTAATGAACTCACCTTGGTGCGGAGTGTGAAATTGCCAATGGACTGGGACGCGGACCCTTATGGGTTGTCCCAGTCGCTGAGGTTCGCGTTTAAAATCTAATGAACTGACCTTGGTGCGGAGTGTGAAACTGCCAATGGACTGGGTCGCGGACCCTTATGGGGAGTCCCAGTCGCTGAGGTCCGCGTGTGCAGAATGAACCTGTTATTACAGACTGTATCGTGAAGAAAAGTGTTTCTTACTCTTCTGCTACTCCTTGTACTTCTCTTGCTCCCTACATTTCAGTCTTCTTTCTTACTCTTATTATTGCTAATGCTTTATGGAACATATTTATTTCTCAACCTTCAGTGGAGGTAATTATTCACTGGTAGAGTGCTAAATTATTTTTGGCCATCAAATCTTGTACTCATGTCTTTGCTTTGTTACAATTTATGGGAGAGTGCCCATAGGCACTCTCCCATAAATTTTACCAAGGCAAACCCTTACAAACTAAATAATATTACGACAAAGATAATAGAAAGCACATCGACTGAATATGAACCTTCAAAGTGTAATACCTCTGCTTCAGAATGAAGCCCAAATATGGGCTTCCAGCCCTCTACCAGTTAAACATTTCTAGCATTTATCATGTTCAGAATCTTTACTTAGTCTATGCATTTGGACACTTACATTATTATTTTTTAAATTTATTTTCTCTTATTCCTGTTTACTGTACATTATTACAGTCTTTCATTTGTTTTGGTTCATTCCCACTAGACCAATTCCCTTTAGACCAATTCCCACGAGGCCAATTCCCAAAAGACCAATTCCCCTTAGACCAACTGATGTGTTCTACATTTAAAATAATTCTATATCAATAATTTGATATATTTATAAATATTTATAAATATATTTAATGTTATTGATATTCAAGCCTGAAAATAAGCAGTCTGTCATTTGCAGAAAGAGGTCCCCAGAGGGTGAATTTACTGATGCTATCCCAGTGGGCCAGTTTATCCTCAGGGTACCTCTTTCTGTTTATGTTTGAGACCTGATTCAGTTTGAGGTTCACAGAGGGTAGATTTAGTGATGCTACCCTGCTGTGTGGGGTAGCATCACCAAATTCACCCTCTGGGGACCTCATTTTTCAGATGATAGTCTGCTTATTTTCTGGCTTGTTGATATTTTGTAGATGTTGGGCAGATTTTTCATAACAATTGTTATAGTAATCAGACACTTTCAAAGGCTGTGATTCTTTTTATTATTTTTTTTTTATCAAATAAAGCGCTTATCAATAAATAAATGTTTTCTTAATTATCTTTAATCAACCCTTAATCAATAACAGTATGTAGTTGGTCTGAGGTGTATTGGTCTTTTGGGAATTGGCCTAAAGGGAATTGATCTAGCGGGAAGGCACCTTTGTTTCTGTTGAGTTAAGTTGGTTATATTGGCTTTGGTAAGAAACCTGCTTTCTAAAACTTCTTTCCTTGCATTTCTGTGTTCTGGTTTCAGCATTTCATTTTCTTTTCAATTTTTGTTGTCCGTCGGATGGGGACAGGAAATCCGAGGCCCCGTGTATCAGTGCTTTACACTGAGCACGTTAAAGAACCAGGGAATTGATCATAAAAAATTGGGTCTCTCTGTATCTTTGTCTTTACCACAAAATCCACTCACAAAATGTTAAGTCTACTTTTTTGCAGTTCACATGATTAGCTGGGACGTTTTGAAATAAAAGAAAAAACAGCACAGCATAAATTTTATTCAGTATTCAACTAAGCATGGGATTTGTCAAAACTAAAGCTAATGACCCCTTTTTGGAATGAACAGATTCAACTCATTCCAGCAAATGGTCATTAGGCCTCAAAAAGCTAAAAATCTGTTTTTCAGGCCCTCCCGCATGGTCCTTTTATCTGCTGCATGCTCTCTTTTTATAATCAATGTAAATAAAATGGTTTATATCTGATGTTTTACCCAAGTTAATAAAACTGATAAATTTGTCCCTTCAGTGCAAGAAGGCTTTGCAATGCTTTAGCATTGCAAAGCCTTCTTACACTCAAGGGAGAAAATACACCACCACCCATGCTATTCTGTAGATCACGAGACCTAAAACATAAAACAAATCAAGAACATGAACTTTTGATGGCAAAGAAATAATTACATAAATAAAAAAAACACCCGCCTGCATGCAGTTTTACAAAATGTGGCCTGAGAAATGGAAGATCTACTTTGTGTGGCCTTAGTTGTACATTTAAAGAGTAAAGCAGTAATTCAGCTGATTTTGTTTAATAATTAAGAATAATTTTCATATTATCCATGGAATGTTTCTCATGGGAACCTCAGGAAGTGGAGCAGTGCTTGTTTTCTCATTGAACAAGTTCTGCTTTACTTGTAAAATAGGACCTGGTAACCAATACCTGATGTGGAAGTACTCGCAAGCTGGCAGCATGGGTATCAATGACTGGCTAAACTTGACTTCATACGTTTGTTGCAGTCACGATATAGCCACAGAAGCTGAAAGTGACATTAAATGCTAGTTAATGTATAATTCTGAAACCATAAAAATATACAAATGCCAAGACTTAAGTTCAGTGAGTTGATTTTGTAAAAGTGGGAAATTGGGGATTCTTCAGTCTCCACACCAAAATGACACATTTTTCATTTTACCAAAATTCCTCCCATATAATACAGTAGAATCCTCTTAATTGAATATCCATTTTTCCAGTGAAAATTATTCAATGAACAGGAGTATACAATTAACAGGGATTTGGTCAGTTTCCTGTGTTCTGGAGGTAAACTGAGCATTTATTCTATTATATCTTGTTTGACAGAGCTCATAGAGCTCTGTCAAACAAGATATAATAGAATAAATGCCTGTATTGGATGTAGTGAGGCCAAAAAGATTGATAAATAAGGGGAATTTGGTGCGTGTCACAGTAATTTTTTCGACATATTATTAAAATTTATATACAATTAACAGGAGTTTACTCTACAACCCATATGCAGTTAACTGGTTGGGTGCGGGAAGCCCGATTTCGGGCTCTACGGTAAAGTGTGGGAAGCCCGTTTTCGGGCTTTGCGAGTTGAAGTCATGTGGACCTTGTTGTGCTCAGTCAAAAAGATGTAAATAATACGGTACACGTGCTTAATGTGGTTTTCAATTGATTTTGTGTTGATTGCTCACGGATTGGTAAATTATTTATGCAAAAGATTGTGTGTGGTTGAAAAATAAGGGCAAAGTTTAATATATTAATTTATGCGTGACGAAACGGAGCTGAAGTCAACACGAAGGCCATTTTGTCATTCTCGTGTACGTTCACTTCGAATGGAAATTGGATATTATATTTAATAAAATCGACCACACATGTGTATAATTGTATCATTCCTTGTACATCATATGTGATAAAATGTTTCTGTTGTTATGAAAATGTAAGTAAATTGAAGTTTGCATGTAAAAAATAGGTTTAATTCGACCTCACCGGAAAACCGCAAAACACGTGCTCTGAAAATATGTCAATTCACATTCGCTTCACACTTGATCAAATGGTATTTTTTTCCAACCAGCCGTCCCCTCTGACTAGTTTCAACATGAAATAAATTCAGAATATTTTGTTTTATAGTTGTGTCCGACCGTTGGTAAACGATGGGGTATTTGGAAACGTTTTCATCGCAAATTCAATTCCCTTGCTTCAAGCACTTGTATACAAATTTTTTGTTATTGTCATGTGACACCTCGCGAGTAACAAAATGGCGAATGAAAATCTTTGCGATTTCGATTCAGATGACTCAATATTTCAGTCTGATGATGAATGTGACGATTTGTTTGATGGTTATTTTGACCAGTCATGTCAAAAAAACCTCTCCGATTCTGAAAGTGATGACGAATATTTCCCGGCCAGTGATAAATCAAATTTTAAAAGTGATAAATGGGAGCCGGTACCTTGTTTGGCAGACGATTCAGGTCATGACTGTTTCAACTTTCTGCCTACTACAGTTGGCTGCAAGCACATACCACCAGACTGCGTCAACCCGTGTGACTTTATACTTCTTTTATTTGGGTTGCACTTTTTAGAAGAAATAGTTCATTCCACAAATAAATATGGTGAAATGAAAAAAGATCAGAAATTGAAAAATACTGATATGCCCCGATCCCGATTTCACAGATGGTACGACACGACTGTTGATGAGATTAAAGCCTTTCTGGGTCTTATTTTGAACATGGGTCTAATTCAAAAAGCAAATATTCGAGAATACTGGAGCACTGATCCCACACAAGCCACACCCTTCTTCACGTCTATTTTCACAAGAGATCGATTTCTTCTTCTTCTGTCTATGTTTCATGTTCCTGAACTTTCAACAGATCTTCCAGGCCGCATGCAAAAAGTATTGTATTTTATCAACCACTTCAACACACAATTTCAAAAGTACTACTGTCCAAACCGTGAACTTGCAATTGACGAATCGCTCATTGGTTTTCAAGGTCGTGCGGCTGCAATTCAGTACATGCCCAACAAGCACCACCACAGATTTGGAATAAAACTTTGGAACATGTGCGAAAGTTCAACTGGCTACACTCTGGCATCAAGCCCATACCCTGGTAAAGGAGATCAAACTGAACATGGTCTAACATTTGATGTTTGTAAAAAACTCATCTCACCTTATCTCCTAAAAGGCTACCATTTGTTTGTTGACAATTATTTTACTAGTGTCCCACTTGCAGAATATTTGTTCTCGGTTAAAACATACTTGACTGGAACTCTTAGGTCTAGCAGAAGGGGTGTACCAGAAAGCCTCAAAATTCAGCAAGAGAAAGGGAAAGTAAAGGCAGCTCGAAAAGGGCCTATTTTGATTGCAAATTATCACGACAGAAAACCTGTATTTATTTTATCAACTAAGGAAACTGCGACACCTGTTGAGTACATTTCAAACCGTGGCCGCATCCACAAAGGTGTGCCGTCAGTGATCGTTCAGTACAATAAATTCATGGGAGGGGTGGACTTGGCCGATATGAGAGCATACATGTTTCTCGCTGAAAGAAGAACTTTGAAATGGAATAGAAAAGTATTCTTTTTCATGTTTGGTAGACTTTCCCTGAACGCCTACATATTATACCAACATGCAGGCACAACATGCAATGCGTATAAAATTTACCAGGCCCAGAAACCAAAGTCAATAAAAATACTTGACCGTAGACATTTTTTAGTTGAGTGCGTAAAGGGACTAGTAGGGAATTTCAAAATGGAGAGAAGGCCTACTGGAAGACCCATGGCCACAACAGAAAGTCGCCTTTTGAATCCGGCAGAACACATGAACGCGAATAAAATACCTGATGGAAAAAGACGTAATTGCACCGCTTGCACAAATTTAAAGACTGGCAAACGACAAAGAACACGCTATGAATGCACACTCTGTGGTGTTGCATTGCATCCGGGAGACTGTTGGGAGTCGTATCACACCAAAAAATGTTTCAAATAATTCTCCATTCAAAATTCAAAAACAGTTTACGTTTCAATTGTTAATTTTTCACCTGGATGATTAGTTGAGAATCTATCCAATGATTGGAGTTTTTTGTTGCAGCTTTTACTTGTTGATGTTGTTGTTGTTGTTGAAAAAAATGGAATAAGAGACAGCAGATTAATTTGGAATTTTTTTTTTAAATGTAAGGCACCATTCTATTTCAGTGATATGAAAAAAAAACTAAGGCCATCACAAGAAGATTTTCTGTTTCTCAGGCCAATGCGAGGGTTTTCTTCTTTTTTTTTATTACCCTACAAGAGGTGAAGATTTTTGTGAGTGTTTGCTACATTTCACAGTGTATATACAATGGAACCTCTCTTGGGTGACCTCTCTCTTGGGTGACCACCTGCCTTGAATGACTGGATTCCCAATGCACCAATCGGTTTTGTTCTAAATTGACCCTCCTGCTATACGACTGGCTTGTTCTGAACAGGCCACCAAAAAACGAGTGTTTAGAAATGAGGACCTGATGATAGAAATGAAAAAAAAAATAATAATTACAACCCAGATATTTGGTTAGTTATTGATAATATGACTAGGGGTATGACAAGAAGTCATGTTGGTGTTATTGTACGAGGTGCATGGTGCTAGAATGGTTGCTTGGGGTACTCCTATGGTGGTTTGCATTGTGTGCAGAACAACACAAGTGTTTTAGTACATCCCCCCTCCCCCTCAAGTTTTCATAGGTATTTAGCCAGTTGCCCCCCCCCCCCCCCCCACCTCACCCCCTCCTGCTCTTTCAGTCATGTGGTCATTAGCTTGTTCCCTTATATCAAGGGCTTGGCAACAAGTGCGGTCTCTCAAGACAGACTCCACTGTATTACGACTTGGCAGTTGTTTCTAGACAACTCTTGGCTGCCTGTATAGGTAGCCAAGACTTGCTTAGGAACAACTGCCAAGGTACTTGGATTAACTTTTGGAAATGTATCTGACATAAACTAGTTATTTATTACTTCTTTCATCTTTGCATTGGTAATAAAAACAGAGCATGCGGCTGCAAAAATTACAATGCGGGATGGTGGACGAAGGCCTGAGAAACAGATATTTTCTTATTTGGCCTAACATACCTGTATTACCTGCTGCTTGATCACATCCAAACAAACTTAGTTCTGTTGACATATTTCCATTTTATGCGAAAGATTTTGGTGGTAAAAATCAAACTTCAGACATAAAAAATTGGTCACTAACATTTTGTATTTCAAATCTATTTTCAAAATGGTATTTAACTTCAAAGCTTGAATACGTACCTGACATTCTCTGTCACCAGTCACACTGTGTCCTGTCTGCTTTGCAAGGAGGGGCAGTAGCTGAGAGTGTTCTTTGTTTTTGTGGGCTGATGGGTTGGGAAAAGAAAATTATATCAAAAGACAACACAACAAAATATAATTCCCAGTTGATTTGTTTATTTCATTAAATACCTGAAATGATGAAAAAGGGGTTTAATTTTTACTTACCTGGTATACCTGGGCAGTGAAAGTCAATAGAATAGGCACACAATTGCTCATGCATAAGTGTACTGATAGGATATATAAGGGTGAAATTAGGTAGGCAAAAAAAGACACTGAAAATCAAATCCCCTTTTTTCAATTCTTCAGTATTTTATTAATTACCTGAAAATGATCAAAGGTGACACTCGTTAACTACCTGTTTTACCTGTCCTTCATTTGTGTCATAATCACCTGTCATTTGTGTGTCACATTGCATTGTTGCAATATTTTGGGAGGTGTAGTGAGCATGAAGTATTTCACATATTGATGCATTGCCACTATTTTATAATTTTCACCTGTCTTCTCATTAACTTACCTGTGTTACCTGTGAAAATTTAAAGGAAGGGTCCCAATAGAAAATGTACCATATATGAATGTATTTGGTGATAAAGGGGAAAAAATCCAACCTTTGAAATGCAAAGAAAAGAAGCCAGTACAATTTGTAGTTTTAATACATTTTTACCTGTAAATGATCAAAGGTGATCCTAATTAACTACCTTTTTACCTGTCATACAACCCCAAAACAACTCATTTGTTACCTGTCATGATACAATTTGTAATTACTGAACCTCAGTTATGTTGTGCACTGGGAATACTGATGCTTTGATGGCATAATACCTTCATCTTAATTTTTTTTACCTGTTTTCTAATTAATTTACCTGTGTTACCTGTAAAAATAGGATTCAGAGTTGAAAAAAATGTCACATAATGTAATATAAATTCAGACCTCTTCAAAAATGTATACATTTTCAAGAGTTAAATAAAAAAAATTAAAGAAAAATATGTAGAACAACCAGTATGTAAAACTCAAACTATTTCCCCAAAAAAACCTACATGTTTCAATAGCACATTGTGAGAATTGTAGCACTCTACCAGTTAACAGATCAAATTTGTACTGAAGGTATGGTAAATGGTTTTGTGTTTGAAAATTATATTCAGTTAACAGGGATATACAATTAAGAGATATCCAATTAAGTGGGCTCCACTGTATTACTTTTGGTTTTCCGTATTTGTTCATATGAATTTGTTTTGTAATACCTGGGAAGTCCGGAGAAGCACTCTTCAATAACAGTACATTTGTGTAACAGTACAAGGCTGTTTGGACAAAATATCATTTCATTGTAATTTAACCCCCTGCACACTGATGTAAAATCTCAAAATTTCAGGCTGCTAATTTTTCCCATGATGCAACTAGAAATTTAATGAATTCAGTCTTGTTTGACAGAGCTCATTGAGCTCTGTCAAACAAGACTGAATTGATTAAATTTCTAGCTGCATTATGGGAATAATGGCTACTTGAACTTTTGGCATTTTGACATCAGTGTGCAGGGGGTTAATTTTCTACAGAATTGTGATTTCAGTACTTCTCAGCAATTCAGCAATGCCAAAATATGGAGTCCACTTAACTGGATATCTTTTAATTGAATAACCTGTAAAGTGAATACATCTTCGACACAAAACAATTTACTATGTCTTCAGTACAAATTGGACCTGGTAATTGCCTATTGGTTATAGAGTAAATTCCTATTAACTCATTAAAACATTTTGTACTTGATCAAGAAATTACCCAAACAATCATCCAAGACTCCTGGTTTATAGACCCATTTTGGCTTCTGTACAGTCAATGCAGGCATTTAATCTATTATATCTTGTTTGACAGATCTCTACGAAGTCTCCCAAATGAGATAAAACAAGATGAATGTTCTGCTTAGCTCTACAGTACATGAAAGTGTGCCAGTCGCTGTTCAGTCATCTTCAGTTGAATACTCATGGTAACCGAATACAAAGTTTGCACTGGCAAGGTGACTATTCAATTGACCAGGATCAAGTTCATCAGGGTAGAATGTGGAGATTTGATAACCACATGAATATTTACAGATTGAAGTTTTTATTTTCACTGGTAAAATAGGACCCAGTTACTAATGCTTGGTGTACGAGCCCTCTGAAATAGACAACATGGGCTGTAAACGATTGACTGACCTTGACTTTATTTCCATGTTGTGGTCATGATTAGCCATTGTGCAGAAGTTTGTGATCTTAAACACCAATAAATAAATTTCACACAGGCAATAACTCTAAAAGGCTTGATATGAAAAGCTAGAAAATTGTGTGCATATTTTCAGTCAATGGACATCCCAAGTTCATTGTGGATGTCCATTGGCTTAAACTTTGTGTTTCATATATTTCAATACTGAATTTTAGGTTATCTAATCTGGGTTAAAATTTGACCTAGTTGGACTAGGGAAGAGTCTAATCCAGTTTGCACATACCACAATATTGTGCTACAAGAACAAGAATACCATATGCAAGAAAATGAAAAATTATTCACAGTAAAGAGACTGAAAAATCCTCAATGGATGTGGGCGGCATTTCTTTTTTTTTTTCCTCTTTTTCTTTTTCCAGTCCACCAGCTATTTGCTGATTCCAAGTTCTTTTTCTTTATTTTCAGGCACAGTACCCTTGCTTGGTTCCTGCTTTGTGTTCGGAAGACGTGTATGGAAAGTGTAGAGCAAGAAGGTGTCGCAATAATCATTTGCATGGGAAGGCACCTCTTCTCGACTCTCACTGTCACTTGGATCTCCTTCAAGCAAGTGAAAATGTCCGACTTCTTGCTACCAAGGTGTTTTGTTGGTTGTGTGACCAAGTTTGTCCATCCTTGGCATTTTGGTCTTCTTCCAACTGTTCTGGAGCAAAGGCAGGTGTGGGGCACTGTTGGCATTTATCCAAAGTTTGCTGACATGTGCGATCTTAAGTTACTTGCTGTCTTGGAAGAACTGGTAAACCATCCCAAGGTTGTAGCTGTTGGCATCGACCTCTTCCATGTGGACACCAATCCTTCTACTCTTTGTCAGAAGTACTCATTTGGTGTTCATTGTAGGCTTGCCCAACAAAGGCAGCTACCTGTTGTTGTCCACTGCAGGCAATCAGAGGAGGAGACCCTTCAGGCATTGAAGATGTTTCTACCTCATGATTATCCAGTCCACATGCACTGCTTCACTTGTCGTATTTTACCAACCTATATTTCGGTGTTGCAGGCAAAGTTTCTACTCTGGACAGAGTTAAAGAACTTGCCAGGTGTGCTCCACTGAATAGGTTACTCCTGGAGACTGACGCGCCTTTTCTGATGCCTGCTTTCAGCACCCACTGATTACAGATTCATGCATCCCAGCATGGCATTATATCAGGCACAGAGTGTTGCAAGCCTGAGAAATGTTTCAGTGTCGGAAATTTGTAGTCAGATGTCATCTAATGCTGAAACTCTTTATGGGATCAGAGTTTGATGTTGCTGGTTCATGGGATCTGGGTTGAATACAAAATCAATTACTATACTTGTATGCTATGTGATAAATGTGATATCATGTCTGGTGATAATTACACTAATTATTATTATTATTATTACCTCTGGTGGTAATTACATTCTTATTTATTGAAGTTAACCCTTTACCCAACGAATCGGCCGCATCTGCCCGCGTAATATGAAAATTCAGCAGTTGATAAAATATTATTTTTAAAAAAAATGTCAACAAAACCATATCATGTGACCCCTCGTTGGAACGAGCTCGTTCCAACGAGGGGTCACATGATATGGTTTTGTTGAAATTTTTTGAAAAATAATATTTTTCAACTGCTGAATTTGCATATTATGCGGGCGGATGCGGGCGATTCGTTAGGAAAGGGTTAATATCAATATTCGTGAGGAAAGACTCTTTCCCATTTGATTCTACCAACTTATTGTGAATTAGTCACTTATTATTATTTATTATTATTATTATTATTACTGAGGGTCCGTAATTTCTAGTTATTAGGTTATTTTAGCACTGACAATGACTTGAACTACTCTCAGGAAGTACATCCGCAGGAAAATCCTTGCTTGTGTGGAGTTAGTATGTTGGAGAACTGACAGTTGCTCGCCGTTGCTCGGTGGTTCTCTCTGGGTACTCCGGCTTCCTCCACCCATAAAACTGTCATGGTCACGATTAGCCATTGTGCAGAAATATGTGACCTTAAACGCCACTAAATAAATAAATAAATAATCAACATGACCTGTGGTTAATGGTAATCTCCCCGTCATGTGTAGGGAATATATAACACAAGTATACAGTACAGTAGTCGGTATTAACCCTTTACCCAACGTAACAGCCAAAACCGGCCAGAGCTATTCTTAAAAATCGCTAATTAATTTTCATTATTTTTTCATTTATTGTCTCAATACCATAGGTTATGACCCCTCGTTGGAACGAGCTCGTTCCAATGAGGGGTCATAACCTATGTTTTTGAGACAAAAAATAAAAAAAAATAGTTGTTCAGGAATTTTTTTTGCAAGTGTCGTTTGCTTTTCATGTTAGGTAAAAGGTTAACAAAGGTATGCACTGTCTTTGTCGCAGTACAGGGAAGGTGGATTACAATTAAATCACGGTCGGAAAGACTATACACACCAGAATGCCCACAAGTTTTCTACACAAAAACCCAAAATAAAACAAATGGTGTGCTAGCAAAGTTTTCAGTTTATGGACCACCAGGTGCAACCTGTTGATCCATGAGTTGAACATTTATGTGTTGTTTTGGGGCCTCTTTCTCAAAAGTTTGCATATGTATGGTGTAAAAAAATTGTGTACATTGTGATTTAGTTGCAATACACCCTTCCCTTACTGCATGTGGTTGTTGTGGATTGTTGTTGCTGTTATTGTCGTTGTTGCATAGATCACTGAATTACAAGGGTACGATGACCACCATTTTCAGTATTTTAAATGTTTTTTACAGTGCACATCTTTTAACCTCCTATCAAAGTTGATGAGGGGTCAATGTTATACCGATCAGAGAAGAGATTTGGCGTGGTTAGTATGCATACAAATGCCGTTCAAATAATATGCATAGGCTATTTGGACTGATGATTCCTGATAGGATGAAACATACTGGTACTATTTCATATTTTACCCCATTTTTTTGCACTGAGAGAATATGCAAATAAGCCTTAATTATTACTAAATTTGATTTGAATTAAATTTTTTTTGAATTGTCACTATTTTGGCTTTGTATATTCGAAAATATTTGCCCTCAAAACAAGAAAAACATGTTTCAATTAGTTGAGCAAATCAGAGAAACCTTCTACTGCATTTCTTTTAAAAAAACGTTCTATGCAAATTAGATACCAATTAATTAATTATATTTAAATTAGCTTGCACTCTTTTGTGTTTAGTTTACTTTTGGAAGCTTCAGTACAAAATGCAGAGGCTAAAATGTTTAAATTCTAATCAAAGACACTCACCAGAACCATAATAATACATTTATTTATTCTTTTTTCAAATATGCAAATTAGATGCAAATGAGATCCAAATTTCATTTTAATTTCTCATTTAAGACCCATTGAACAATTTCAGAGGGTGTAACTGTGGTGTTTTTGTCTCAAAAGTGTATAGATAACAGATTAAATTAAATGAAAGTAGCTAAAATCTTGTTTTTTAAAAAATTGAAAATTATGCAAATTATATGCAAATTAAGTGCTAAATTTCAATGTTTTTCAGGATTATTTCAACATTTTCAACAGATATTAAAAAGATCTTTCAAAACTTGCAATAAAAAGTCATATATTATACAAACATTCTGTTTTAAGGCATTTTATGTGATTTTTTTTACAAAAATTAATTATTATGCTAATTATATGCAAATTAGGTTTAGGCAGTTAATTGTCATTTTTTTTTAACTTGCATAAAAAAAGGTAGCACGATATATTGCCAACATTTGCTGAAAATTTTAGAAGCCTATCTTGTATACTTTTTGATTTATGTATTTTTTGTATGTTAATGAACTGCATTTTTTTACTTCAAAATTGTCACTTTTGGGGCACTTTTTAGCTTTTAGGAAATAGAGAGAAAGCCCTAGGCTTCAGCGACAAAAATATTCGGCAGCCAACAACCTTTAGATTACCATATCTCAAAAAGTATTTTAGAATTTTTTCATTCTGAAAAAGGTGTATTGCTTCTTATGCATTGGAGCATAGAATAACACTAAAATTATTGGGGTACTGGCATATTGAAAAAAATCATGTAAAATCCTCACTAATAATAAACATCAAGAAGTACAATCGCACTCCTAACATCTAGAGCTGGGAAGTTTTGATTTTCCAGATTCTGTTTTGGTTGAGATTTTAACCCTTTACCCAACGCAGAGGATATCAAAATTTATTATTTAAAATATAATTTTTTAAAATTTTTCAGAAAATTTCAACAAAACCATATCATGTGACCCCCTCATTGGAACGAGCTCAATGAGCACGTTCCAATGAAGGGTCACATTATTCACATATTATGGTTTTGTTGAAGTATTTTGAAAAATTTAATTTCTTTCAACTGCTCAATTTTCATATTACGCTGATGGATGCGTGCGATTCGTTGGGTAAAGGGTTAATGTGTTAACCCGTTGAGACTTTAATTATCCTGACGTTCACCCGTCACTGGGAATTCAGTTTCTTCAACATTTTTCAAAATGCGTCAAAAAGTACAAATAATAAGATAATTTTCACATTTGTGATTATCTGGTTGAGAGCTAGATTATTTTTGGTGGTCTGTATTTGTTATTCAAAACTTGTCTTATTACAAATTATTTGAGAGTGCCCACAAGCACTCTCCAATAATTTGTAATAAAATAAATTTATATAAGCAAAATATTATTTGTGTTTAACTGTATATGAAATATAAGCAAGGAAGGTGTTGGCTTTTACTCTGGTATCCTCATTTTCTGAAAGGCCTGATAGTGGCTTCTGGCATTCAACCAGTTAAGACGTCTTGACAGCAGGATTATATTAGTATTTTAATCTGCGATAACATTCAGCTCGTTGAGCACTATTCTGAGAATATAGGAATTGAGGTTACAACTTTAAAAAATCGAAAAATAATAACACAACAAATGACCACAAAGTATCAACACGCTCTTTGATTTCATACATCATAAGACGTACAAAAGTATCAAAGGGTTAAGAACATATATAAGAGCAAATGACATTCCACTCTCCTTAACTTAAAAAATATGCAATAGTTTGTACTCCTTAATACCAAGAATGTGTGTTAATACAACCTGAGGTCTGATGGAAAATGCTGCTACATGTTCCAAAACATAGGTGTAAGACATTCGGAGATAGATCATTCTCATTTGCTGGCCCTCACTTGTGGAATAATTTACCAGAACACCTAAAAAGACTGTCAAATGTCAACCTTTTCAAGAAAGATCTCAAAACATACCTGTTTCAAAAAGCCTATAAGTGATGTTCTGGGCTGTAAGATACTGTATATATTCCGTTTGTATATTTGCATGAGCTCAGTAACATGTACAGCACCTTAGAATATGGTTCTACATCTTCTGAACTATAATTTCGGCGCTATATAAATGTGTATATTATTATTGTTATCACATCACTCACTACAAAAAGCCCTGTCTGTGAGGATCTCCCAACGAGTTTTGTCCAAACTTTCCTTGGATCATTCTTAGGGTTTTATGAGATCAATTGCTAAGCATATTGAATATGAAAAAGCTATAAATGAGGGTAACAAATCAATCAAGTTCATTTATTACTTTCCAAAATGGGATTTCTGGGTTTGATTATAAACGATAACTTCACAAGTGAATTATGCAATCAACAATTGTGTCATGTATCCATGCACACAAACGAAGATGCTTTGCCGTGGATGTAATGGGGACTTCATTGTTTTTTGGGGTTTTTTTTTAAACCCTTTACCTAACATGAAAAGCAGACGACACTTGCAAAAAAATTTCTTGAATAACTAATACTTTTGTTTTTTGTCTCAAAAACATAGGTTATGACCCCTCATTGGAACGAGCTCGATGAGCTCATTCCATTGAGGGGTCATAACCTATGTTTTAGAGACCAAAAATGAAAAAAATAATGAAAATTAATTGGCGATTTTTGAGAATAGCACTGGCCGTTTTGGGCCGTTACGTTAGGTAAAGGGTTAAATAATATAATTATATAAATATAATCGTTAATAATGAAAAGTAATAAACAGAGAAATCGTTTTGACTAGAGGGACTATATTGTAAAACACTCATGCGCATTCGCGCTCTCGTGATTGTTCAACGCCCCTCACCTCTCATGAATTATTTCACGTAACCAGTCCAGTCAAGCAATTACTCTCTATCTAATCTATGTAACATTCTCATTGCCACATTTCTCCCTTATTGACTCGGCCATTGGATGTGTCCTTAGGTTAGAGAATGTGACAATAAAAACACTTATGTATTCGCCCCTTTGCCAGATAGACTGCATGACAAGAGTCCATTAGTCTAGTTCCATCTCAGTAAAATAGGTTGACCAGTTTATGCACAAATACACTAAAACCATTTGGATGGTTTTTGCTGTATCTTGTGGTTTGGTTTTCTGGTTTCTGACAAAAACCAAAAACCGAACTGGAAAACCAAAAAGCCACCAAGTTCTAACATCTGACACAGAAAAAACAGAACGACATGCATGCCCTTGCGTCTATAAACACAATTATTAGAAGGACACTCAGCAATTCATTTGACAACTATCAACAAAAAGGACACATTTTATCTCCAACCAAATTTTTTACCTGTGTTATTATATAATCCCCCGAGTTCCAATAATGTGTTCTATGTGCCTACTGGCAGGGTATGATTTTTAGCTATCACCAGAGATTCAAATTGTAATTGCGTTGCATGATTTGTAGAAAATTCCAGTGAAATTTTGCTTCTATTTAAAACAGTCCGTCAACGATTTCCGTTCCGCACATGGTTACGGAACAGATTTAATTTTTCACATGGTTTAGTGTTGCTGTAGATGAGGATTTCATAGAACAGGCATGTAATAAACTCTACTTTCACTCGCCTTTATTTCCAAAAGGGACAGACTTGCTGAAAGGGTAGTGCTTGTTACCAGGATTTTCTCATAAATTTTATTTTGTGAATTGTCTTTGGAGCGGAATGAAACTGCCTTTTGACTGGGTTGTGTCTCTGCCTGGGGAGTTCACATTGCCGAGGTCCACGTGTATAGTAGGAATCTGCTAGTTACAGACTTGTGTCGTAAAAATCGTGATATTTTTTTTTACTTTCACTGGTTTTTCTGCTCCTTATGCACCTGTTGCTCTTCACAATTTTTGTCTCCCGCTTTTTAAAAAAAACAGGAGATATTAAATTCAGGGTGTCCTTCCGTGTTTTTCGTTTCCAGACTCTAACTTTCCTTACAGTCAGTCGATTTCGATAAAATTTGTGTTGTAGATCACTTTCAATTGTGGGTCCAAGTTCGAATATGGGCATTTTCCGTGCATATTTAATTAGGTTGCTGAAATTTGATTGGCTGACGGTTTCCAGACTCTTAACTTTCCTTGAAATCAACCGATTTCGATGAAATTTCATATATGGATTACTTTTATCAATACTTAGGTCAAGTTCGAATGTGGGAAATTTTGTACCGAAAATCTGTCCGTCTGTCTGCCCCGTGCATCAATGCACCTCGGACTAAAAGCCGTATTTATAAACCGATCTTCACGAAACTTCTTGGGTATCGTTCTTATCATTGTGAGACCAGAATATGTGTTTTTGGGTTTGGTCCAAAATTCAAGATGACCGCCAGCAGAATTTTGTTCCGAAATTGGGTGTAATCAGTTTTTTGTACAGAACTTCTATATGAAAGTTCGGATTTGAATAAATTTTTGTATGAATGTTTAGTAACATGCAATACATCATATATAATACGGGTTTTGTTCTCGTGCAAAAATTATGCAAATTAGGGAAACTTTGATTTATTCAGTGCTTCTACTAATACACAGTAAGTGGACACCTTCCGTGTTTTTCGTTTCCAGACTCGAACTTTTCTTACAGTCAGTCGATTTCGATGAAATTCGGGTAGTAGATCACTTTCATAAATTGTGGGTCCAAGTTTGAACATGGGCATTTTCCGCGCTTATTTAATTAGGTTGCTTAAATTTGATTGGCTGATGGTTTGCCAGACTCTAACTTTCCTTAGAGTCAACCAATTTCAATGAAATTTCATGTATGGATTACTTTTCAAATCAGTTTAATGTAGTATGTCTTATCATGCAGTCTTAATTTTTAGTGATTCTCACAGTTATACTCCACATCACTTTACTTACTTTGACAGTGACCTCCGTGAAAATAAATCTGATAACCACTGTCTGAAGCACTGTCTGTTCTGTCTCTTCTAAATAACTTCCACTTGCAACTCAACAAAATTTCACTGGACGCATTAATTCCCCTTGAAACTGCTGCCCAGCGGGAGACCTGAATTTGCTTGTTAATTTTCTACTCAATGAAAAACACTTACTTTTTAACTTTCAGTGACACCATAATTTTAATTATTCAACAAAATTGTTCATTTACCAGAACATGGATTTTTCACTTCTAATTTTTGCCATTAGGTTTGTTTTATCTTTACCTGTTTTGTATTCTTCGTGTTGGATTTAATGTTTGTTTTCAACATTACATCGTTCAATTTCAGTTTTTGTGGCTTTGGTAAGAGCCTTCTTTCAACTGCATAGATTATACAGTGGAGCCCACTTAATTGGATATCTCTTAATTGTATATCCCTGTTATTTGAATATAATTTTCAAACACAAAACCATTCACCATACCTTCAGTACAAATTTGATCTGTTAACTGCATGTGGGTTGTAGAGTAAACTCCTGTTAATTGTATATAAATTTTTATAATATGTCGAAAAAATTACTGTGACACGCACCGATTTCCCCTTATCAGCCTTTTTGGCCTCACTATATCCAGTACAGGCATTTATTCTATTATATCTTGTTTGACAGAGCTCTATGAGCTCTGTCAAACAAGATATAATAGAATAAATGCTCAGTTTACCACCAGAACACAGGAAACTGACCAAATCCCTGTTAATTGTATACTCCTGTTAATTGAATAACTTTCACTGGCAAAATGAATATTCAGTTAAGAGGATTCTACTGTAGTTCTGTTGTGGCTTCTTGTATTCACATTACTATTTTTTTAATTTTTCATGTTATTTTCATCTATTGGATGGGGATGAAAAATAAGAGATCTCATGCATGGAGGGGGGGGGGGGGGGGGGGGGAGCGGGGGTGAAATATATGACTATGAATAATGTGGTTGCCTGCAACTAAAATCTATCATTTACTAACAGCTGAACAAATAAAAATAGTTTACCCTTTTTACCCAACATACACAATGCCAAGTTTTGCTATTATAATTTTTTTAGCTGCGACGAGCAGCTCTTTTTTTGGCAATGTCAATCGGTCGGTCGGACTGTCACCAACGAGTTTAAAAAACACCATAACTCTTAAAATACTTGATGGAATGACATCATACTTAGTATGCAAGTGTATCTTCCTGATGTCTACACTCTCTCAATAGTGCATGTCATTTGGATAATTTTTGTCACATTTATGGACTTGTCACCAACGAGTTTTTTTTGTCACCAACAAGTTTTTTTGTCACCAACGAGTTTTAAAACATCATTGGCGTTGCACGAATCGTCGCAGCTTCGGCACTGTGACAGTGCGCTCTAGTTTCTTCACATTTTTCAAAAACTTCTCAACTCAACCATATCATGTGAGTCCTCATTGGAATGAGCTTGACTGAGAACTCACAATAATATGGTTTTGTTGAAATTTTTTTTCAACTGCTCAGTTTGTAAATTTCATGTGCGTATTTGACAATAAAGGTTAAGGGTTAATGATTTGACCCTTTACCCAATGTAGACGATGTATAAAAAAAAATTTATTTTAATTATTGTTGTTTTTAATTTTTATACGCCCGTTTGAAAAAACGGGACGTATTATGTTATGGCGTTGTCCGTCCGTCCGTCCGTCCGTCCGTTTGGTTTCCGAACAATAACTTTAGTATTTGTTTTCCGATCGGCTCCAAATATGGTATGTGGTTTAATCACAACAAAATACAGATCAAGTTCGAATATGGGGTCGGTCCGAACATTTTTCGCCTGAATTATGGCCCCAGTTGGACTTAGAATTCGTCAAATATTTGGTTTCCGGATGATAACTTTAGTATTTGTTTTCCGATCGGCTCCAAATTTGGTATGTGGTTTAATCACAACAAAATACAGGTCAAGTTCGAATATGGGGTCGGTCTGAACAATTTTTGCCTGAATTATGGTCCCTGTTGGACTTAGAATTCGTCAAATATTTGGTTTCCGGATGATAACTTTAGTATTTGTTTTCCGATCGGCTCCAAACGTGGTATGTGGTTTAATCACAACAAAATACAGGTCAAGTTCGAATATGGGGTCGGTCTGAACAATTTTTGCCTGAATTATGGCCCCTGTTGGACTTAGAATTCTTCGTCAAATATTTGGTTTCCGGATGATAACTTTAGTATTTGTTTTTCGATTGGCTTCAAACTTGTTAGTCTTTTTCTCAAATGACCGTAACATATATATATATATGCCAGTATAAATTTCTCGCACTCTAAAAAAATTGCAAATGTGTTAAAATGGTTTATGGCCCCTGTTGGACTTAGAATTCTTCGTCAAATATTTGGTTTCCGGATGATAACTTTAGTATTTGTTTTTCGATTGGCTTCAAACTTGTTAGTCTTTTTCTCAAATGACCGTAACATATATATATATGCCAGTATAAATTTCTCGCACTCTAAAAAAATTGCAAATGTGTTAAAATGGTACAATTTGAACAGTTCACGGGCGTATGATGCAATGCCCAGCGGTGCTCTTGTTTCCAAAATTTTTTAACAAAACCATATCATGTCACCTCCTCATTGGAACGAGCTTGACGAGCTCGTTCCAGTGAGGGGGTCACATGATATGGATTTGTGAAAAATATCTATTTTTGAACTGCTTTATTTGTAAATTATTTGGACAGATGCGGCCAATTCGTTCGGTTTGTATTATAACAATGTTTTGTTTGTTTCAATGTTATTTTATTTCAGAACTTTGTTAATTATTTCAACTCAAAATCATTAACATGAAAACTGTTTGATAAGGACAGGTTATTTTGTTGTATTGCCAAATAGATAAAAAAAATATTTTACTGGTCAACAACCGAATTACAATCTTGAATCCACCAGAAAGAACAAACGCGTCTGTTTTTAAAAACTTTAATGATTTTGAGAAAATCTTCCCCACCCACTCAGTGACCTAAGTTTTACACTTGTTCAAGGAAAAGGAAAAAGCAAAAATACACATGTTTGAATGTCAAATGTGACAAGGTTTTTTTTTTGAAATCCGGTAAATTGAGGTAGAGATGGGCAGTATTGGAATTTTGAGATTGGTTTCATTATTTTTAGGGGATATATTATGGTATCCGTTTGGTATTCAGAATCTCACTTGACTAAGATTCGCCAAAGAGGAATTCATCACATCAGGAAAATACAGAATAAGTTGTTCTTGTATCATTCTCCCACACTGCCATAAATGCCACTACCACTCAGCTCAACATTGTCATTCTTTTGCCAAAATCAGTCATATCAGCGGTAATTTTGTAATTTGTTCCAACCACACCTCAATCTTCAAGGCCTTTTTCAGGCTTTAGCGATCTCAAAACATATGCCATTAACATGCCATCATTAGGAGGTCATGCAGACAATAGATAAATCACCTGACCAGTGATTTCTTGTCAAGTCTTGGCTGTCTGTTAATTAGGCAGCCAAGACTTGACTAGAGATCACCGTGAGTGTTAAGCAACTGGATACATCCAGGTTGTAATCAAGCCTGAAAATAAGCAGTCTGTTATTTGCAGAATGAGGTTCCCAGAGGGAGAGTTTGCTGATGTTATCCCATACAGTGGGTTAGAATCCCCCAATTTATCCTCTGGTTACCTCTTTCCTTTTAGGCCTGAGACCTTGATTTAGATAGAGTTTCACAGAGAGAAAATTTAGTAATGCTACCCTGCTGTGCAGGGTAGCATCACCAAATTCACCCTCTGTGGACCTCATTCTGCAGATGACAGTCTGCTTATTTCCAAATTCACCCTCTGTGGACCTCATTCTGCAGATGACAATCTTCTTATTTCCAGACATGGTTGTAATCTAGTGGGAATTCAGGACAATTTTCCAGGTCCCTAATGGTTAACAAAACTGTAAAGAAAATTAGTCACTTCTTTAAGAAAATGAATGTAGGCCCCTGCGAATATTCGAATAGGACCAAATAAATTACTGCATACTATTTGCAAATCAAATCGAATCGAATACATAAAAATCATTATCTGAGGCACTTCGAAGCAAAAATTCCCATTAAAATCCATTGCACAAAGTTGAGTTAAACTGTCGCAAACAATTATCATGAAGTTGTCTTTTCCACGTAGACGGACCAGAATTTGATTGTGCGAATTCTACGGTGGGCAGATTCACATAAAGACTGTGCTGTTGGTGCCATATTTACTACACAAATAACCAAATTTTCTGTGTGTCTCAGTAAGTCTGGATTCATTTAAAATACGGAATATCCTGATCCTGAGGTTTGTCCAAAACAAAACTTGGAAATTTATTATCTTTGCACAAGTTGGCTATTGCTGAGAAATGCCACATAAATAAGTTGGCCAACAGCATTTGTTTATCAATGAGTGGTAATTAGCCCAACAAACTATTAGATTTTAAACACAATTATACACAGTACATTAAAAAATTTGTCACATTATTCACTTGAGTATCCAGTGTTCAGTTGAAAATTTGGAGGTGACAGGTAAGAAAGCAGATGAAAATTTCTGTAAATCTCATATCATACCATTGTTTTCATAATAGGTGGGTAACTTCGCCAGTGTGATAATGGCTGGATGTTTGAGAATATTGTTCCAATCTGTTGGCATGTCTGAAGTGTCTTCATGTGTGTGTGAGCAGTTATTCAGAGTTCTGCAGTTAAACCTGAGTCGCTTTTTTATTTATTTTTAGCTCACCTGAGCGAAGCTCAAGGGGAGCTTAACTAATCACTTTCTGTCCGTCGTCCGTCGTCCAGCGTCCGTCGTCCGTCGTCGTCCGTCCGGCGTTAACTTTACATTATCGACTTCTCCTCCTAAACCACTAGCCCAATTTTATTCAAATGTTGGCTAAATGTTTATTACCTAATGCCAATTCAGATTTGTTCAAATGAAGTTGCCCCTCCTCCTGGGTGGTGCCACACCCCCAAGGGGCACCAAAATCTTTGTAAATCTTCTTCTCATGAACCAGCAGTAGCAGAGACTTGATATTTGGTGTGCAGCTTCCTTTTGAGGTGTAGACTCAGATTTGTTCAAGAGAAGTTTGTGGGGCTATACTTGACGTTGTTATGAGAGGGGCAAAATTTTTTGCCCCGCACAAAATTTCTATTTTCCAAACCGAGAGGCTGATTTGAACCAAATTTTATGTGAGGGCTTATTGGGTCATGAGTACTTGATTTATGCAAAAAAAAATTTTCCCGCAGCCCCGTGGGAACCGCAGGAGCTAAAAATAGAAAAAATTTAAAACGCCCATATCTCCAAAACTGCACGGCACTGAGAATTTTTATTTGGTGTGCAGCTTCCTTAGGACCAACAGAAAGGATTGGTAAAAAAAAATTGCCATCGGTTTTATCATAGGGTACAGTTTCGGGACTTTGAAAAAGTGCTGAGTCAGCACTTTTTAACACTGTAGGCAATGGGAAAAACATTAAAAAATCTTCTTCTCCAGATCCAGCAGGCAGAATCTTTTGATATTTGGTATGCAACATTGTAGGGTGGATCTGATTCAAGTTTGTTCAAATCGGCCCCCTGGGTTCATATTTGGGCTCAGTATAGGAGCCCGATTTCGAACTTAGTGCATTTCAGGCAAATTTCTTAAAAAATCTTCTTCTCCAGATCCAGCAGGCAGAATCTTTTGATATTTGGTATGCAACATTGTGGGGTGGATCTGATTCAAGTTTGTTCAAATCGGCTCCCTAGATTCATATTTGGGCTCACTATAGGAGTTTGAATTCGAATTTAGTGCATTTCAGGCAAATTTCTTCAAAAATCTTCTTCTCCAGATCCAGCAGGCAGAATCTTTTGATATTTGGTATGCAATGTTGCGGGGTAGATCTGATTCAAGTTTGTTCAAATCGGCCCCCTGGATACATATTTGGGCTTACTATAGAAGCCCGAATTCGAACTTAGTGCATTTCAGGCAAATTTCTTAAAAAATCTTCTTCTCCAGATCCAGCAGGCAGAATCTTTTCATATTTGGTAAGCAACATTGTGGGGTGGATCTGATTCAAGATTGTTCAAATCGTCCCCTGGGTTAATATTTGGGCTCAGTATAGGAGCCCGATTTCGAACTTAGTGCATTTCAGGCAAATTTCTTAAAAAATCTTCTTCTCCAGATCCAGCAGGCAGAATCTTTTGATATTTGGTATGCAACATTGTAGGGTGGATCTGATTCATGTTTGTTCAAATCGGCCCCCTGGGTTCATATTTGGGCTCAGTATAGGAGCCCAATTTCGAACTTAGTGCATTTAGGCAAATTTCTTAAAAAATCTTCTTCTCCAGATCCAGCAGGCAGAATCTTTTGATATTTGGTATGCAACATTGTGGGGTGGATCTGATTCAAGTTTGTTCAAATCGGCTTCCTAGATTCATATTTGGGCTCACTATAGAAGCTCGAATTTGAACTTAGTGCATTTCATGCAAATTTCTTAAAAAATCTTCTTCTCCAGATCCAACAGGCAGAATCTTTTCATATTTGGTAAGCAACATTGTGGGGTGGATCTGATTCAAGTTTGTTCAAATCGGCCCCCTGGGTTTATATTTGGGCTCAGTATAGGAGCCCAAATTTGAACTTAGTGCATTTCAAGCAAATTTATTAAAAAATCTTCTTCTCCAGATCCAGCAGGCAGAATCTTTTGATATTTGGTATGCAACATTGTGGGGTGGATCTGATTCAAGTTTGTTCAAATCGGCTTCCTAGATTCATATTTGGGCTCACTATAGAAGCTCGAATTCGAACTTAGTGCATTTCAGGCAAATTTCTTAAAAAATCATCTTCTCCAGATCCAGCAAGCAGAATCTTTTGATATTTGGTATGCAACATTGCGGGGTGGATCTGATTCAAGTTTGTTCAAATCAGCCCCCTGGATTCATATTTGGGCTCACTATAGAAGCTCGAATTCAAACTTAGTGCATTTCGGGCAAATTTCTTCAAAAATCTTCTTCTCCAGATCCAGCAGGCAGAATCTTTTGATATTTGGTATGCAACATTGCGGGGTGGATCTGATTCAAGTTTGTTCAAATCGGCCCCCTGGATTCATATTTGGGCTTAATATAGAAGCCCGAATTCGCACTTAGTGCATTTCAGGCAAATTTCTTCAAAAATCTTCTTCTCCAGATCCAGCAGGCAGAATCTTTTGATATTTGGTATGCAACATTGCGGGGTGGATCTGATTCAAGTTTGTTCAAATCGGCCCCCTGGATTCATATTTGGGCTTAATATAGAAGCCCGAATTCGCACTTAGTGCATTTCGGGCAAATTTATTAAAAAATCTTCTTCTCCAGATCCGGCAGGCAGAATCTTTTGATATTTGGTATGCAACATTGTGGGGTGGATCTGATTCAAGTTTGTTCAAATCGGCTTCCTAGTTTCATATTTGGGCTCACTATAGAAGCTCGAATTCGAACTTAGTGCATTTCAGGCAAATTTCTTAAAAAATCTTCTTCTCCAGATCCAGCTTCAGAATCTTTTCATATTTGGTAAGCAACATTGTGGGGTGGATCTGATTCAAGTTTGTTCAAATCGGCCCCCTGGGTTTATATTTGGGCTCCGTATAGGAGCCCAAATTTTAACTTAGTGCGTTTCAGGCATATTTCTTAAAAAATCTTCTCCAGATCCAGCAGGCAGAATCTTTTGATATTTGGTATGCAACATTGTAGGGTGGATCTGATTGTGATTCATGAACGTATTTATTTGTAAAGTTGATAGAATCTTAGACAAAATTTGCAGAAAAGATCTACTATAGAAGGGGTGGTATCCAGGGTGAACCGTTTACCCAAATCTAGCAGTACTAATGCATTATTCACACAAATCCCTCATTGGAACACACGCATTCAGCTCATTCCAACAAAGGTCATATGCCATGTTTTCGAGACAAAGGAATAAAAATTTTAGTTATTCATGAAATTTTTAGGCAACTGTTGTCTGTTATTCACATTGCTTCATGAAATTTCAGTACTTTTAGAAGTTACCTCAGTAATCAAGGGTTAATTCCCCTTAATTAAATGTCGCCTCTAAAAAACAACCACTTTGCATATCTTACCTGTTTACCAGCATAACTGCCAAAACTTGTCAGCATTCTTCGCAAAAATCGCTATTCAAATTTTAATTTTTGTCTCTTAAACATACATGTACTTATCGCTTGTAAATACCCCATTGGAATGAGCTTTTTGAGCTCATTCCAATGAGAGGTCGCACACCATGCTTTTTGAGTCAAAAAAGCAATTTTTTTAGTTATTCCAGAATTTCGTACGTAAAACACAGCTTTATGACTTCACATTAAAATGAGCTCTCTAAGCTTGTTCCAATCAACATTCACGCACTATGTCTTTCACACAAAAAATAAAATTTTCCATTTATTCAGGAATTTTGTTTGCAAGAACACTCTTACCCCCCCCCCCCCCCCCCCCCCCACCACAAACACACACACACAAACACACACACACACACACACACAAACACAGACACACACATCTAAAAGTTCGTCAGCAAAAAAACAGTTACTTCAATTTTTAAATGCATTATAGGAACAACTTGCCTAATCAAATTTAAATACTTTTGCATCATTCTGTATCTAGAACAAACCATTTACCATATCTTTACGCAAAATTCTCCAGCATCATTCACAAAACAACACCATTATTTATATATTCACATTTCTGTCTCAAAAATATACCTGATCTTCCCATACCCCTATTGGAATAAGCTGTTTGAGCTTGTTCCAATGATGATAAAAAAAAATAAAATTTGTGAAAATTTTTGTTTTCTTGCATGCAAATATATACATGTAGCACATGGAAGATATCCACAGTTGGGGAGAGATGTCCAAGGCTATCTCTTCACATTCCTTGTTTGTGCTTCATGCTAAACCAGTTTGTCTGCAGAGATAAATTTGCTTTATTAAAAATCATTGGAGATTGACCACACACCAATGATTTTAAATAAAACTAATTTTAGGTAACAAATGTTGAACTTCAAACAAAATCTATCACTCAACCAGTTAATGTTGATGAGGCATGACATGGTGAAGGTGACCTAAAATACTTCTTAGAGTCACTTTGTCAGGTGAGCGATTAAGGCCACGTGGGGCCTCTTGTTTTATTATGCCCCCCAAAAATTTTCGAGGGGGTATATAGTCGGGGTCTCCATCCGTCCGTACGTCTTTCCGTCCATCTGTGCGAACATTTTGTGTTATAACTCGAGCATCAGTTGTCGGATTTTAATGTTCTTTGGTATGGTGATAGGGCAGGTTGGGGGAACAGATGCCCTCGTACCTAGCGTTTCGTCCATTCATGTTTGGTAGAGTTATTGCCCCTGTTTGATTTTGGCCTCTGTTTCTGACTAAGGTAAATTGTACCATAGCCTATAGGGCAAAGTGCTGCCCAATTTTTTTTTAGTTCATTATTTTTCTGCGGCCCAGTGCTTGCAGGGGAGGTTGCATGACATTTTAACCGCTACATATCAATATATCCATATAAATATCGATGACACAAGAATTATAGTGATTTTGGTTCCAAACCATTTGAATTTGTATCACCGCACCAATCAATTTCATAGTTTACTTGCTTATTACTAATGTCAAAATACAGGTCAAGTTCGATTCAGAGGTTCACTCCGACCATTCTTGCAAGAGTTATGCCTCTTTTTGAATTAAAAAATCACAAATTTCCCATATTCTTACTGTCCAGTGCCTATAGGGGAAGTGCTGCCTGATTTTTTTTAGTCCACTATTTCTGTACTGCCCAGTGCTTGCAGGGGAGGTTGCATGTCATTTTAAACTACATATCAATATAACCATACAAATATGGATGCCAATTTCAGCTTTATTCTTACTGACCAGTGCCTTTGGGGGAAGTGCTGCCCAGTTTTTTTTAGTCCACTATTTCTGTGCTGCCCAGTGCTTGGTGTGGAGTTTGCATGTCATTTTAACCTACTACATATCGATATAACCATATAAATATGGATGCCAATTTCAGCTTTATTCTTACTGGCCAGTGTCTTATTGGGGAAGTGCTGCCCAATTTTTTTTAGTCTACTATCCCAATTTTTTCTAGTCCACTATTTCTGTACTGCCCAGTGTTTGCATGGCAGGTTTGCATGCCATTTTAACCTACTACATATCGATATATTCATATAAATATGGATGACACAAGAATCATAGTGTTTTTTAATTCCCTTCATTCAAAGTTGTTTGGATGAACCAATTCTCTTCATACATTCAGAAGTTATTTATTTACATGCAAGTCTGACTTGGCTACCTTTGGGGGCATCAGCACACGCGTTAGCATTGCTCTTGATTGTTTATTTATTAGTCGAGTTGTGATGAAGTCAAACTCGACTTATAGTTCGATGAATGGCGGGCGGGCAGGCGGGCGGGCGGGCAGTCGAGTGAGCGTAAACAATTGGTTTCCGGATGATAACTTGATAATGGTTCGACCCATGTTCATGAAACTTCATAGATAGGTTGGCTTCGGTGAGAGGAAGAACCCTATTTATTTTGGACTTACTAGGTCAAAGGTGAAGGTCACAGTGACCTTGAACATACTAAATCAAACAATTGGTTTCTGGATGATAACATGACTATGGTTGAATCCACATGCATGAAACTTCATATGTAGGTTGACCTTCATGAGAGGAAGAACCCTATTTATTTTGGACTTGCTAGGTCAAAGGTCAAGGTAACAGTGACCCTGAACATAGTAAATCAAAACAATTAGTTTCCAGATGATAACTTGATAATAGTTTGACCCACATTCATGAAACTTCATAGGTAGGTTGGCATCAGTGAGAGGAAGAACCCTATTTATTTTGTACTCGCTAGGTGAAAGGTCAAGGTCACAGTGACCTTCACCATAGTAAAATCGTAAACAATTGGTTTCTGGATGATAACTTGATACATAGTTTGAACCACATTCATGAAGTTCCATAGGTAGGTTGGCCCAGGTGAGTGGAAGACCCCTATTTATTTTGGACTTGCTAGGTCAAAGATGAAGGTTACAGTGACTTTGAACATAAATCGTAAACAATTTGTTTCCAGATGATAATTTGACAATTGTTCCATCCACGTTCATGAAACTTCATAGGTAGGTTGCATTGGTGCGAGAAAAAGCCCTATGTATTTTGGAATCACTAGGTCAAAAGGTCAAGGTCACAGTGACCCTTCACGTAGTAAATTGTAAATAACTGGTTTTCGGACAAAAGGTTGATAATGATCAAACCCACTTTTGTGCTGTCACAACTCGACATTGGACTGGTGATCCTATTGGCATTTCTAGCTGCGACTAGCAGGTCTATAAATGGCAATGTCGGTCTGTCTGTCGGTCTGTCTGTGACCAACAAGTTTCAAAACTCAATAACTTTTGAACTACTTGATGGAATGACTTTATATTTGGCATGTAAGTGTATCTTATTGATGTCTAGCCACTGTTGAATGCATGTGTTGTTCCAAATATTTTTCTTGGAGTTATGTTCCTTCATGAACTTAGAATTTTGTGACCAATGCGTTTCTAACACCACCTGTCACAGCTACGGCGTCGATGTCGCAATTTTTTATTTATTTATTGGTGTTTTAAGATCACATATATCTGCGCAATGGCTAATCATAATTTATGGGTGGAGGAAGCCGGAGTACCCAGAGAGAACCACAGAGCAATGGCGAGCAACTGTCAGCTCCCCAACATACTAACTCCACACAAGCAGGGTTAGCATTGGTTGAAGAGAGGTGCACCATCGACGTGCAGTATGCCTCAGCACACAATGCCACCGTGCCCCCTCCCAGAAGTGTCTTACCCAAGGACACATCATGGTTGCCTCGGGTGGGATTCAAACCGAGGACCTCCCGGCTTGCAGTCTGACCTCTACCTACTGAGCCACCGCGCCCCTGATTCACTTTGTTAAAATTTTGTGAATCCAGAGACATCAATGATGACATTTGATAGGCAAAGTGATCAACCATCACACCAGTGTACAGAGGTATGATTCTGTAGGGCTGAGGTGTGTTCATTTTCACACTCATTGTGATTACCCAAGGTAATGACCAAAACCGGTCATCGCTATTTATAAAACTCACCATTTAATTTTCATTATATTTTTCACTTTTTGTCTCAGGAACATAGCGTATGGCCCCTCATTGGAACAAGCTTGTTGAGCTTGTTCCAGTGAGTGGGTCATAGGCTCTGTTTTTGACACAGAAAATGAAAAAAAGTAGTTATTCAAGAACTTTATTTTCAAGTATCATCTGCCTTTCATGTTAGGTAAAGGATTAAGTGAGGCATCAATAGGTGTGTGCATGCGATTGCACGCTTCAGACTCTAAGCATACTTTCTTTAACTGGCAATATATTAGCCCTGGAATTTGTTAACCATTTCCCAATGCAAACGATATCAAAATTCATTTTTTTTTCAACTTTTTCGAAGAATTTCAACAAAACCATAAGTGACTCTTCATTCGACCGAACTTGTTGAGCTTATTCCAATGATGGGTCATATGATATGGTTCTGTTAAATGTTTTGAAAAATAATCAACTTTTTCAAAGAATTTCAACAAAACCGTAAGTGACTCCTCATTGGACCGAGTTTGTTGAGCTTATTCCAATGACGGGTCACATGATATGGTTTTGTTAAATGTTTTGAAAAATAATCAAATAATCAAAGAATTTCAACAACACCGTAAAAAACAAAACCGTAAGTTAACTCCTCATTGGACCGAGCTTGTTGAGCTTATTCCAGTGACGGGTAATATGATATGGTTTCGTTGAAATGTTTTAAAAAAAGTTTTTTTAACTGCAGAATTTGTAGATTACGTGGGCGGATGCAACTGATTCATTAGATAAATACTAATCAGAAGTGATATAATTCACAAAAATAATTTTCTATTTAATAAAAGTGATATTATATCTTACAGTTCTACAGCATTGATCCCATGTATCAAGACGGACAGTTGACAAAAAAAGAGAAAATACAAAAACCAAAAGATTCTAAACTGAATGTTAAGCGAATTGTTTCAGAGAGAGCTTTGTCATATTGGGAAAAAGAGCTTGCAAACAGGAAGAATTTTATGAATAAGTTATCAGGTATAATTAATTTTTAAATATCGAGTAAATAATTATATTGGCATCTGTCATTCAGTTCGTCAAATAATTAACATTCAACTGTTTTAACTGCTTGACACTCTCCAATAAATTGTAACATGATAAATACCTCTATCCCTCTATCTCACTCATTTCTTATCAACCAACCTTACAATTGTTTACTACAGGCTTGCACTACAGTGGAAGACCCTAACCCGGATAAAATACTCTCTACTTTAATCTTTCCCAAGAGATTTGGGAAAGAAAAGTGGTGTAAAAACCACTACGAAAAAATAAGCCCAAACTGGGTCGAGCACCATCGGCGCACACCCAGTAGGGGACGCTCTTCTCTCAGTACAATTCCATGACTTCCGTTAACCAGTGTGCAAGGCAGTCATCAAGCCATTCTTTTTTTGTCCACTGCATGTGAAGGACGTGCCGCCATTTGCATTACGAAACAGTGATAATTCACCTCATCGATAATGGTTTCCTGTGACTGGAATTATGGATCTGAGGATCGTATAATAACAGGACTGTGTTTTATATATTCTCGTTAATATTTTCAACCATATTTTCATTAAATTTTATATATATTTTTCCGATGTCGTGCGTGATTTTCGAAAACATTCTGTGCGATTCGGACATAAAAGTTGATAAATTTTATTATTATTATTGGAGTTAGGTGTCAATGAGGGACTGTATGGACAGGATTTCTTCACTCTGTTGAGGACTGAATTTCTGTTTTTTATTTCCCTGCTGGCCGTCTGGGTTCTGTTGTGTTCCCACTGGTTCTTTTTTCTGCCACCTTTCTCTCGAAGTTGGGGGTGTTCTTCTACTTTCTGTATCTGTTGAGTTCACCTTTTTCTTCTACTGCTCTCACCTCTGTTATGTCCAGTTCAGTTCCTTTAGGGCAATGCCTTTTGACCTCGCTTTTGGTGCGTTCTCGTGGTCGTTCCCCCCGCACCCATGGTGGGGGGGGGGGGGGGACGCTGTAGTTTCGGGGCCTTCCGACACGACTACGTCTGGAGAGAGTTATACCCCCTCTGTGGGGGATCTGCTGCTCCTCCCACACCGGGGGTGGGAATGCTGACAGGACCACGTCTGGTGAGAGTTATACCCCCTCCGTGGGGGATGTGCAGTTTCTTTTACCGTGGTGGATACTGCGGGAGCTGTTGAGTTGTCTGGTGAAGAGATGCCTGGTTCCGGGACTTTGCACCCTCTCCAGTCGACATCTGAGGGTGTCACTAGGGTTGTGACTCCTCCTTTGGAGGCCAAGCTAGGTTGCTCTCTCCCCTTTTCCGCCAGTTTCAGCAGCTCCCGTCGTATCTGCTGCTACTGCTGTTCTGTCTACAACGTCATCGGTCACCGTTTTAGCCAGCCTCGGCTTATCCCTGCAGGGGTCTGTAGTGTGGATGTGGGGTATCGGCCTCAGCCTTCCCTGACTTCAACTCGGTGAAGTCGGAAGTGGCTGCCGACCGAACTCCCTGCTATGTCCTCTCAGCCGTTGAGCACAGCAGTTTTATCCCTGCAGGGGTCTGCAGAGGTGTCTGGTAGTGTAGACGTGGGGTATCGGCCTCCGCCTTCCCTGACTTCAACTCGGAAAAGTCGGAAGTGGTTACCGACCGAACCCCCTGTTGTGTCCTCTCCGCCGTTGAGCACAGCAGTTTTATCCCTGCAGGGGTCTGCAGAGATGTCTGGTAGTGTAGACATGGGGTATTGGCCTCAGCCTTCCCTGACTTCAATTTGGCGAAGTTGGAAGGGGCTGCCGGCCGAACCCTCTACTGTGGTCTCTCAGTCGTCGAGTACCTCAGTTTTTCTCATTGGATTCGGATGTTCATGGTGGTGTCACCATGAGCACCGTGGCATTTCCGTCCACTCACTCTGGTCCCATGCCAGTTTTGCATGACCAACGCCTTTTGTGCAGCCTGGACCTTCTGACCCTCTCCTGAGTTTCCGCTCTGTAGATCCTCGGGATATGTGATACCCCAATACACATCAGCCTTCAGATGTTTTCTTTCGGCTGCGGCCCGTTGCCCCGCGTCAGGTGTATTTGAGGATCGTTACCCCTCGCTGGTAAAATGGGTCAGGAGTGACCCTTCGCTGGTAAAATGGGTTAGGAGTGAAGCCACTTTGTCGGTTCGTTCCCACGTCGTACCGTTCCGACACAGTCAGTGAGCTTAGGGAGGCCCTCTCCTTGCTCACTTAGGTTCTGTCCAAGAGCCTTTTCCGTTGCTTCCAGTGAGGCTACGAGTGGTTTCCCTGTGGCGCCACCTCCCGGGATTGGAAACAGGCCACTTTCTGATCCCCCTGGTGTGCCTACACCATGGGCTATGTGTTTTCCGACTCATGGGATGAGTCTGACATACCTTACGTGGAGAGCCAACAGTCTTCTGACTTGGGGGCAACCCTTGACGTTGTGTTTGGGTTCTTTCCAGGTCTCAAACCGTCAAACCAGCCGACACTGCCAGCCCGTCCACGATCATCGGTCGCGCGTCTAAAGCCTGTGGAGCAACGTGCTTCTGGGCGCCTTCGACCGTGCCTGTCGGTACAGGTGGTTGAAGCATTTACAGCTTTGGACTCTTAAGCAGAGTTCCAAGGCTATGAAGACGACGTTCTTCATCAGGGTTGACACTTTTTTGCCTACCGTGTGTTATCATTCCTACGATTTCGTCAGTTAGCCAGACTTTACGGTCTTGGATCAGGACTCCAACTCCCAAGCCGGCCATTTTTCATATGGAGACTCTGGAGTCCGTTTTGGGCTTATTGGGAGAGATGCTGGAATGCTTTCTCTCTTCGATCACGACGTCTCTGCTTTGCTGCTTATCTGCTCCCAGATGAGTTTGACGACGAACAGGTTTTTAGCTCACCGAAGGGAGCTAAACTTATCACTTGCTGTCCGTCCGGCGTCGTGAACATTTTTCAAACGACTTCTCCTCTGAAACTGCTAGGTCGATTTGCTCGAAGCTTGGTATGGATGTTCATTACCATATGTCAATTCAAGTTTGTTCAAATGAAATGGACATGCCCACTTGGGGCTCCATAGGGGTCATAACTCCGATAGCACCCTATGTATACTAGAGAAATTACTAAAAAGGGGGGAGGGGGTTTGGGAGGTCTGAGATTCAAGTTTGTTCAAGCCATGTCCCTAGGTCCATATTTGGGCTCACTGTGGGAGCCCGAATGATAACTTAGCTCAAAATGAGGAATTTTCTTTAAAAATCTTCTTCTTCAGATCCAGCAGTCGGAATGTTTTGATATTTGGTATGCAGCATCCTTAGGGGGGTGAGATTCAAGTTTGTTCAAGCCATGTCCCTAGGCCCATATTTGGGCTCACTGTGGGAGCATGAATTGTAACTTTGAAATGAGGAATTTTCTTAAAAAATCATCTTCTTCAGATCCAGCAGTCGGAATGTTTTGATATGAGGTGTGTAGCATTCTTAGGGGGGTGAGATTCATGTTGGTTAAAGCCAAGTCCCTGGGTCCATATTTGGGCTCACTGTGGGAACCGGAATGATAACTTAGTTCAAAATGAGGAAATTTTTATACTGTACCAATGACCCAGACATAGCTGGTGCTAACTCTTAAAATATAGGGCCAAACACAAATTTTGCCCCCCAATCCCCAAAATTTGCATCTAAAACTAAAGAAAACATGTCCTGAAAGGCCCTCCACACTTCGCCCCTACTGCGCATGCGCAGTGTCAAGGACGTTCCGAAATTGGCGCCATTTACCATTCTAAGTTTGGCCCTTCATCAGTTAACATCTGACTGATCTTTGTGCTTTTAAATCTCAGTTTAAATGATGCCAGACACATAAATATTAGTGAAATGGTGATTCTAAGGAGGATAGAAAAGGAGGAGAGGAAAAGAATGTGTGACAGAATATTATCAGGGCTGTAACTTAAAATTTTTTAATGAAATTATGTTAAGTTACCTATTTTCAAGGCAGCAGCCATTTTGTTGTCATTCTGATTATTTAGTTACACTGTTTTTTCAAGTGTTTTTCCTCTCTCCCTGTCCTTTAAGTTCCCCCTTGCTATTCTCCCATGCTTTTGGCATAGTTTCTGTAATTATTATTACTAAAATTTCTTGGGAGTTTTAGCTGTATAACAGAATGAATTCTGTTCTTTCCCCATGTTTACGTCTTCACCTATGGGTGGTTGGGCGTTGTGTTCTGCATCTACCATCTGATGTTCTGCAGTTTCTTCCCTGGAAGTCTCTGTTTTGCATCAGATGGTGTATTTTTGGTAACTGATTTCGGGCCTGGGTGCCTGGAGTCTTATTTTAGTGTTTTTACACTCATTGTTTACATTTACAACAGCCCTCTGTGTGAGGGGGGGATTTCTAAATAATAATATCTTTATGTTATTTTAATCATAACTAGATACATTATTATTGTTCGTAAGTGTTGAATAAATTGTTTAAAATATTTTTAAAATTTTTGTCCACACTTAGGCTTGGGATCCATTGGGGCTCAACGTTACTTTTCAGAAACTTGGGCTGTTCTGAAAAAATATTTTTTCAAAATATTTTGATTTCAATTATTTTTTCTATATTAATGGATCATATTATTATTATGTATTTTGATTGCCAGGGGTTAGTGCGAGTACCAGAACTTGTTTTCTTTTCGCATTGAAAGGATATTGATCAATTGCTTTAAGAGGAAGTCTTCCTCTGACCTTATTATCATTCTATATGTGGTCAGTGTACTCGCATTAACTCCTGTTCTGTATCGTATGATTTCGATGACAATATGGGAAGCGTATGTCACGGTATGTTGTTGGGGATTTGGACACTCCGGTCCTTTCCCCGCAGGGTCACTCTACTTTATCAATTTCTATTTCAGACGATCAAGATTAGGGTGATGTATCTGTGATGTCTTCCAACAGTGTGCCTCCGTCGTCACAATTAATGAAGGGCTAGCGGAAAAGTGCTCATGTAATACGCCAATTGCCTAAGAGGACCCTAGTAGGTTCGACGGCCTTTGACGTCCGCTAGCTCGCCCGGTGTAGCGTCCATTCACCGAATGGTTCGGCAGCCGGGTTCGTCCGTTGCGGTCTAGAAGGAATTTTGGGGTGATGCGAGCACTATAAAATTAACTTAATGCACACCCAGTGACGGCGGATCGGAGGGAGAACGGAGGAAGCCTTTTAGTCCGGTTCATAGCTCGTTCCGGTCCATCCGGACGGCAAGCGAGAGAGGCCCCTCTCTCGTTCAACAACATCTGGCCCCAGATGTTGTGGTACAAATGTGTAGTTAGCGGAGCATACGTCCGTCGCTCGGGACGCTCCGTTGTATAGGCAGTCCGCTGAGACTGCTAAGGCTTCCTCTTCTCGTCAGCGCACACGACCGCTCCTTGGCTGCGTGACCGCCGATATATTACCAGCTTCGCCGATCAAGGATTCTTCGGCGACCAGGTCACACCATCCGGCAGCCAGGGATTCGAGACCGATGGACTCCGGACGTTCGCATAGGAAAAGTATGCGGGAGCCATCTGATGCGGAGCTGCCCTCGGCGAAGCAGCGATAGACTGCGCCTCCGCAGGTCTCGACGCCGGACATTCTTGTGCACATAGCACAGCTTATCGCAGCATCCCAGCAGCCGACAGAAACGGTGTCGGATCGAGAATTATCCGACAGCGCTGGGTCGGTAGCCGGGGACTCGAGGCCTGCAGACTCCGGACGTTCGCATAGGAAGTGTGCGGGAGTCAACGTACACGGAGCTTCCAGCGGCAATGCATCGTAAGTCCGCTACTGCACAGGCCTCGGGAACGGACGTGCTTTCCTTAAAAGCACAGTTTATCGCAGCATCCCAGCATCAACTGAATCTGTCGCATATATTTTATCCGACGATGCTGGGTCGGGACGCTCCGCGGAAGCGGGTACGGACGTCCGAAAGTTTCATCCGGTCCGATGGGATACCGAAAGGGATTCGGTGGATTTCAAGCTTTCCCTTTCGGAACAGCATATGCTGCGATGCCGGATAAGAAACTGATAGCGTCGGTGGACTTAGAAATTTTTGGTTCGGTTCAGGGACATCGTCCCTCAGTTCCGACATAGTCCAATAATGTCACACAAACTTTCGAATTATTGAACGACGCTATATATATTATTATTTTATGCTTGCTATCCAAGCATTTCTGGTTTCTTGTTCGAAGAGTTATGGAGATGTCTTTCAAAAGTGTGCCTCTGTCGTCATAGTTAATGAAGAGTTAGCGGCAATAAGTGCTCATGGAATATGTCTATCGCTTACGGAGTGACATTCGCTAGCTCACCCGGTGTAGCGTACATTCATCGAATGGTTCGGCTGCCGGGTTCGTCCGTTGCGGTCTAGGAAGGAGATTTGGGTGATGCGAGCACTTTAATTACTTTAGTACTCACCCAGTGACGGCAGATTGAGGACAGATCGGAGGAAGCCAACAACTTAGGGGACCGCATGTTGTGGTTCAGATATTTTACATTCGGAGCATATGTCCGTTGCTCGGGACGCTCCGTTATATTGACAGTCCGAGAGACTGTCTTTAATGCTTCCTCATCCTCACAGCAGGGCACACGACCGCACATTGGCTACGTGACCTCGAGTATCCGATCAGTTTCGGCATTCAGTGATTCCACAGCGAATAGGTCGCGCCATCCGGTAGCCAAGGGACACAAGGCCTATACACTCCGTTCTCTCGCATATTGGAAGTATGCACGGGGTAACGATCTCGGAGCTTCCTGCGGCAATGCATCGTAAGACCGCTGCTCCTCAGGCCTCAGTGACGGACGTGCTATCCGAGTTAGCACAGTTGTTTCGCAGCATCCCAGCAATTGACGGTTTCTCGGTCGAATCAGGAATTATCCGACGGCGCTGGGTCGGTGCGGTCCGCGGTTGCATCAAGCTACGGACGACCGAACGCTTTATAGGGTCCGACATGATGGCGAAAGGGATTCGAAAGATTTCGAGTTTTCCCTTTAGTAGTATCGGAAGATGCCTTTCATATCTTCTGGCATTTCTTCCAGTGATTATTTTTCGGACTTCATTGCTGCGATCTTGGATAAGAGACTTATAGCGTCATTGGACTCGGATTTTTCGATCGGTACAGGGACTTTGTCCCTGACTTACTGACGCAGTCCAATATTGTCATTACAACATGTGTTTTATTTTTTGACGCTATATATTTATATATATATACAAGCCTGCTACTAAGCATGATAGTTTAGTTTCTTGTCCGCGTGGCTCATTTCTGCCATTTTATCTTTTTTACATATAGTTTATTTTGGCGGAGCAGGGCATACCGAGAGTTCATATGCGTCTAGACGGTGTGATTAAAGACTGCATATATTCTTTTCGCCGTTTATGTCTTTTCCAATTTCAATGTGGGGAACGACATTATGTATAGTAGACTTAACTTAGACGCTTTATTATACGTAATCCGCCTTACTGAGGCGTTATCATTACGTCTTCAAGAAAAGATTTACGGGATATTATTCTCAATGTAATTTCTTTTGAGGGCAGTAGTTGTTCACGTATAACTCCGCCCTTCAGTGGCTGATTGGAGTTGGTTAGACGTGATGCAGCCCTAGCTACATCCACGCGTGGATAGTAGGTTAAGAACTCTCTCAGAGTCGCTTCGTTCTCGGAGGAGCTTCTCTTCGACGGCAACTTTCCGGCAATCCATGAATTGCTTGATTTATACATTCTCTTGTCTATCTAGTGTTACAAGAGATTCAGACTGGGGCAAACATTCGGTGGTTGACTCAGAGAGTGCCGCCGCAGTTGCCGGACCCGAGTGTGGCTGTTATGACGGTTGCCAGTCAAACAGATTGGGATATATACTGATCCCTACGGATTCGAAGTGCCAGGGTCTTTGGGTTCCGCAGTCTTTTAACTATCAGTTTAACTTCCGCGGAATAATGTTTTTTAGGCTTGCTTTATGTCATTGCATGAACATTATTCAGAAACGCATGCCCAAATTCCTGTCCTTTAATTCGACAGTAGTGGCGTATCTCCGGAACCAGGGAGGCACTCTTTCGTTTCCGTTATTCAATTTAATGGAAAGAATCCGTCTGTTGGTTATACTACACCAAGTTCAGTTTGGGTCCGTCATATTCTGGGTCGTCTGATTGTTTTATCGCACTCCCGTTCTCTTACGGGTCGCTTGTTGCTGTCAGAATGGACTCTCAACAAACAAGTATTTAATCAGATTTGCTATCTATGGGAGCGCCCAATGATGTTTTATTTATGACACAGCTTGCTAATCAATTGCAGACGTATGTGTTGGCTTGTCCAGATCTCTGAGCTAATACTGTTAACGCTCTATTGATCTATAGGACGGAATGATAGGATACGCGTATCCTCCGGCGCTGTTGTTTTAGCAGGTATTGCTAAGATAAACAACCACAATTCATTTCTGTTGATAGCATCTCTATCTTCACAGAGATCATGAGTAATTTTCTCTCTTGTCTACTGTGGATCTTAACGTGAAATCTTCCTCTATGTGAGGATCTTTTTTCACTGGATAAATCGTGTCATCTTTATCACAACCAGCAAGGTCGCAACCTTCATGTATTCCGTTGTGTGGTCCGTATTGCATTGTAAGCACTGTACTGGACGAGCTTTGGACGCGATTTCTTACTATAGGAGATCCTCTTCTTCGCTATTCTATGCGACTAAAGTGGAGGCTCTTCCGTCGTGGTGTAGGGATCATTATGTTCATATGGTTGATCCCTCCATACTACTCATTGCTATTTTTTAGTATACTTGTTTCACAAGATCTACTGCAGCCTGTTGTTATTTAGGTTATAGGTTTATGTTACCTCATACCTATGCACTCTACGATAGTTTACATTTGAGTCTTTTGTCTCTTTATCTAAGTCAGTTAGTAACTTTTTGATAAATAGACTTAGAATCTTTAGATTAAATTCCTATACGGATTTTAACTTCGGTTCTTATTTAGCTAAGTAATCATTTGAGCCTCTGGAAACAGTAGTTTTCAAATTCTGACCTTTTAGACAGTAATTCTGTTGGTTTCTCTTTTACTGTAGAGTCAGTGAGTTTCATGCACTATCGATGGATGATTTTCACTTTCATAGTTTCGGAATCAATACTTCCGTTACTATTTAGGTTGGATTGTTGCATAAGAGTTAGGCTCCTATTATCCGGAACCTATTATTTTAAGGTCCTTCCGTCTTCGTATGGGCATAGGCCTTTACTCTTTCCGGGTACAGTTTATGTATTTATAAACAGATATCTGTTTATTACAAGGGCGTAAGCTTCTTCTGTTTTTGATGTCTAGTAGAAGGACGTTACGCTCCATTTTATTGTTAATGGATTCTATTAACTAGCGTACTGCTTATGGTATTTCATTGGCTTAGCAGTTGTGCTTAAGATTTCGGCTCATGAAGTAAGAGTTCTTCTACTTCTTGGGCTTACATTAATAGTGTTGCTATTATAGATTTTTGAAGGCTGCTCATTGCGCTCAGCCATCCATTCATGAATTTTATCTCAGAAATATCGAGTCCATTTCTGGAGGCCTCTATTGTTAGGTCTATTCTCTACTGCTCAGAATGTCATTCACTTAACAGTTGCTACTATAGCTAGGTAGGCTGTCTGTTTCGGCAGTGTCTCCGTTCGGCTGCCCTCTTCGCTCTGGGCTATTTGACCCAGGGCAAGAAAAAGGGGGGGGGGGGGAGGGTGTTCCCTTGGGTCACCTGTTTTTTACTATGAAAACAAGGGGATACCTCCTCCGGAGTTAGTAATTCTGAGCTGTTTTTGGGATGGTTGTTTAGTGAGAAGTTTAAGTTTATAAAATTCATTCAAGTCTTAGTTTTTAAAGTATAGCTTTTGAATATTGCATATGTCAACGGACATGATTATGCAATTCTCACACACTTTTAGGAGTATAAGAGTCTCTATTCTCTAGACTTACTTTATTATTGGCTTACTTTAAAAATTATTAGTATAAGGATTATTGGATATTAATAGAGTACATGGATGTATGAAGCTCAATTTTTGGAAGGTGTTGTATCTTTCTAATTTATCATAAATAAGAAAGATACATGTAAAGCCTATTACTTCTTTTCCCTACAGGGGATGACTCTATTTTATTTTATTGAGCGTATTCCATTTTGCTCTATGTCCTTGGCCCTCCAGCCTTTTTACTATTCAGCTATGTCTGGGTCATTGGTACAGTATAAAAATGTTAAAAAATTTATAGTAATTTATATATTTTTTATACTTACCAATGACCCAGACGGGGATGGCCCTCCCAGGAGTTGGGAACTCTTGCCTCCCCGCTGAGTACATAGCACTTACCAGGCACTGGTTATTAGAATGATAAATGGCGCCAATTTCGGAACGTCCTTGACACTGCGCATGCGCAGTAGGGGCGAAGTGTGGAGGGCCTTTCAGGACATGTTTTCTTTAGTTTTAGATGCAAATTTTGGGGATTGGGGGGCAAAATTTGTGTTTGGCCCTATATTTTAAGAGTTAGCACCAGCTATGTCTGGGTCATTGGTAAGTATAAAAAATATATAAATTACTATAAATTTTTTAACTTTTCTTTAAAAATCTTCTTTTTCAGATCCAGAAGATGAATGCTTTTGATATTTGGTATGCAGCATCCTTAGGTTGGGGGGGGGGGGGGGGGGGGGGGGGGGGGCTGGCTCTGGGTAAGATTCAAGTTTGTTCAAGCCATATCCCTAGTTCCATAAAATTTGTCTCTCATGACTTCATTCGTTTGTAGTGTTGATGAACCATGTCTAACTGAATGTGTCCCCAAATACTTCTTTGAACCACTTTGGGTGGTGAGCGATTAACTGGTTGAGCGCTACAATTCTTACACTGTGCAGTTGAAACGTGTATATTTTTTTTTCAGAAGTTTTACAAATGATGTATGATTCATATATCTGGACTTTTTTTTACCCTTTCTTTTGATGAAACCCATCAACATGTATACATACTTTTTAAGGTAATTAATTTTTCTTCAAGGCTTCATTTTTTATTTTACCATATATTGTATTAATTACAGGTAAAAAGGTAACTAATTAACAAGAAAAATGGTAAAAATTGAAAACATAAGGGAAAATAAAGATTTTTGACTTTGTTGTTGTTTACTTTCCACTCCCAAAACATACCCTTTTATCAAAGGTAACCCTATTGGTTGATTGTGGTGCATAGTAGGTGTATAACAGGAATATTATCAATAACGAGCAAACAGGTAAGAACCATCATAAAAGTCAATTTTTAAAGAAAATTTGTTTTGAAGTTTTTCACAAGCCTCTTACAAGACGTATGATACGATGACAGCTAACAACAATGTTTGCTGTGCATTGTTTCATTGTTTCAGAGGTATGCCACAACAGGTATTACCTGTACTAAATGAGCAAACAGGTAAATGGAAAAAATAATTGCAAATTATTGTAACCATTATGGAAAAGTTCTACCAGGATATATGTTAACACAAACAGTTGAAACTTCATTACCAAAGGTAGAGGCCACATTTTATTGTTTGAAGATGGTCGCATTACAGGTGTGTTACAGGTGTTCCAGATAGCCAATTAGCAACCAGGTAAAAAATGAAGAAAACACTGCCGTTCAGATATATCATTTAAAAATATGTCATCTCGACATATTTTTAAATGATATATCTGAACGGCAGTGTAAAAAAACTGTTGACAATTACCTTGGATTCTGATGCCGGTACACGTGTTTGACTCAATTTGTATTGTATTTGTAAACAAGACGGCTTGCTCACATCAATTAAATAAAAATATATCTTACATAATGTTCCTGGCATTGGGAGAGGGAGTCCTTTCTTTTATTGTGTTCTCCATTGGACATGTCAATTCTACATTTTTAATGCATGAATAAATATGCGTGAATGAATGTCAAACAGGCACAACAGACTTGAACAGTGCAATGTCAATGACGCCATTGCAAATTTCCTGCATAAATTAACTCGGATTTCGACCTTCACTTCTGTCTGGATAATTCTCGAATTCTGTATTGTTTTTGATGAAATAATCCACCCTCTATCATATTTATTCGGTTAATCAAATTTACTAAAATTATTGATTTTAACAACTTTTATGGACAAAATTTGTCTTGTTATTTACTGCTAAAAATAGTCCAAAATATCTGGGACAGACATTCGCACGTGCGTTTCAACTTTCATTCTCTGAGTTTACAATTAAAAAAATGACAACTAAATCATCAAAACGGGATATTCACACAAGAATGCTTTGTTTTATTTAACTACGGATGTATTAAAACTGACAAGGGGGTAAAATTATTTCTATCTCTTACAGAACACCCCATTCGAACAGTTTTCACAACAGCAAACAAACTTGGGTCAAGTTGGGGATTTCCCATTTCGTTTTTATGAAACATTACGTGAATATTAATCATTTAATTTAGCTTAACACAGACCATTGGTCATTTCCGCATGTGCAATTTGGTGAACTTACCAGTGGTCAATCTTTTATACACCAACCATTTCAAACCGGGCACTATTTATTGTGATTTATATGTAAATACAAGGGTCAATAAAATCACATTACCGAAATCCACGATCGTGGCTCCCCACACTTTGCAGGAGAGCCACGATCTCACACACATGCCTGTAACACGGCTAACTTAGAATTAGTTCGCAGGGACGCTGTGCTGGACACAAGCCGTTCCCTTCTTGAGGGGCAGTGCGCTGCTCTTCGATCTGCCTCTATCGGCGGGTCCGCGACTATTCGATGGTTCCATGGCGATGGTCCGGGATGACTCCCTATGTCATTCCATTGATCTGCTGCTGCTTAGTCAGCTTGATCAGCTTTCTGTTGGAGGCAGGGGCCGTCCAAAGCCTAACAAATACCCTGCTGCTTCCTCTGTGAAGCAAAGGGCTGATCCTCCTACCGCCACTTCTCACTCACAGTGTAAGGGTAGGCGTCGGCAGTAGTCACCTCGAATTCATTCCAGTCGAGAGCGCCACTTCCAACATGAGTCCTTTTCAACGTTACACTTTGGGAACTTTTTATCACGGAGATAGGCACTCTCCTGTCAAAGGGGCGATCGAGGAAGAACTTTCTTTCAGTGGGATTTTATTCCTGCCTGTTCTTAGTCCTGAAGAAGGACGGCCGACTCAGACAGGTTATCGATCAGAGTATCCTGACACAGTCTGTCATTGCTCCTCAGTTCAGCATGGAGGCTTTCAGGTTGGTTTGCTGCTCCATTCCCCAGGATGTTTTCCAGTTCAAAGTCATGCCCTTTGGCCTCTACCTGGATCCTTGGGCCCTCACCTGTCTGATGTCGCATGTGTTAGTCTTACATCGCACACAGTCCAGAGTGTCTTCTTCGGCTTATTGAGTTGATATCCTCCAGAGGTATTCCAATGCTGCCCTTCTGGAGTCTTATGTCATCACTCTGTTGAGCCTGCTTATGTCACTAGGGTTCAGAGTCGAAGGGGAGAAGTCAGACCTGGTCCTTTCTCTGTCGTTTTGTCATCTGGGATAGACTTCCGTACTCAGCTGGATACGGTTGCGGTTTCCCAGACAAGGGCTGTGGTTTTCTCAGCCTTTTGCCCTGACTCTGTCCCAGTCCATGTCCGCAACAGCTCGGAGTCTTCCCCGGCTGCTTGGTCTTTGCAGTTCAGTGACGGATCTCATTCCTCTAGGTCGGCTGCATGTCGGACCTCTTCAGCACTTTCTGCTCAGTCGTTGGAGGCCAAATGTCGATCCTCTGGTTCTGGTGCTTCAGTTACCGGAGTCTCTTCCTCGTCACCTCCCGGTGCCTGATGTTTAGTGGTTTATGCAGGGAGTTCCGTTGGACTTCCTCACATCCGATCGTGTTCCGATGGCAGTCGCCAGCGATCTTGGATGGGGTGTGACATTGGATCCTCTAGGCCTTTTCCTTCAAGGGTCACGGGTTCAGGATCTAGCATCTCTTCACGTCAACCAGAAGGAGCTTCTTTCACTTCTTCTGAGTTTCCGGCAGTCGATCGCCTGCCTTTCAAATTGTCAGGTCCTTCTGTTGTCCGACAATTCAACGGTAGTTGTTTACATTCGGAACCAGGGCGGCACACACTATGTTCCCATGTACGAATTGGTTTGGATCTTCTACTGCTCGCTCAGGATGTCAACGCCGGAGTGGTGGTTCATCACTTTCCCGGTGGTCTGAATGTCCTAGCCGACTCCCTGTCTCGATGGGGCAGGTTCTTTTCCACTGAGTGGATGCTCCACATGGCGGTGTTCCAGTCTCTTTGCGATATCTGGGGTCGTCCCCACATCGATCTCTTTGTGACTCATTGGAATCATCAGGTGAACACTTTCGTGTCCCCGTGTCCAGATGCTCTGGCTTTCACCGTGGACGCTCTGTCCCTCCTTTGGAACGGTCTTGTCGGCTACGCCTTCCTGCCGGTTCCGATTCTGCCTCATGTTCTATCCCAGATACGAACCTGAAGTTGTCGAATCCTTGCGATTGCACCCCTGTCGCCTCAGTGGATGTGGATCAATCTGCTCCGCTCTCTGTTAGCGATGGTTCTGGCACGTCTCCTTCTACATCGCAACTTTCTTTGCCAAGGTCGCCCAAGGAGGTTTCACGTCGACCCGACTTCATTGTGCCTTCGCGCATGGCTTTTGTCAGGTCCTGTCTCCTCCGTAGTGGGTTTTTTCGAGATGAGCAGAGGAGTTGCTTTTCTTCAAGGAGCCACTCACCCCACTGATTTAGCCTCTGCGGCTAAGTGGAAGGTCTTCTGTCAATGGTGTGCGGATCACTCTGTTGCTTCTGTCACTCCTTCGATCGCACAGATTGCGGAGTTTCTGGTATGTTTGATTCTGGGGGTCTCCAGCAATGGGTACAGGTCCATGCTTCAGAGACCTTATTCTTATGTGGGACAGCGTCGTATCGGCACTCATCCTTGCCTCTCCAAGCTTGTTCTGCACTTTTCCTTGAAAAGGCCTAGGAATTTGCAGCTTACTCCAAAATGGACTCATTCTTGGGTGCTGGTCTGCTCGGGGGAGGGGGGGGGGGGGGGATTTGCGCCTTTATTTCCGGTGGATATGTGTTTTCTCACATGCAAGACAGTTTTTCTGATGGCTTTTGCCTCAGCTAGATGGGTTAGTGAGCTTCACTCCCTCTCGGTTGACCCGGCCTTTTTCTGGAGCTCTCCCACGAGTGTTTTGTTTACCAGTGATTGCTCCTTTCTGGCCAAGAATCAGATACCGGAAACTATTCCTCCTCCTATCTGTATCTGGACTCTTCCTTCTGTTGAGGGTTAACACCCTTTGCTCTGTTCATTTGGAAGGGTAGGATCGATTTTCTGTCTCTAATTCCTGGTCGACAGAAGATCTCTCCTGAATCCATTTCTCGATGGATTTGTCTTGCTATTCGTGCAGCTTCCACTCGTCTAGCGACTGGTAATTGTATTACCAATCGTTTTTCTAGCTCACTAGGGAAAAAAATCGGAGAAAGCTGATTTTTTCAGGGAATGTCGAGTACATGTCACTGAACGATTAGACAAAAGTCCCCTAAAATCCCAGTTGAGCTTTTTTTTCTACAGCCTTTTTTCGAAAACGCGTTTGAAAAAAATAAAAAAAAATCGCACGAACTTTGTAACCTCGAACTGATCCAACTGTATTTTTTGTTTACGCATATTTCGAGCTACATAATGTCTAATATACATTTACCTAGAGGAAAATGTGCATTCTGTGACAATTTCTGCGAAAAATTATTGAAAATTCACAAAAAAGTATCGGATTTACGCAAAAAATGACGATTTTCCTAACGGATTTGGGTCGTAGTACAGAACGGGATGTTAGTTGGACAGACGATAAAAAATCCACCACCATTTGAAGACTTTTATCATTGCTTACAAAATAGACATTATGGAAGACCCCCTCTGCTTCTGGCCGAGTTCCCCTTTTGGCATAAAATTCGTCAGCATGAGAACTCGACTATTTTCGGGCTTGGGACCGAACAGACACGTCTGTGTCTGGCAGCATTAGATCAATAAATAATATTTACAGAATGTACAAAAATCAATAAATAATATTTACAGAATGTACAAATCAATCAACATGGATTAAGTTACATTGACTATTATCAACGCTATATACAGAAATGACATGACCTATATACATATTATTCATCGAACTCAGAAATTTCCGACAGGACAGTGTTTCTGTGGTTGTTACAAGAATCCGAACTGCAATTACACAAACCTGAGCAAGAGAGTCCTGCCTTCTTACACCCACACCTTTTTGTACAAGCACTCTTGCAACCACAACTGATCAGATTCAGTAGGTTATCGGGGGCACATGGCTTTGTGGCTGCAGTCGGTACAAGAAGTCCATTGTCTAGCGACCACCCCCAATCCGTCGGAGGAAGCGAAGTGCCCAGCCATTGTTGGACCTGGAGATAACATCTGTAGACATGTTGTTGTGCAGCATCGCTGCTTGGTGGGAGTGAGGCTAGGTCGATGGGTTTATTCAGTTTAGATTTTGCTACATAACGCTTGTAAGTGACATATCTATATTGGTCGAGAGAGGAAACAGTTTTACTCCCGTATAAGATCAGGAGAAGTTGTTCCCCGGCAGCGGCTACTGCACTTGGTGTACTGTCATCCGCCAAAATTGTGTTGACATACTGTTGTGAGTCGCTAGTAACATCGGAGACAATTGTACTGAATACTTTCTTCTTACCAACTCGAAAGAGTGCAGAAGTAGTGTCACAACCACTTATAGAATGTGCTACAAGGAGGTTGCTTCTATGGTCACCCATTTTGGTTGCTATTTCACTAACTGAAACTAGTAAGTTTGGGGTAATGGAATACATCATGTGAATATTACATCCCGGTTGAACTCGAGAGGTAAGAATGACTAACAAGTCTGTGTCTGTTCCCACAACGACAACATTGTTGTCATCTTGAGCGATGTCAAGTGCAGTTTCGGCTATCAGTACATCAGCCTCGGCCTGCTTGGACTGAATATTGATAGCAGATAGCTCCTGCATTAGAAGATCGATCAGTTGGGTTTTGTTCTTGGCATTTGCAAGGAAATCGGATTGGGGTGTGGTGGCTGGTAACTCGGGTGAGATATTGATATCAATGGAATACCTGTCTTTAGATCTACGGGCTTGTTCCATGCCCTTTGTCGACATTGTACAAGCATAACCATCAAAAACAACCACGACGTTCGCCCCAAAATGTCTCACTAGATAATTGGAATATGATGTACATATGTCCTTATATGACAACTGTTTAGGCCATACAACTGCCCTCAATAAAAATCCACCATCTACAACAAACAGAGAATGTTCTGGGATTTTAGTTTGCTCGGAACCGTATGTTTTGAGGATCTTACCGAGTGTGCTTTTCTGTGTCTTCCTCATTCCAGCAGAATCAAACAATGCTGGTGGTTTCGGGGCGAGTTCATATTTGAGATACTCTTCCATCTCTGCTTGTGACTGAATAACACATGTGATGCGGTTGAACAGAATTGTGGGGTCAATCACTACCTTACTTCCACGGACTTTGATGCTATTTGCCATCGATGCGAAAGACTTCACAGTGTCAACACGTCGTAGTTTGATGCTGTTGAACGTTTTGCTTACAACATTCGATACGCAACATTCACCAATTTTGCGAACTTGGTCACAGTTCACAGTTTCGTCGGCCACAAGCCCGGTCGCTATAGGGACTAATTCTAGTGGATCTCTATTCTGAAAGGGGGAATGCACTCTGAGCCAGTTCAATAATTTGGTGATATAATTGGCATCAGTCAATTGTGAACTTTGACGGAGATCCCGATGTTGTTCGCCATGACCAGTGTGAACATGAACAAAATTTTCGAGAGCATTACATATCGGAAGGCAAAGAGGTAGTCCATGTACCCATTTCGCAACAGTGCTATCGGTAATTCCCCTGCCATGTGTGAGACCACCAGGGAGCTTGAACATTCTCATTAAACACTGCTCTATGGTCTGATCAGAATATATCCCGTCCCAGAATTTATCTGAGCGCCTTATGGTAAAGTAACCTTTCTCAGTGAACAACTTTAAATCATCCTGTTGCATTATTTCTGTTAGCTCATTTATCTGCTGCAAATAGAGATGAGAACTTTTTGCGTATGCAAAATGACCACCTGCGTGAAATACTGGAATCATATTGCGAACACAATATGTGTGGAGTTCCCAGTCGCCTGTGCGCTCTGCTCTCAAGAACAACTGGAGAAGACCTATTTGCTCGTAGTATTGTACCCAAAGCTTTCCTGTGCGTCCTACGGACGCATTCTGGAGCAGTTCGTGTAATTTTGACAGTAGATGGTTGACACTTTCTTGATTGACAGCGTCAGCTGTTGTACAGTCACCTCTGGCAAGTCCACAGAATATTTCATTGACTTCTGTGCAGTCTATGTTATCTAGTGTTTGGCTTTCTTCAAACACAAGTTTTGTAATGGCAATTTGTGTTAGCAAATGGGCACGAACTGCTCTTGAATATGCATGACCACTGATCAAATGATGGATTGACCCACCAGCATAAACAGTCCCCCAAAGTTCATCCAAGCCGCTACTAGCCATGATCGAACCAATTGCCCCTAAATATGACATAATCATATGGAAGCCGCCGAGTCTAACGAAAACTTTTGTCAACTTATCTGACGAAGACACAATCTCCACTGCTTTGATATAAAGTGGTTGGTCAAACGTCACTGGACAAACGTTCAGTCCCTGTTTCTCACATTCAGTTTGTGCAAATGCATCTTGAGTGTAGGCGAACACCACATTATGTGATTTAATCGAACATGGAAATTGAAACAATGATGCTATAATAGGTATTTGAATGAGAAAAGTCGATGCTGTTTGAATTTGAGTTTAGGGGGTATGGTTAATATTTCACACGTTTCACCAGTTCATTATGGAATAAATGACTATTGTTATATATCATTATAAAGCCACTGCTTTTCTGCAATTTTTGATATATAATTTAACTCCCAAAGTAGTCGTAGATTTGATTTAATGGACGTTGTGTACCGTTGTGTGTATGAAAACAATAAATTTTTTTTCGTAATTTTGTACATTTTCGTGAATATTTCACCATTGAGTGTGAGGATTGGTACAAAGTTGGCATTTTCTGTTGGGGATATGTATTCTCAATATAATTCAGCACGATATTTATGATTCTCACCCTACTTTGACTCAGTCTACAGCTGCAGCAATGCAAATGCTGCATACGAATCCTTCATTAATATTTACAGTGGCGCATTCGAATCGGCATTTCCACTAAGACGCATGGAACAACTTAAAAAGTTCATAAAATGTAAGCCATGGATTACATATGTTCTCTTAAAATAATCTTTGACTAAAAACAACCTTTATCTTCTAAAACTGAAAAAACCAACAGAAATTAATATTAATAAGTATAAATCGTTCTCCGCTGTATTCAACCAAGTGAAAAGATGGAGTAAAGCAGCGCATTTTAATGAGGTAATCAAATCCAACAAACATGACGTGAAAAAAACCTGGCAAATACTTAGTATAATTAAGAAATCTAAATCTACGGCTACACTTCCTCCTAGCATATCACACCACAATGTTGAAATCACAGACCTGGACGAAATCGCCACATGTTTTAACGACTATTTCTCAGAAATAGGACAGACTATCAATAACCAGGTTCCTACTTAAGACAAAACATTTGGCGACTTCTTGAATGGGAACCACTCAGAATCTTTTTTCTTATCTCCAACAACTGAGCAGGAAATAAATTTAACGGCCAAAAAACTAAAAGGAAAAGTGAGTACTGATTACTGTAACCTGTCCACTAAAATTATGAAATGGTCTAGTTCCTAAGTTGCCAAACTATTGGTCCATATTTTCAATTTATCATTCCTTCAAGGTCAAGTCCCTGATAAACTAAAAATAGTAAGAGTAATACCTATCTTTAAAAGAGGTAATTTATGTGAAGGTGGAAACTACAGACCGATAAGCATATTACCCGCCTTCCCGAAAATCATGGAAAAATTAATGTATAAGAGACTTTCAGACTTTTTAAGTGACTTCGATATTCTATACGAACACCAATACGGCTTCCGCGAAAAACACTCTTCATATCAGCCCATAATGCATCTTTTGAAGTTTGTTGCCGAAAGCAACGATAAGCCCTCCAAAGATTCAACTTTAGCAGTTTTCATAGATCTGTCTAAGGCATTCGATTCAGTAAGCCATGAAATTTTATTGAGCAAACTGGACTTCTACAGTATAAGAGGAATAGGTCAATTATGGTTTCATAGTTATCTTTCAAATAGACTACAATGTGTAGACTATAAGTCGCACTGCTCCCCGACCTGAAAAGTAACATGTGGCGTACCCCAGGGGTCTGTATTGGGTACGCTCTTATTTTTACTTGATGTAAATGATATGCGATGTTGTATGAAGCTCAACTTGCTATCTTTTGCTGACAACACAACCCCATTTACTGCTGGTCATGATATGAAAATTATGGAAAAAGACGTAAACACTGAATTACATAAAATCTTTAACTGGTGCTGTTGCAACAAGCTCCAGGTTAATGCTAACAAGTGTAAATATATTCTATTGCACCCACCAAATAGCCCCCACAAAGCTAATAGGCTTAACATTCTCCTCAACAATAACAGACTTCACGCCGTAGATAACTCTCTGCAGGATAATGCAGTTAAGTTCCTTGGGATATACCTTGATGAAAATCTAAATTTTAAATACCACATATCATCGATATGTACTAAGATGTCGAGTGCCATTTACTGTTTGAATAAGGTTAAAAACGTTCTCCCTAAAAGAGCTTTGAAATCTTTGTACTACTTTTTGGTCCACAGTCATTTGCTATATGCAATCCAAATCTGGGGTCATGCGGCATCTAATAGCAAAATCATTTTTCTTCAAAAACGTGCAATGCGAATAATCAGCCGTAAAAAGTTCAACAGTCACACAGACCCCTTATTTAAGGAAAACAACATAATGAAATTCAACGACCTTTATAAATTAAGTGCTTCCCTTTTCGTGTATGATTGGAAAAATGAAAACTTACCCGAATCGTTCAAAAACTTTTTCAGCATTCATTCAATACTCGGTCGCCAAACGAGACAAGCTGGACAATTGCAGATATCGAAGGCCCATACCCAATTTTCTGATAAACTACCAATACATAATTTTCCAAAAATTTGGAAAGAAATTGATCCGAGCCTCCAAACCTTACCTTCTAGATATATTTTTAAGAAATAGTTTGTCAATAACTGCCTACAGCGTTATAGTTCTTCAGTTTCCTGCACGTATCAGTTGTGTCCAGACTGCAGACCAAACGCCAATAGATGAATAGCAGTTCTTTGGCTATTGACCATCCCACTTAGACCCTACCCCGTAGGAGGTTAAGCAGTTCATGTTTTCCTGCGTTAAACACGCCCCGCTTCGCTGGTACAGTGGGACCCGGTCCCCAACGTTCGGGGTACAAATTCCCTAAATTGAACAGTATGTGTATGAACGATTGGCAAACTTGACTTCATATCCATGTTGCGGTCAAAATTAGCCATAAAGGTAGAATAGTGACCTTAAACACCAATAAAATAATATAAAATAAATACCCGGACTTACATAGTGATTCTATCCGTTATCTCATCCAAACCGACCTCGAATCGATCAACTACAACCATCACCCCCACATTATAGGGTTGAATAGGATTCGACCACTAACGCCTGAGGTGCAAGTCCGTTGTAACAAGCAGCATGGACATGAGTGATTAGACTCAGTCTTACCCACCCGTACAAATCGCGTTATAGCATCTATTATCGATTCGGGATCTCCTTTTCGTAGACCAGACCGATGAGCCAAAGACAGTGGTAGCCATATACCATTTCTGTAAATTTATACTCCATTCGAATGTTATTATTCCGTTAATTTTTACGGGAACAACAGGAAGACAGCCAACATGACTATGTTCTCCCCGAACAATATTCCATTTTGACGTTCAATAACCCTTGTAAAATGTTTTCTTGTAAAATTGATGGTGTATTGTTAAATAAAGTTATTACTTACTTACTTATTCAAATATTACATGTTTCATCCATCCAAACGTACCAGAGTTACTTGTTACACTTAAGAAACTTTGCATATTGATGTTTTACTTAACTCAAGCATTGATTCTCAATTTTTAATATCCTTTAATGTGATTAGAGATCCGCATGAGGAAAGAATTATTGTGGGTTTATTCCACACATACATGCCAGAGTTATGTACCTTGATGTACTTAAACAGCCCTGGTAATTAGTCCCCTACCGGCATCGCCGGAGGGGACTATAGGTTTGCACTCTGTCCATCCGTCAGTCTGTTAGTCTCAATCTGTCAGTCACACTTTAGTTTTCCGGAGTTTTTTTGGAAACGCTTCAATGGAATGATTTCATTTATGGTAAACTACTATAGAACGATGACTTACAGATCAAGTTTGAGTTTCATGCTGATTGGAGTATTCTTGTGTGAGTTACGGCCCTTGGAAATATGGAAAAGCACCAAAATATCAGTTTTCCGTAGTTTTTTTGGAAACTCTTCAACGGAATGATTTCATTTTTGGTAAACTATAGAACGATGACTTACAGATCAAGTTTGAGTTTCATGCTGATTGCCTTATTCTTGTGTGAGTTATGGCCCTTGGAAATATGGAAAAGTGCCAAAATATCAGTTTTCCGGACTTTTTCTGGAAACGCTTCAACGGAATGATTTCATTTTTGGTAACCTACTATAGAATGATGACTTACAGATCAAGTTTTATTTAAACTCTGTCCATCCATCCGTCAGTCTGTCAGTCAGTCTGTCGGTCATACTTTAGTTTTCCGGACTTTTTTTGGAATCGCTTCAACGGAATGATTTCATTTTTGGTAATCTACTATAGAACGATGACTTACAGATCAAGTTTCATTTGCATTCTGTCCATCCGTCAGTCTGTCAGTCAGTCTGTCAGTCATACTTTAGTTTTCCGGACTTTTTTTGGAAATGCTTCATCCGAATGATTTCATTCTTGGTAACCTACTGTAGAACGATGACTTACAGATCAAGTTTGAGTTTCATGCTGATTGCATTATTCTTGTTTGAGTTATGGCCCTTGTAAATATGGAAAAACGCCAAAATATCAGTTTTCTGGACTTTTTTTTAAAATGCTTCAATGGAATTCATACTGATCACATCTCATTAGTCCGGTAGGGGACATTGTATTGCTTCAGCGATACGTGTCCTCTTGTTCATCCTTGTTTCCTCGGCAAAAAAATTGCTAAGAAAAACTGGTGATTCAATGGCAATTGCTGTGAAGCCTATTCGATTGTGTGAAAATCATCAGGGGGCAGAGCATAGTCTCAAATGTCATGTATATGTAGTATGTGGTGAAGTGAAAACTTTCAAGTAACTTTAACATGTGAAAGTAGTTCGGGATACATGTGTATATAATCACAATCAATGTGCAGAATCTTTCACTCAATAAGATCATTCCAATATCATGAACCATGTGAATGCTAAGAAAAATCTTGGAAGTAAGCAGGCGACTTGCAGCATAACCACAAACTAAGTATCTCACTGCTTCTGTATTGATAACACCAGAATCTGGCATCAGTTTCTGGAAAGCTCTATAAGAGCTTTCCAGAAACTGGTGTCAGATTCTGGTGTTATCAACCTAGAAGAAGCAGAACACATGGTTTCAAATGGTTATGCTACAACTGCTATCTGTTGTATTGCAGGAGTGGGCATATGTAAAGCTTCACGTTGTTCCTTGTTTTTTATTAATTTTGGTTAAAAGAAAGTTTAAAATATTATCAATTTTAATTAGTCTTTTTAGTTTGTTCAAGGTGTGAGGCTAGACTGACTCTTGGGGGCCACAGATAGTTAAGAATTTGTTCATTAACCCATATAGAAATTTCAAATATTTTAACGCCTGATTTTGGTCCTGAGTTCGATCTCCGTCCGGGACGACCCGTGTTGTGTCCTTGGGCAAGATACTTTATCCCGGTTTCCTACATCGGGGCACGATGACGTGTACTAAGGCATACTGCATGTCGATGGTGCACACATGTCTTCAACCGCTGTAACCCTGCTTGAGTGGAGCTTGAACAGAGTTAGAATGTTGAACTGACAGTTGCTTGTCGATGCTCGGTGGTTCTCCCTGGGTACTCCGACTTCCTCTACCCGTAAAACTGTCACGGTCACGATTAGCCATTGTGCATAAGTATATGACCTTAAACACCAATAAATAAATAAATAACTCCTGATATGATATACCAGGGCTTAAAATGCATGCATGAATTCGAATCGGTTAGTGCAAATGATTCTCGCAAGGAAAACAATGAGAATCAACTTTGATTTGCGCAAAATGTGCATTTGATTCTTGTAGTAGAGTCTAAAATTCTAAAAGTGGCTTTAAAATAAACAGGAGAATGCTCTGTCTTTGACCCCTCATAATAAGGTAATAAAACTTCACTTAGCAGTGGTGTCTAGTAAATCTTGCCTGTCTATATAGGCAGCCAAGACTTCACTAGACACCACTGCTATGTTACTGCTATTTCCTTCAGCAAGACCACCAAAAGCCTATATGTTGAAAGTGTGTTCCACGTGGACATGTATAAGAAACTCAACAAAATGGAAACTGAGTCCTTAACCCTTTACCCAACGCAGACGATTTCAAAATTTATTATTTTAAATATCATTTTTGAAATTTTTTCAACAAATTTCAACAAAACCATATCATGTGACCCCCCCCCCCCCCCCCCCACACCTTTGGAACAAGCTCAGTGGGCTCGTTCCAAAGAGGGGTCACATGATATGGTTTTGTTGAAATTTTTCGAAAAATAATATTTTTTCAGCTGCCTCATTTGCATATTATGCAGGCGGATGCGGGCGATTCGTTGGGTAAAGGGTTAAAGGGTAAACTCTCTTGATAAAATATGATGTTTGCCTTTTACTGCGGCTTTTGTACATGTTGAACTCACAGGGGTATAACAGTACTCACAAATTCAAAACATCCAAGACTGAAAATTGATTCTCATAACAGGAGCTCGCAAGAATTGAAACTGATCCTCGTGAATAGAGACAAATTTGAAGGCCTGTATACTACATGCTCAATTGTGAAAAAAATAAAATTTCTGGGGTGCTGTGATAGGTATTCACTCCAGCCAACCTGGCCATTCTGATTCAAATTTTCTCATAATTTTTCACAGCCTCCAGGAATCTGTGGTTCTATGGCCTTTTCTTGTTTTTAACTACTAGTTATCACTACTCACTACAGTGCTTCCTTTTTGGACTAATATTCAGGGAGCATCCATCAGCTCTGCTGAGTATCTTTTTTACAGCATTGTGAGACCAGTGGCCATGTAGTCTTTTTTTGCTTTTGGCTACTAAATATCGCTGTCAAGTCCTATTTTGTGCTTATATTTGGGTAGTATCCATTAGCCCAGGTGATTGTCTTATTAAACCTCCTACACCACTCAGCCACCGACACTGGTGGACAAGTGGTGTGTGAGGTTCAGTGCAGTTTTGCTCGGTGGATGGTCTGAAGTAAACTCTCGCATGGTTTCAAACCTCCTCTTTGCCATTTGCAATACATGTATAACCAGCATCCTTAACTGATTCTGGAGCACTCGTGTAATTTTAAAAAGACACATTCTTGCTGATTTCCAATGAAGTGTAATATGTAGAATTAAATTATGCCATCATCTGTAATTAACATGCTCACTAAATATGATTCCCGTCAATATATACCGGGGCTCAAGTTGAATTTAGTGGACAATATTCATACCTTTATATAGAATCATGAGGATTTGATATCATTCTTATCACTTAAACGTATTGTTGAAAAGATACAACAGTTCAGATTGATAAGTAAATTTTATGCTTCCACTCAGGATCATGATCATTCAATAGATTTTGTTTATTTACAGCTATAGCATGGCAAGTATTTGATACAACTGCATAATGCATCTTTATCTTAAGACTGTGTTGGTAGGATTTTGCCTAATATAAACCTTGCAGCACAATTTTCAATATTTTTTTCCCCAATAATCGCTAAATTATCATTTTTTCTTTCCAACATAGCTTATGACCCTTCTTGATAAATTTCCACTGGGGTGGGGGTCATAAGGTATGTACTGAAACAGAATTTAAAAAATGATTTGAATAGTGGATTTGGTGCATAGAGCTTTTCATATTTTTTCCATTTTGTTAAATACAGGGTTCTTCACCATTTGCCTAACACATGCTATATCAAAATTGTTAATTTTAATTATTTAAAAGAAATTTTAAACAAAACCATACCATGGGACCCCCTCAACAGAATGAGCTCAATGAACTCATTCAAATGAGGTGTCACATGATATGGTTTTCTTGATATTTTTTAAATATAAATTTTATTCAAATGTGCAGTTTGGAAATTGTGTAGGTGGATGCAACGTATTCATCAGATAAAGAGTTTTTACTCCTTGAATGGTGTTGGTGGATATTCCTGCCAATGACAGCACATCTCTTGCCAGTAAATAGAGATTATTACCATTATGTGGATGTACAAAATATGTATCTGAGTCGAGTTCCAGGTTCTAAGGGCAGATCACGATGAGTTGAAGATGAGTCATGATCTACCCTTAGAGCCCGGAGCGAGACACGGATACATATTTTGTACATCCACATAATGGTAATAATCGTTTTATCTTACAATACATTGGGGATAAGTCAAGAATGTAGATGAATATATAACGAACTATTTATTCGTACGGATGAACAAAAAGAAAAAAACTGGAACTCATGCGAAAGGAACATGCTTGTATCTGACCCCCTGATACAAACATCTGTATCAGGGGGTCGGATACACGACAGTTGCAGAGTTAATACAGACAAATTACATGTTGATTGTAAGATGAAATATGTGTAATATGGCATTAATAACCCAATTTTACTCTGTAAATTAAACCCTTTTTTGATCAATGATTTCTCAAGTTCAGTTTTCTTGAATTTTTCATTGAATCTAGTCATGGCTGCTGTGAAGCAGCCATCACTAGATTTGATGAAAATTTATTTTAAAATTCTCAGCATGTTAATAGTTAAGACTGTAAAGGACTATGTATATTCCATTTTTTTCATATGAAGTGAAGGTAAAAAGAAGCCAAAGTGAATTGTTGATGGGAAGAAGTGACAGATGTAAACCTGTTGACATTAGCAGTTTCTATGTTGGACCAGAAGGTATGTTTGAAACATAGAAGGTATGTTTGAAACAAAGAGACTGCCCATCTGGTTATTTGCCATTTATGGAATAGTTTTGCTTTCTTCTGCAGGGGTATACAGGATTATCTTGACCATCTCCATCAGAATTCTGCCCACAGTAGTGGGTGGTAGTCAGGTACTTTTTCATTTACAACAACAATATTGGGCAAAATAGGCTCTTTTAACCCTTAAGGGCCTGGAGAGTTTTATACTTATTAGTCCCCTACCGGCATCGCCAGAGGGAACTATAGGTTTGCACTCTGTCCATCCGTCAGTCTGTCAGTCACACTTTAGTTTTCCGGAGTTTTTTTGGAAACGCTTCAACGGAATGATTTCATTTTTGGTAACCTACTATAGAACAATGACTTACAGATCAGGTTTGAGTTTCATGCTGATTGCATTATTCTTGTGTGAGTTACGGCCCTTGGAAATATGGGAAAAAGCACCAAATATCAGTTTTCCAGAGTGTTTTTGGAAACGCTTCAACAGAATGATTTTATTTTTGGTAAACTACTATAGAATGATGACTTACAGATCAAGTTTGAGTTCCATGCTGATTGCTTTATTCTTGTGTGTGTTACGGCCCTTGGAAATATGGAAAGGCACCAAAATATCAGTTTTCCAGACTTTTTTTGGAAACGCTTCAATGGAATGATTTCATTTTTGGTAAACTACTATAGAACGATGACTTACAGATCAAGTTTGAGTTTCATGCTGATTGCATTATTCTTGTGTGAGTTATGGCCCTTGGAAATATGGAAAATATAGAAAAGCGCCAAAATATCAGTTTTCCGGACTTTTTTTGAAAACGCTTCAACAGAATGATTTCATTTTTGGTAACCTACTATAGAACAATGACTTACAGATCAAGTTTGAGTTTCATGCTGATTGCCTTATTCTTGTGTGAGTTATGGCCCTTGGACTTTTTTTGGAAACGCTTCAACGGAATGATTTCATTTTTGGTAACCTACTATAGAACGATGACTTACAGATCAAGTTTCATTTGCACTCTGTCCATCCGTCAGTCAGTCTGTCAGTCATACTTTAGTTTTCCGGACTTTTTTTGGAAACACTTGAACGGAATGATTTCATTTTTGGTAACCTGCTCTAGAACGATGACTTACAGATCAAGTTTGAGTTTCATGCTGATTGCCTTATCCTTGTGTGAGTTATGCCCCTTGGAAAGATGGAAAAGCACCAGTTTTCCAGACTTTTTTTTGGAAACGCTTCAACGGAATGATTTCATTTTTGGTAACCTACTATAGAACGATGACTTACAGATCAAGTTTGAGTTTAATGCTGATTGCCTTATCCTTGTGTGAGTTATGGCCCTTGGAAATATGGAAAAGCGCCAAAATATCAGTTTTCCAGACTTTTTTTGGAAAAGCTTCAACGGAATTCATGCTGATCACATCTTGGTTATAACATTTGTATAATTATTAATGCTCATTAGTCTGGTATAGGACATTGTATTGCTTCTGCGATACGTGTGCTCTTGTTTTCCTTCTTTTTGACAGTTTACATCCTGTGGTTTTGCTGTTTTTTCTAAGCAAGTCTTGGCTGCCACTGTAGTGATCACTCCCTATCTTCCATCCATAATCCAGCTTGAAGGCTGTGTTTGTGGCTTTTATTAGAAAACCCTTGAACAAATTTCAAAGAAATTTTAACCCTTTACCTAACACAAAAAGCATACAACATTTGCAAACACAATTCTTGAATAACTAATTTTTTTCATTTTTGCATCAAAAACATTGTATGACCCCTCATTGGAACAAACTTGATGAGCTCATTCCACTGAGGGATCATAAGCTATTTTTTGAGGCAATAAATGAAAAAATAAAGAAAATTGATTAGTAATTTTTGTGAATAATACTAGCCAGTTTTGGCCTTTACGTTTGGTAAAGGGTTAAGGAACTGTTGGTCATGGGGTTGCATTGTGATTGTATTCAAATCAAGTTGCCATGCCCCATTGAGAGGGGATGAAGGAAAATTTCTCCAGTTTTTCAAAAAATCTTCTTTTCATGATTGGATGGATGCAATGACTTGGTATTCACCTTCCTTTTGAGGCATTCACTCAAGTTTATTAAGGGAAGTTTGAAGGGCAATATTGGCAGTTCTGGGTTTTTGCCCTGCACAGATTTTCTGTTTTCAACACCCATAGGTTAATTTAAAACAAATTTGGTATGGAGAATTATTGGGTTATTAGTACTTGATTCATGCCAAAAAAAATGTTCCCACACCCCCATGGGAAACCCAAGAGCTGAAAATAGAAACAAATTTCAAATGCCCATATTTCCCTAACTGCATGGAAAAGATAATTCTTAGTTGGTGTGCAGTACCCTTAGGACCAGTAGAACTGAATTGGCAGAAAAAATTTCCGTCAAATGTGTCATTGTTTAAAAGAAGGGAATTGAAAAAGTGCAGAGCCATTTTTTTTTAAAAAAGCCTAAAACAAATCTCTAGAACAACTAATTAAAATCTTTTAAAATTTAGTATCCCACATCCTTAGGAAGTATCAGATTGAAGTTGTTCAAATCAAGTCCTTGGGTTCCTGTTTGGGCTCCATACAGGAGACACCAATTTTATCACTGTTGGTAATTCAAAAATTAAAAAAATCTTCTAGAACCAGTGGTCAGCATCTTTTGACATTTGGTTTACACCATCCTTATTGGAATTGGATCCAAGTTTGTTCAGATCAAGTCATTGGGTTAATATTTTGGCTCCACATAGGAGACACCCATTTTAACACTGCTGATAATGGGAAAACACTGAGCCAGCATGTTTTTAAAAATAAAAAAAAAAACTCTTCTCCAAAACCACTGGTCAAATTCTTTTGATATTTGATATACAATATCCTTAGGGGGATTAGATTCAAGTTTGTTCAAACCACATCCCCAGGTTCATATTTGGGCTCCATACAGGAGCCTGAAGTTGGGAAAAAGGCTGTAAAACTCTTCTTTAGACTCCCCAGTCAGGATCTTTTGTTATTTGTTGTACATTATCCTTTGTGAGGGCAGGTTCAAGTTTGTTCAATTGAATTCCCTGGATTCATATTTGAGCACCCTGTGGGAACCAAAAAAAATTGAACTTGGTACACTATGAAGAACAATCTTAAAAATCTTCTTTTCCAGAACCACCAGTCAAGATCTTTTGATAGTTGTTATGCAGCATGGGGGATCAGTTTCAATTGTATTAACTTGGGTAAAATATCAGACATAAACCATACAATTTTTATTTTTTTAAGTTATAAAAAGAGAGCATGCGGCAGCTAAAATGACCATGCGGGAGGGCCTGAGGAACAGATTTTTAGCTCAACTGGCTTTCAGTCAGGTGAGCTATAGTGATCACTCACCATCAGCCGTCCGTCCATCGTCCGTGAACATGGTGTTTGCGTCTTCTCCAAAACCGCTGAACTGATTTAAGTGAAATTTGAAATGATTGTTTGTTATGGCATCTTATTATACGGTCACTCATATGAGTGGGCCGTATTATGGTATGGCAATGTCAGTCTGTCTGTCCGTCCATCCGTCCGTCCATTAGCTTTTGTTAGCTCCGCTGACAAAGTCAGCAGAGCTTTTCTTATACTGATTCGTCCGTCGTCCGTCCGTCGTCAACATTTTATTTGTCCGAGCCATAATTTCAAACCGCTGAATATTTTTCCACCAAACTTCATAACAATATGTATTATCAATAGACGGTGTGTCATCAATTATTCTGCGGTCTGTAAATCCACAGGGTCAAGGTCACAGGTCACAGGATCAAGAAAATCTTAAGATATTTTTGATATTTGTTTGTCCAAGCCATAATTTCTGAACCGCTGAATATTTTTCGGCTAAAGTTTGTAACAATATTAGTATTAGAAAACATGCCCATGCGATCAGTGGCCCTCAGCGGAGCTCTCTAGGCGTGACAGGCCTCTTGTTTGTCCACACAATAACTTGAAAACAATAATCCAACAGATAATATTTTTTTATGGTTGATTAGTCATAACTAGAGGATGGTTCCTTTTGATAACCAGCATTCTGGCATATCCAATATGGCCACCACGGCAGCCATCTTGGTGTTTTAGGGACTTTTGATTGTCCACGTGATAACTTGAAAACTATAGATCCAACAGATGTTGCTTTTTTATGGTTGATTAATCATGACTAGAGGATGGTTCCTTGCGATAACCAGCATTCTGGCATATCCAAGATGGCCACCATGGTAGCCATCTTGGATTTTTAGAGTCTTTTGATTGTCCATTTGTTAATCCAACAGATACTGTTTTTTTATGGTTGATTAATCATGCAGGGTTCGCACGCGGGTCTGGAATCCTGGAAAAGTTTTGGAAATTAGAAAAAAAATTTCCATACCCTGGAAAAGTCTGGAAAACGGCACCTTTTTTGAGCTGGTTTGGAAAAAGTCTTGGAGAAAACTGAACACAGAAGAGGTGTGTATGGAAAAGTTATGGAATCGATCATTTGTTTCGAAAATCCGAATATTGTTTCGAAAAAAAATGAAAATCTCGATGCGTCGTTGGAATTCATGAACATCTGCTATTTGGCCGGTCTTTATTTGCATTTATCGGGACATTTTAGAAACACCGACGGATGTAAAGTATCAAGACACTTTAGAAACACTGGCGGATGACCTCATTTTTGCAAATCTGTAAATATATCGCAAAACATGCCTTGCAATTGTATCTTCAGAGAAAAGTGGCTATCGGAATCAAAGTTTTGTGGCTGGATACAAAAAGATGTTAATAAACTGAAACCCAGATGCATTCCATGTGCGAAACAATTGACATTGCCAATATGGGAGAAGCTGCACTTGTCATTCATTCGAACGGAAAAAAAACATTTGGAGGCAACTACATCCAAGAAAAACAGTCAACTCTTTTATGAGCTATGAAACGAAAAAAACTGAATGTGCAAGGCAATAATAATAGTGACACATCCAAGATAATATCTTCTGTTGTCAAGTCTGATATTTTAAAAGCCGAAATTTTATGGACACTGGGGTATGGAAAAGGTATGGAAAGTTTCTCGCCGGTGGTCTTGGAAATGTGTGAAAAGTCCTTGAAAAGTTTTGGAAAAGTTATGGAATTTTTCTCCCTTAGAAGTGTATGAACCCTGTCATGACTAGAGGATGGTTCCTTTTGATAACCAGCATCACTATCCGTCTGTCCATTCATTTGTCTGTCTGTCTGTTTGTCTATCCGTCCGTTAACTTTTGTTTGCCCATGTGATAACTTGAAAACAATACATCCAACAGATACTGTTTTTTTATGGTGATTAGTCATGACTAGAGGATGGTTCCTTTCAATAACCAGCATCAGTGTCCGTCCATACTTTTGTCTGTCCATCCGTCCCTCCATTAACTATTATTTGTCCATGCTATAACTTGAAAACAATACATCCAACAGATAATGTGTTTTTATGGTTGATTAGTCATGACTAGAGGATGGTTCCTTTCGATAACCAGCATGCTGGCATGTCCAATATGGCCGCCATGGCAACCAGCTGGGAGTTTTGGTGACTTTTGATTCTCCACGCAATAACTTGGAAACAATATATTCAACTTTAATGGGTCATAAGCCAGGAATGTAAATTATTTTTGAAGGAATTATTGACCTTTTGTTCAACGAAAAATTTCTTCACAAGCGCAATTTCTTCATAGGCAGCCTTATATTAATCCACCGCCTGACGGTGCACTTGTTTTGATTTTGTTTGAATCAAGTTGCCTTTCCCCTCGGTAGGGCCACTCCCAAAAAGTGTGCCTAAATCTTAAAAAATCTTCTCATGAACCAGCAGTAGCGGAGACTTGATATTAGGTGTGCAGCTTCCTTTTGAGGTGTTAACTCAGATTTGTTCAAGAGAAGTTTGAGTGGATATATTTGCCATCGTTATGGGAGGGGCAAGAATTTTGGCCCCGCCTAAAATTTCTATTTTCCAAACCGAGAGGCTGATTTGAACCAAATTTGATATGAGGGCTTATTGGGTCATAAGTACTTAATTTATGCAAAAAAAAATTTTCTCGTCACCCATGGGAACCGCAGGAACTGAAAATAGAAAAAAATTTAAAATGCCCATTTCTCCAAAACTACAGGGCACTGAGAATTTCTGTGTGGTGTGAAGCTTCCTTAGGGCCAGCAGAAAGGAATGGTCTAAAAAAAAATGCCATCGGTTTTATCATAGGGTACTTTTCCAGGACTTTGAAAAAGTGCTGAGTCATTATTTTTTAACACTGTGGGTAATGGGAAAAATTAAAAAGGCTTCTTCTCCCAAAACACTGCTTCAAAAGCTTTCATATTTCACGTATAACATCTATGGAAGATTGATTCACATATTTGTTGAAATCAATTTCCTGGGTCCATATTTGGGCTCTCTATGGGAGCCCAAATGTTCAAATTAGTGCAATATGTGGAATATTCTTTAAAAATCTTTTTCTTCCGATCCACCAATCAGAAACTTTTGATATTTGGTATGCAACATCCTTAGGGAGTGAGATTCAAGTTTTTTCAAGCCATGTCCCTGAGTTCATATTTGGGCTTCCTGTGGGAGCCTGAATTGTACCAAAATTTCTATTTTCCAAACTGAGAGGCCGATTTGAACCAAATTTGATATGAGGGCTTATTGGGTCATAAGTGCCTAATTTATGCCAAAAAGATTTCCTGTTGCCCTTGGGAACCGTAGACACTAAAAATAGAAAAAAATTAAAATGCCCATGTCTCCAAAACTACAGGGCACTGAGAATTTCTATGTGGTGTGAAGCTTCCTTAGGACCATCAGAAAGAAATGGTTCCAAAACAATTGCCATCGGTTTTATCATAGGGTACTTTTCCAGGACTTTGGAAAAATGCTGAGTCATCATTTTTTAACACTGTGAGTCATGGGAAAAACATTAACAAATCTTCTTCTCCCATACCACTGCTTCAAAGGCTTTCATATTTCACATATAACATCTTTGGAAGATTAATTCACATATTTGTTGAAATCAAATCCCTGGGTCCATATTTGGGCTCTCTATGGGAGCCCAAATGTTCAGATTAGTGCAATATGAGGAATATTCGTTAAAAATCTTCTTCTAATCCACCAATCAGAATCTTTTGATATTTGGTATGCTGCATCCTCAGTGGGGTGAGATTCAAGTTGTTCAAGCTAAGTCCTGGGTTCATATTTGGGAGCCCGAATTATAACTTAGTTCAATATGAGGAATATTCTTTAAAAATCTTTTTTTTTCAGATCCACCAGTCAGAATCTTTTGATATTTGGTATAAGCTTTTCTTAGGAGGGGCAGATGCAACTTGTTCGAATCAATTACCTGGGTTGATATTTTGGCTACCATTTCAGGTGTGCATACCCTCAGGCCCTGGGGCCTCTTGCTATCTTTTTTGGCCATATCCAAGCATTATTTTCAATGATAGCATCTGAATATTAGAAAAATGAATGATACACAGATTCCCTCGGATTTGAATTCCTGGTTTTATGGGAGTTTCAGTAATTCAGTATCCTGTAGCTGAAGAATCATTGGTGTTTTGTCAGGTGAGCACTTCAGACCCATTGGAACCTCCTGCTTAAATACCCATTCACTTGTTTATCTCTCTTGCATCTCTATTAGAACTTTGAAATAACAAAATCTTTTATCAATAGTGATGTGTCCATAAATTATGAATGGAACACTTTTGCTGATTACTGAACCAGATTTTGGAGGGATTTGTACATACAATTTGAATGGCCCATAATGAGGTTTATCCCTATACCTATTTCTTTTAGGACACTAAAGAGTGAAGTAGAGTGACAAATGTAAAGAACTAAATTACAAAATGTTGATATTTATCTGCCAACTTGAAATATTTAATGATATCAGCAATGATTTGTTCCTGCAATATTTAGCTTGCGACACAGCCAGTAATGCATTATGTTTGCATTAGACTTCTTCAGATACAATTGTGAAGCATTAAAAAGGTCAATATTGAGCTGCAACTCAACTTCTTTGTACATGAAACTATGTGTGGCTTCTGGAGGAGATATCTGCCTTTTTTGCCACACGTATATCCTTGAACACAATTTAGTATATATAGGGATGCCCTGGAAGCACTTTGAATTTAGGACTCACTCAAGTGAAGTACTGCCTGACATGATATGGCAAGTATATTACCATTAACAATGGAGTTTCAACTCACACAATAATTTTTAAATCCTGTGGAAAATTATACCTGTGATTAACCCTTTACCCAACAAATCGCCCGCATCCGCCCGCATAATATGCAAATTTAGCAGTTGAAAAAGTATTATATTTTCAAAAAATTTCAACAAAACCATATCATGTGACCCCTCGTTGGAACGAACTCGTCGAGCTCGTTCCAACAAGGGGTCACATGATATGGTTTTGTTGAAATTTTTTGAAAAATTTAAAAAAATTATATTTAAAATAATAAATTTTGATATCGTCTGCGTTGGGTAAAGGGTTAACTCTTGAGATTCCTTAGTTTAACACTTTACCGAAAACCATGCAAAATCAATTCTCGAACAAACTGTTTCTCAGGCCTTTCTGTATGGACATTTTGGCCACCACATTCTCTCTTTATTATCAAAGCAAACTAAAAAAAAAAATTGCTTTATATCAGATATATTACACAAATTAATCAGATGGGTAAAATCTTCCCTTGACTGCAACAAGTCACCATCTGCAATGCTAATGCATTGGAAATGGTGCCTTGATGCACTCAAGGTAAGATATACTCCACTGCCCATGTTATTCTGTAGATTACGAGGCCTAAAACATGAAAGTTAATAAGCCAAGTATATGTTTTTCTTATGGCAAAGAATTAATAATTGATAAAATTAAAAAAAAGCCTGTCTGTCCACTCAGATGCATTTTAGGTTGAGTTGTGTCAGGAATTTGACCTATGTTTTGATGAAGGTCAGTAGGCACCTGTGGGCGATGTCAGCACAATAACTAGAACAAGCGTTATCTAATTTTTACCAAATTTGCAATGGGTTCTGCTACAGAATGTCTTAGATGAGTTTAAAAACTGGAGTCCAGTCCAAATATTTTGGGGGAGTTTTGTCCCTTAGATTGTTTTCTTGTGCGCAGTTGCAACTTGCAGATGGTGTTAGCATGATAACTTATACAAACATTTTCCTATTTTTACAAATTTAGTCCATGAGTTTCACTCGAGAATTTCTTGGATGAGTTCGAAATCAATCCTTCCCGAATTCTTTTTGGGAATTATGTGCCCTTTAGATTGTTTTCTTGTTTGAATTTCCTACTTGCAGGTGGTGTCAGCACAATACCAAAAACATCCAATTTTTACTACATTTGGTCTGTGTGTTCTACTTGAGAATATCTCATTATGCCCCTTAGATTGTTTTCTTATTTGATTTTCCATAATTTTTCCAACTTGCATGCAGCATCAACATGATAACCTGAACAAAACTTTATAAGATTTTTATCAAATTTGTCCTATGCCTGTTTAGGTGAATGTTAGGGGCCTTCCTATAAAGAATATTTTAGGTTACAATGAGGTGCTTATAAGTAACCACTTCCTAGGGTCCTGCGAATATTCGAGATTCGATTCGATATCGATACCATACGTCTTCTTCGAGATCGATCCCGAATCAGTCTCAAGATTCGATTTTTTCGAATCTCTCGTACTAACTTCAATTTTGTTGCATTTCCAACAAACATTGGATAAAACTGACATTATACAATTCACTTATGTAGGCTCAATTCATATTTAATTGAGTAATTGACAATGGTTAAATTGTTAGGTAAGTAGTGAATTTTGCCCAGAACATTATCCATAGTTTTAGTTTTTGAAGACTTAACTTGTTACTATTCACGTTCTTAAGAACGTGAATAGTAACAAGTTAAGCCTTCAAAAACTAAAACTATGGATAATATGGCTAGCTGTTTCAGCGACGGCGCTACAGAGAATATGTATTTATTGGTGTTTAAGGTGTCAGTGAGTCTTGTAAAGGTCTTCACAGTGCACCGTAGCTTCCGTTTGGTGCAATATGAAATAATTTGTCTATTAAGATTTGATTGGAGATTCGATTCGATATCGATATCAGAGACATGATTCGATTTGAGATTCGATTCAAAGAAAAATGTGTGATACGCAGATCCCTACCACTTCCCTCTTACAGAACCTCTTTTTATGCCTTTTATCAGTGGCCTCATATCTCTGCATATATGTTAAGAGCGGAGAGATTGTCATATTTTACTGTTCTTTTTACAGGAAAAAGCAATTATTGGATACTACCAGAAAGAATTGGAAAAGAATTACAAGGAATCCAGTATGTACGGTATCTGATATGAACATAACACATAAACTCAACCTCACATGGCTAACAGATAACACTTGCAAAATAATTTGTTTTTGAGGAACAATTTTTATTCTCCCTTTCAAATTATTGCTTATGACACCTCAATGGGGTGAGCTTAAACCACTGGGGAGTCATAAGCAGTGTTTTGGAAGCAAAAATTGAAAATAACTTGTAACCTTTAAGGGACAGGAGATTTGTATATATATTTGCTACACTTTGACATCTACATCCTGTGGCTTTGTAGTTGTTTTTAGGCAAGTCTTGGCTTCCTATATAGGCAGCCAAGACTTGCCTAAAAACAACTTACAGGGTACTTGGAATATAATTTGTGAGTTAACCCTGATGCTGCATGTTGGTACACCTGTTCTGTTGCAATAAAAGTGATCTGAAATAGGCCCTTAAGTGTTAAAATAATGATATTTGAATACAGATACATGTGAAGGGTGAGCAGGTTGGACATGGTCATTAAATTAGGAAGGTTAAACCTCTAAACCTGAGGTTTGACTTGCAGACAAGACTAAACATATTTTTCATGACTAACTAAAGAATAACCGTTTTTTGGTTAAAAACTTCAACCTGAAGGCTCTCACTGGAACAAGTGTAACAGGCTAGTTCCAATAATAAGTTGTAAGTTGTGATTTGGTAGATGAATTTGAAAAAATTAAAATTTGTATGATGCTTTTTGTGTGGGTGTATTTGAAGGATTTATAAGCCCTTGCACACTGATGTGGAAATATTATAATTTCAAGCCCCAAATTTTGCTCTTGAGACTGTTTAAAAAAAACATTCTTGTTTCTCAGGCACATCTCGTCATAGAAAATCTGCCTCATCACCTTTTTTTCACCTGGAAATCTCTTCTATGACACTATTTTGCACTTGTAGGACAAATATTTAACCAACTATTCCTTGTTTGACAGAGCTCACAAAATTGCATGAGAAACCTGGAGAAACAAGGAATTTTTTTATAGACCTAATGCAACTAATTTATTCTTGTTTCAAGAGCTGAATAAACTCTGTAAAACAAGATTAAATTTGTTAACTTCCTAGTCGTAGTATGTGAAAAGTTTACTGCTTGAAATTTTAATACTTTGACATCAGTGTGCAGAGGGTTAAGTGAATTCGTAACTCAGGTCATGCTTTTCATAAATTCCTCAGAGATGAACTCTGCTCAGGTCTTAGCTGGAGGGCATGGGAGGCCCTGGCCAAGACTTGCATGGGAACATGGGACTCGTAACACACCAGATTGACCATGGTATGGCCCATTGGGAGAACATTTTAAAAATTTGTTCCAAAAGATGCTAAATTCTTTACTCCAGAAGTCTTACAAGGCATGTATATTAATGAACCTGATACCACATATATTCCCTCTGATAAGTGGCATTGTATCAGTTGCTGATATGTTTACTGGCAAATGGGTAGTTCATCGGCAAACTGTGATAATTGAATATGCAAACAATTCCCAATGGGGCCCTCCTAGTGATAGGGTGGGGGCACCTCTCTGGTCATTGTAGGATTAAAAAAATTATCTATTTTCAGGAATGTTTTATGAATTTAGAAAAAAAACTAAAAAAATAGCCCCCCCTCCCTCATAAAATGGATGGAAAATTGAGAAACTATAACATTTTTTTAAATTTGCCTAATATAAATAAATTAACCCTTTACCTAACACGAAAGGCAGATGACACAAACAAAATTCTTGAATAAGGCCTACAAAATTAAAAATCTGTTTCTCAGGCCCTCCTGCATGGTCCATTTGGGTGCTGCATGCTCTTTTTTTATAACCAATGTAAACTTAAGAAAAATAATAACTAAATCGTTTATGTCTGATATTTTACCCAAGTTAAGAAAATTGATAAATTTGTCCCTTGAGTGCAAGAAGGCTTTGCAGTGCTTTAGCATTGCAAAGCCTTCCTGCTCTCAAGGGATGAAATACACCACCACCCATCCTATTCGGTAGATTATGAGGCCTAAAACATAAACCAAGAACATGAACTTTTGATGTCAAAGAAATAATTACAGAAATAAAAAATAAAATAAAAAAAACGCTCGCCCGCATGTAATTTTACAAATAATTGCTTGAGAAACAGAAGATCTACTTTGTGTGGCCCAACTAATTTTTTAATTTTTGTGTGCCAAAAACATAGTTTATGACTCCTCATTGGAACAAGCTCAACAAGATCATTCCAGTGAGGGGTCATAAGCTATGTTCAGGTATCTAGTGAAGACTTCCGTCTGCCCATACAAACATTTTGGATTGTAATTTCAAAGCCATCAGACGGGTTTGGAACTCCTTTGGTACACTGATAGACCCACATGGGTGAATGGATATGCACAAGGAACGGGTTCCCTCCATTAATTTTTCCCAGAGTGAAGGCCCTTTTTCACTTTTTCGACTTACAAGAAAATTTTTCTATCCCACATTGCCTTTAAGGCTACGTTGAACATGCTTAGCTCTTGTTTGTAATGGGCTTTCACTCTTAAAATTTTTTATAATCTTGTAATTTGCAGTTTTACAGTTCCTCAGAATGTTAAGCAGAGGGAAGATTTAATTGAATTTCAAGGGTTTTCTAAATTTATAACAGAAGAAAAAGGTTAGTATTTGATAGTTGTCTGAAATATTGTCGTTTATTACATATTACAAATGTTTACTTTATATTTGTACCTGGAAGTTGAACTGAAACCAAACAACAGTTCATCTGAGTTTTAAACACTTTCAGGGATTCTTTTGGGGGTGTCTACAGGGACCAAATACGGGAACCTTTCCCAATAGCATTTTGGCATGGTTTTTTCCCTGTTCAGACTCAAAATTTCCCGATCTCAGTTCCTTATTCAAATAACAATTGAATTCTTCTTTATCTCTTGAAGGTCAAATTTTGACTTTCATCACTTTTTACTGCAACAAAACAGGTGCATAAACAGGCAGTTTTTAGATACGTTTGCAAATTACATCCCAAGAACCTTGTCAGTTGGTTATAGCCAAGACTTGCCAAGACACAACTGTAAGGCCACAAAATGTAGACTGTCACATAAATATCTTCATCGTTTAATAATTACATTGTGAATGTAGTTATACGTTTTGGGTCCAAATACTCAATTCCCGTTGGTCAGCTGGATGAAAACGTCATGACCAAATGTAATTCATTTTCCAATGAATACATTTGGTCGAACTTTGACCCACATTTACGTTCAAGTTAATAATTTGTGATATCTCAAACAACTTACAAGAAATGTCAATCGACAGTGTGGATTTATTTCAGTGATTTTATTCTTGAACTTGTTGTCGTTTCATAGGTGATTATAGTTTACTGATATGTTAAATAAATTGTTTTGAACATTCCAAGTTTCGTTGCGAAAGACGGCAATTTGACAAATTTGGGCCAATGCCGAAAACCGGCGCTCAACTCAGAGTTGTGCGCTTTGTCTTTAGTGTGAGGGTGGCTTTTCGCCTCGTTCGTTCGTACATGTCTTATTTCGTCTTTCTGCTTTGTTGTTTGGTAAAAAGTAGTTTAAACAGTTACGGAATGTAATTATAAGAATTGAATGCAATTTTTGTAAAAAAAATCCCAAAGGGATTCATACAATTTGTACCCATTCCCACACGTTCATACTCCAACAAAGATTACAAAAATTGCATTCAATTCTTAAATAGTATAAGAACAATTTATTCAACAGAGATTACAGAGACTGTTCATTATTTTATTTTACTGTTTGTTATTAAAACGTACTGCTATACATGTAGTAACTTCTGTATTAATGTTCTCAGTTCATTATTCAAGGTAACATTTCTTATTCTTTGTGTGTTTCTTCTCCCAAACAAATTCCAAATTGGAGCCTTCATGACACAATTTTCCCTCAGACACTTTCCCAAAGAGGGCAGAAGAATCCCTGACTTTTCGGCCGATCATCCAAAATTGTCCATCCATCCATCTCTCCATTCTTCAGCATTGAGTTTCCCTAAACTATGAGGTTACTGGACTGAAATTTTGATACAAGATTAGGTAAGGCATAAAAAAGTTAAAAATCTGTTTCTCAGGCCCTCCTGCGTGGTCTTTTTAGCTATCAAATGCTCTCTTTTTATAACCTATGTAAATATTTTACCCAAGTTAATAAAATTGATAAATTTGGCCCTTGACTGTAACAAGGGTTTGCAATGCTTAGCATTGCAAAGCCTTCTTGCTTTCGTTGGACGAAATACACTACCACCCATGCTTTTCTGGACTGTAGGCCAAAGACATAAAACAACCAAGAACATGAACTTTTGATGGCAAAGAAATAATTTCAAAAAATAAAAAATAAAATAAAAAACTGCCCACCCACCCACATGCAATTTTACGAAAAATGGCCTGAGAAACTGAAAACCTACTTTATGAGGCCTAACTGTTCTTTATTATGCACAGTAATACACTTGTGTAGAAATGTAGTATTGCAGTGAAAAATGTGTAACTGAGTGGTATAATCAATTTCTCTCACACATTAGTGCAAAATCAACATTTTCCTCGATTTCATACGCATGCACATTTTGGTTACAACCAGAGTTTGATAATCACATATTTTATGAGATATATCTACAGGTAAGTGCATTCACTGGCCTGTAATTATTAGCATAGACAGAGTATGAACAAACCAGTTTATTGTCATTTTAAATCTCTGTTTGTGAACATACTCATGTTATCACCTATTGCAAATTCTCATTTTCTTCATGTGTTCACATTTCATTTACAACCAGAGATTGACTGAGTCACCACCCATTAGCATATATGACAGGGCTTATATTTCGACGAGAATCCGAGAATCGATTCGCACAAAAATTCGCGCAATAAAACCGGCGAGAATCCATGTAGATTCTTGCTGCACCTCTACTAGGATTCATGTGAAAAATAGTCAATTTAACCCTTTAACTAACACAGCGGAAACAAATTAACGAATAGAAGGCTAACATGACCTGAAATATCCTGACACTTTGTCAATAAAATCTTACAAATATGGCTGTCATTGGAACCGGCTCATTGAGCCGGTTCCAACGACAGCCATATTTGTAAGATTTTATTGGTAAATATTATTCATTTAATTATTTTATCATTTATTTATTATTAATTGTTTAAAAATTATCAAATTTAGTTTTAAAAATTAAAAAGGTATGTTGAGTAAAAGGTTAACATGTGTTATCAGTATACAACAGTGGTTCAACCATGGTGGCATCATGGGATCATGGGACACTCATAGTAGGTATGGATTCTCGCAACCATTATCACGAGAATCCAAATGGATTCTCACAAATTTAGACGAAATATAAGCCCTGTATGAAATATGAACAACCCAGTTCATTGTCATTTTAGATCTTAATTTGTGAATGTACACTTGTTATCATCCAGTACAAATAAAGTTCAACAGCTACGCTTGTGGTAATCATACCCTAGGCACTTCACTTGTTGAAGTTCCGATACCACAGCTAAACTCCTTTTAACCAACTCTTGTATCAACTCTCTGCCAGCAAGATTTATCTCCTAACAATATTAGGGAAAATTCCTAGCTTCCAGAAAATAACCCTTTCCTGGAAGTGTTGCCTATCCTAAATAATAACAAGGGTAAACAACTCAGTCATTTGTAATCCATGGCTGTTCACACAACAATGTCAATATGGCATCCTTTTATGATGTCACCCGGCTGGAAACACACTCACCTCATGCCATGGAATATCAAACATGGACTACTTGTGGCCTGTCTGTTTGACACGACAAACTCTGCTTTCACTGAAGCTCTCATCAAGCGATGCACTGATCAGGAATAACCTGCAGGTAAGTACCTACATATGGTTTAACTCATCAGTAATATACTATGGTGGAAACAGCACCATTACCAGGTCCTGATCCATTCCAGTAAAAACATGTGGCAGCCCCCACAAGGCAGGTAACCACCATGATGACAGCCCATAACCCCAATGACTTGGTGAAATCTGTGGTCACGGAAAAAGTATAAAAGGGAATGAGCAACACCCTTTGGCTTTATACCACTTATGAAGAACAGGTTTCGAAACTAGTTTGGCTAGTTGACTGGTCGAGTGCCAAATTATTTTTTAAAGATGATTTGAAACATGGGTATTTTTTTGTGTCGTGTGCCCTATGAAGTGGGGAGCGACATATAGGGATTACTTTTGTCGTCTTGCGTCGTCCGCGTCACACTTTCTCTTATCCGCCACTCCTCTTTAACCTATGAATGGATTTTGATGAAACTTTCAGTGATTCTTTATCACATAATGGCATTGTGCACCTCCTATTTTATTTTTTGATCCACTGTATTTTTTCCAGAGTTATGCCCCTTTTCCACTTAGAATTCTGTCTGAAATATTAAAATATAGTGCAGGCGACACACATCTTCCATGGAAGACTCACATCTAAGTAAATGATACTACACTTCCAGCAAGAGTAGCCTTAGTTTAGCAAGAGTTTGCTCATAAATAATTGTTTTGTTACAATGTATGGGATAGTGCCAGTGGGCACTCTCCAATAAATTGCAACCAAACAATTTTAGACAAAAAATATTCTACTGCTGAGTAAGCATCAAGATAATGCATACAGTGTAAAGCCACTAAAGTGGCTTCGAGCACCTTTCAATAGAGCCTTGATAGTGGCTTCTAGCACTTAACCAGTTAAGCTTGCTTTATAACTCCACACCAATCTTTGAATCTTGGGTTACCTCCAATATATTTTCAGTTTTGTATTCCGGCCCTGAACTTAATAAGTATAAGAGGTTAGGAATTATTGTAAATTTTACTATTTATAAACTAGCTATTATTATAGAAACATATTATTCCATTAGACACACTCACAACAGAGTTAGTTTATTTGGTCACTAAAGGTGCTTATTATCTTCTAAACAAAAGTGACCCAAAATATTTCTATGCATGATCTTTTTTATTGGATGTAATTTACAAAACTAATAGAAAGCCGATGTATCCACTTACTTCTTCCTTTGTTCAATCCAGTAAGACTGTGTTGGCCATGTTGCTTAATTCTAATCTACAATCAAGCAATTGTCAAATATAATTACAATTTATTTATAAATATGAGGTAGGGGGTGTGGGGGGGGGGGGGGGGGGGGTAGTAAATAAAGAAAAGAAAAAGAAATATGTAATCAAGAACACAAAGTACTTGAACTCTCCATTCGAAAATTAGCTGACAATAAGGCAGAGTGAAAAAAACATGTCAATTCTTAGACAATGCCGATTGCTCACAAAACAACTGCATCAAACCTGTTTTTTCACTTCAGAAGTAACAAAAAAAGTACCTGGCACACTTGTAGATTTCAGATGTGAAACAGTATTTATTCCAAGTTATTTTCTCCACTAAAAACGTCCATGACAAAAAATAAAGCATATTTTGTTATATATATTTTTAGGGTTAACCTATTATCTTACAAAGTCTGCTACATCTGCCAAGTTAATTTCCAAATTAAGTCGTTCCAAAAGAATTATTTTTCCAAAAATTTCAACAAAACCATATCAGATTAGTGTAATTCTCAGTGTGCTAACCTGGATGATCTGGCAAAATCATACAACAACACATTGTCTTGTCTACTGGATGAGCATGCCCCTCTGAAAACAAAAACATTAATTATTCGCCCAAATATACCCTGGTTTACCAGTGAACTGAGAAATCTGAAAGCAAATCATCGAAAGCAGGAGCGGGAAAGATCTAAATCTTACAATGATGAAGCAGTATATAAGACTATTCGTAATCAGTTCTGCAACAAACTAAAAGATGCCAGAAAATCTTACTACACAATATGTGTTGAATCTGGTAATCTTGACAGTAAAAAACTGTTTAAAGTCGTTAAAAATCTGTGTACAGAAAAACAAAGTGTGTCATTTCCACCACACGATGACCCATCAAAGCTAGCTGATCAATTTGGCGAATTCTTCATCAAAAAAAATAAAATTAATTCAGGAAAAAATTCAGAACATAAATGTGGACAAAATTGACCTCAAATAGAGACCATCAGAAAAAGAGCTTTCAATTTTTCAACCATTAGAAATTCACGAGGTAACCAAATTAATAAAATAATCCTCAAATGCCTCATGTCAACTTGACCCATTGCCAACATCTATTGTCAAATCATGTGTAGACTCTTTGGCTCCTGTAATCACAAAAATGATCAACATGTCTCTGCTAGAAGGCTATGTGCCTGATGCGTGGAAAATAGCAATTGTTAATCCTCTTCTGAAGAAACAAGGTGCAGAACTTGTGTTTCTGACCAGTGAGTAACTTACCGTTTGTCTCTAAGCTGTGTGAAGAAGCCGCAATTGACCAGCTAATGTTACATAGTGATATGCATGCTCCATTACTGGCCAACACGTCTGGATTCAGAAAATTTCACATGACTGAAACGGCATTACTCAAGGTTCAGAATGACATCCTTCTTAATATGGAGTTTGGAAGGGTAACATTGCTTGTTCTTTCAGACCTTAGTGCTGCTTTTGACACTGTTGGTCACAAAACTCTGTTAGAGATAATGAATTCTGATTTTGGACTTAATGGTGTAGCTGCTAGCTGGCTATCATCATGGAGTCCCACAGGGCAGTTGCCTCGGTCCTGTTCTGTTTCTATTCTATATTTCAAAAATGTTCACCATCATTGAATCTCACCTGTCTGACGTCCATGGTTATGCTGATGACACACAGGTCTATTTCTCTTTACGACCATCAATCAAGGATCAAACTAAAGCTCTAGAAACTATTGAATCATGTATTTCGGACATTCGCACATGGATGGTTTCAAACAAATTAATGATGATAAGACTGAATTCCTAATAATTGGTTCACGACAGCAACTCACTAAAGTTGACATCAATTCAGTGAAGGTAGGAGATTCTGCCATCAGTGCAAGTAACAGTGTACGTAATCTTGGTGCCTTCTTCTATCATGTCTATGGACAGACATGTTACAAATATGTGCAATAAGGCTTTCAGGGGTCTATACAAAGTTAAACAGATAAGACAGTTCCTCACCAAAGACTCCACAAAAACCCTAGTTCATGCCTTTGTAACTTCACATTTGGATTATTGTAATGCCTTACTGTTCAACCTTGTGGCAACCGCGTTGTGTCCTTGGGCAAGGCACTTCACCCCCATTGCCCACGTGGGGGCACGGTGACGCTGTGTACTAAGGCGTACTGCACGTCGATGGTGCACCTGTCTTCAACCAATGCTAACCCTGCTTGTGTGGAGTTAGTATGTTGGGGAGCTGACAGTTGCTCGCCGTTGCTCGGTGGTTCTCTCCGGGTACTCCGGCTTCCTCCACCCGTAAAACTGTCGTGGTCATGATTAGCCATTGTGCAGAAATATGTGACCTTAAACACCAATAAATAAATAAATGCATACTGTTCAACCTTCCACAATATCAGTACTCTTTACAATGGGAAAGAAATATTTGACTGTTGTTTTCCAGAATTTTTGGTCCAAACTGATTCCCATCCAGGAGGCCGGGAACTACACTGAAATTTCGGGATTTTCACGGGCATTCCAGGAGAGTTAACATCTCTGCTCCCAACAAACTTATGGAGGGCTTGGAAATAATTTAACTAATTCAAGCAGGCAGTAAATTTTGTATACCTGTAATCCACTGCTGCATTTGACAAATGAAAGTCCTGGGCACATAAGTTATCTGTTAGTTTTAAGTTTTAATATTTCATTGTTTGTAGACAGATGGGCCAAATAAACCAGGTACAAGTGTCTGATATTTAAATTCCATTTTCTATGCAGGGCAGGTGTCGCATATGATCTTATAATGAGGGGAATTTTCTCAGTCTTGATAATCACATATTTAACAAAGATATATTTGTTGGTAACTGCACAGGCCTATGATTGTTTTCGAACATGGAGGATTTCTTCATTGAGACATATGAATGGTAAATGATGCGTGTGAACAAATTCTTACAAATAGAATAGAATGCAATGAAAACATGGTAGTTCCCAATTTCTCAGAATCCAAACCTTACTTTCAGACAGATATTATCTTGATGGCATGACTGAAATCATTAGAAAGTTGTTAATTCAGTTTGTGTGCAGATCGATGGAGAAGTTTGTTATGTGTATTTTATATTTTAAAAGAAAAATATCCACAGCAAAATAGCAGAAAATTTTTTTAAAAATTCCCTCATCTGTTTTAAAGATGTTAGTGTCAGAGAAACGAAGTATTTTTTTCATTCTAACATGTTTGGTAAGAGGGATACATTAAGACAAATTTTTTCCCAAATCCTAAGATTTTTACCTCTCATATTTGATAATGAGAGACTTATTATTTTTTATTTGAACATCTTTAAATATCTGAGAATCGGTTAGTATTGTCAGAGAATCAGTTAGCTTTGTCAGGTGAGTTCTCAGGTTCCTTTGGTTCTCTAGTACAGTAAAGGCACAAACTTTGCAGTGACAGGCATAAGCTAGGTTGTGCCAAGTATTTTGACAGCTTCAGAATGCGTTATTATCATCAGAAGGGGGATATTGAAATGGAGTCCATCCTTCCATCACAAACTTTGTCTGGCTAACTCCTAGTTTTCAGTGGATTTTTACGAAACTTGGTCAAAATTTCCATCACAAAGTCTTGTCCGGTTAACTCCTACATTTTTTATTGGATTTTTACAAAACTTGGTCTGAAGTATCAATAACAAGTGTAGATGTGCATGTGGTCAGGAATTTTCGATACGACAAATTTTGCTTGGTTTTGGCCCTTGGAAATAACAAAATTTCCATCACAAAGGCTTGTCCGTTTAACTCCTCATACATTTTTTATTGGATTTTTACGAAATTTGGTTTGAAGTATCAGTATCAAATGTAGATGTGCATGTGGTCAAGAATTTTTGATGCAACAAATCTCACATGGTTATGGCCCTTGGTAATAGCAAAATTTCCTTCACAAATGCTTGTCCGCTTAACTCCTGCATTTTTTTTTGGATTTTTACGAAACTTGGTGTGCAGTATGAGTATGATGAGCACATGTACATATGGAAAGAAGGTTTCGATTCAAATAATTTTTTCAGAGTTATAGCCCTTGTTGATTTTGAATTTACCAAAATTGCAGGTTTTCTGGAAAATATCTTGATTTGCAATTAAAGAAATTAAACAATTTATGCCCTGCCGACAAAGTCTGGAGAGGGGTATTGAAATGGTGTTAGTCCATCTGTCCGTCCATTACAAACTTTGTCTGCTTAAGTCCTACTGTTTTCAGTAGATTTTTATGAAACTTGGACTGAAGTATCAGTATCAAGTGTAGATGTGCATGTGATCAGAAATTTTTGATGCAACAAATTTTGTGTGGTTACAGTCCTTGGAAATAGCAAAATTTCCCTCACAAAGGCTTGTCCACTTAACTCCTCCAACATTTTTTATTGGATTTTTACGAAACTTGGTCCGAAGTATCAAGTGTACATCTGCATATGGAAAGGAAGTTTTGATTCAAATAATTTCACCCGAGTTATATCCCTTGTTGACTTTGAATTTACCTAAATTGCAGGTTTTTGGAAGATATCTTCAGTTGTGATTAAAGAAATTAAATGATATTTGGTGAGTGACATTATTGGGTATGAATACATGTCCAGGTCGATAATGAAATTATTCCTATCATAACATAACATGGATATGGATGTCCTTAGACTGTCTTGTTTCTAGCGGGATTTCATTCTTAAATTGTGCCGACTTGAGTAATGCTTGTTTTCAGCTTAAACATTTTTTCTCAAATATTACACCTTAACATTGTATTTATGCTACTATGCAAGCCTGAAAATAAGCATCTGTCATTTGGAGAATGAGGTCCCCAGAGGGAGGAATTTGCTGATGCTATCCCATACAGTGGGCCAATTTATCCTCTGCGCACCTCTTTCTGTTTAGGCCTGAGACCTTGATACGGATTAAGGTTCACTAAGGGTAAATTTAGTGATACTACCCTGCTATGCATAACTAAATTCACCCTCTAGGGACCTCATTCTGCAGATCTCAGTCTGCTTATTTTCAGGCCTGCTATGTGTTTTTGTAGGTACGCGTAATTACCATAAGACGAAGGAAATCATAGGAGATGGAAGTATAGATTGCAACGGCAATCAAGGAAAAATAACAGTTCATAAACCGGTAAGTATCTCACTGATTTTAGAGTAATAACTTTCCTTGACCCTTTACCCAATGCAGACGATATCATAACTTATTATTTTAAATATTACATTTTCAAATTTTTCTAAAACTTTCAGCAAAACCAGATGTGACCCCTCATTGGAACAAGTTCATTGAGCTTGTGTCAATGAAGGGTCACACGGAAAAAGTGTGACTTGTACACCAGCAGGATAAACTTCAGTTTATACATGTATTGCAGTCATGAAATAGCCATAATACAGAATGTAACAAATGTTCAAGAATAGAACAGCTAATCAAAATTGTATTTTTTCGACGCAACTCTACTAAGATTCGCATACTTGGAGATTTGGGCGGATCTTTATATGAATTGATTCGCAGATTCGTGTCAGAATTTAGCCCCTGGAAATGGTGGATATGCAAAAACAGTTCAATGCCACAGTTGAAACAGCTTATGTGTAACAAAAGAAATTTAAGTTTTTCACTGCCAAAAAGTTAAATTTGTTATTTTTTTTTTTTGCAATGTTTATATTTTAAATAATTTTGTTCCACAATATACTTGAAAAACCTCATTTCTGTCTGGTCTTTCTCTTGTTATGTTCACTTAAATTGAATGTCCATATTTGAAGCAGATCATTTAAATAAAGCAGGCTTCCAAGATAATCAAAATATTGGTTTGGGGCATCAGGACAGTTATTGGAAGCATTATAATATCAAATGTAACCTTTTTATATGCACATTTGAAAAATGCTACGTATTATAACATAACATTGTCTGTCTGTCTATTCACTTCTGGTTTCCAGTGATAACATTAGGCTATATATGAGATATCCAATTCATTTTTGGTCGAGTTGTGTCAACGACCGAGACTTATGGTTTGGCAATGGTTGGTGTTGCATCCGGGCAGAGATCTGGGTGTCCTCACACTGTTAGCACAATAACTTGAACAAACATTCTCCAATTTGTCTAATATTTGCCGTACAGGCCTTTTACAATAATATTCTTAAGCGAGTTCGAAAATTGGGCCAGTCGTTATTTTGTTACAGAGTTATGGGCCTTAATTAGTCAATTTTTACAAATTTTGAGCTCATTCACACTATAATTTGAATAAACATTCTTCAATTTTACTAATATTTACCATATGGGTCTTTTGCAATAATATCTCAAGTGAGTTTGAAAACTCATCTGGTCTGACTTTTTGTTACAGAGTTGTGGGCCTCAATAGTCAATTTTTATAAATTTTGAGCTTCTTAGCGCAATAACGTGAATAAACGTTCTCTGATTTGACTAATATTTGCCATACAGGCCTTTTGCAATAATATCTCAAGCGAGTTTAAAAACTGGCCAAGTATTCCTTGTGTTAAATTTAGGTGAATTTTTCCTCAAATCGAGTGATAGCTGCCATGACTAGATTTGATGAAAAACATCTTGAAAATTTTTAGCCGGTTAAGAGCTAATTATGTAGAAAAAAAATATTGTGTTATCGTTGTAAGATAAAGGATTAAATCAATAAAAAAACAAATGAATTTTATATATATCATTCCAATTCATTTTTTCAGGATTTGTGGAATTTAGAAATTGTATGTCATAAAGACAAAGAACAGTCCTCAAATATACATGGCAAATCAACAAATACTACATTTGGATCTAAATGGATGGAAATTATTTCTGGTTTTGAAGATATAAGGTAAGTTATCTCCTGAAGACGATGGTCAACTTGACCAATGTTGATATTTTTCATCTTTTAGCTTCCTAATGATTAAAGACATGAAGATTTTTATGTACTTTTGATAGACTTTGATGGTGTATGACCTGTGGTTTTGCAGTTGTCTATAGAAATGTCTTGTCTGCCTTCATCAGGGTTTGTACAAGTCCTTGAAGGTGCTTGAAAGTGCTTGAATTAAAAAATCGAAATCATATCTCCAGTAATAAAGTCCTGGAAAGTACTTGAAAAATATGTAGTGTCAATAATCTAGCATGTTTATTAAAAAAATTGCTGTAATAACTTGCGTAATTGCGTAGATTGATAGTGCATAAATTTGGCATTTTATCATAAAAAAAACTGAGCGTCATCCTTAATTGTGCATCAGGATTTCCAGTATTATTCGGTCCATTATGTGACTGCTTGCATGATATAAATAGCTTTTCCTGCATAACACAAATACTGTCCAATCAGAGCTCTGCTCTCATGCAACATTCGTTGCTAATCAGGTGACCGCTTTTATTCTCGCCGATAATGTGACCTGTCTTCCATTATTAAACTGTGTCAACAAAACAAAGGTCCTGGAAGATGTTTGGGAAAAGTTGTTGAAAGTCCTGGAATTTTTTTTTCTCAAGGGTGTACGAACCCTGTTCATAGGCAGCCAAGAATTGCCTAAGAACAACTTCCAAGCTACTATAGCACTGGGAAAATACCAAGTGTGACCAATTAACCACGCTATCAGTATGGCCTGACAAAAAAATCACACCTCGCCAATTAAATGTCGAACAGGCAAGATTTGAATCAATCAAAAGAAAACTATTTTGTTTGAAAATGCATAACCAAATGAAAATTATTAATTTGACTGGCTTAGTTGTCTAAAGAGTGTCAATAATACGACATTTTAATCCGCAGAGTGCTATTCTGTTTTCGACACACTGACATGACTGTGTTCCTGCCCATCAATTATTACCAACCAATGAGGCACCGGCACAAATATGTGTGACATCGCACCAATGCTCACTGCACACTGAAAAAAAAAAAATTCGTACAACATCTTTGCGTGGAACCAAGGTGGTTTGCATTCGCAGCACAAATGTGTATCTTTAAAAAACATTAATTGGTTGTGTTTGTGTTTAATGCCGTTCATTTAAATTCATTCTCCTGTTTTTATTAAACCTGTGGGAAAATATGAACGTGCGAACGGTAAACTTTATCAAGGGGTCGGCAGCACTCATTACAATATGAGCCCACCAGGTGAAAATTTGATAAACGTTATTGTAAATGACACATTCACGCAAATAAATATGGGAATACTGGTACTCTAAGTGTATAATGGCAAGCTAAAATTTAATAGAAATAAGTTTTAAAAACAAAAGATGAGGCTTGTTACTGGTACACATTATGACCAACATAAACCGGGGAAGGTCCAAGAATAAACAGGTTGGGCATATCTCTATTATTTACCGGCTGTTGGCAACATTCACCCCTCCCCACCCCGAAAAATTAGGTCTCTCCCACCAACCTTTAATACCACTGTAAACACTACTTATTTCCCCCAAAGCGAGCTATCACTTGCCAGAGAATCAACGAATAAAGGCTTGAATTAAATCACCCAGGTTTTGGACCCCTCATTATAATTTGTATGGATCAGTACTTGTGATATATTGACATCCTGTTCGCTTTCATTAACTGGAATCGAATAATTACATTTTCAAACGATAACCCCCCACACCACCCACCCCCAAAAAGAAAGATCAGCAATTTTAATTATTAATTCACCATAATATTGTTGAATACAGCAATTGTTTTAACTTAATTTAAAGTCAAAACACAGCCTGCAAGATCAACGTAGACCTCACGTATCAAGTTGCTCATCACATGCATTTTAGTTTGATTACCACTAAATCACTGTGTGTGGAGGTGGGGTGCAACAAATATAAGTTTTAATAGATTAGCATAAGGGCTAGCCATCTTTCAATGGTTGTGTGTGGCTCCTAAGATTTTATTCAGAAATATTAAGAATTGCCACAACCAGTGATGTGGAAATCCCACCCACCCCCCCCCCCCCCCCCCCCCCCACCCCAAAAAAAATAAAAAAATAAAAAAATAAAAACCAAGAAATTACCACACAACATGACTTTCATCGCCCCCTACCCACCTCCATTGTTAATTTTTTCTGAAGTTTATCCCAGGATCATAAACTGAGAGAGAGGTCTGAAAACTACTTTTCTCTGTTAAATGAATGTAGAGTTAGGTTATTCACATTGCCAAGTGATTCTGTTCGACTATTAATTTGAAGTTAAACAGTAAGCTGCTGAGAGTCGGTGAACAAAAGAAGTTTTAAACAGTAACAAGTAGTAGTTTGATTGTGTCACTGGTCGCTAATACCCCTGTCATGACTGTCATAGGTTTTAATTACTTGTAATCATCTTCACGTGTACGTTCAATAGACTTTGTGAGGTGTGACTCCTTTATCCACTGTTGATTTTTATTGGGAGTTTGTTACAAATTTGTTACATTGGTATTCAGACGATTGATTCGACTGTCGATCTGTTCGGTCACTCAACTGGATTCTCCGTTAGCACCACTAAACACAGCAAAATGAAACTACCACAGAAGCTATCTGACATGCTAACATGTCTGAATGTGGGTAACACCAGAAAGTGGACCATCCATGTTTCTGGTGATATTGGACTTTCTAATACCAAATGGAATGGCTCCAACAAGGAGACCAAAGAAGCCAGCAGCTAGACCATTGGCCTCTCTGGGGAGTGGTAGTACCTTAGTCCAACTGGGCACTGGTCCACACCCAGAGGACCCTGAAAAGACAAGTGCAAGAGGAAGAAGAAAAGCCTATCCACTAAGCGCCGGACGCCAAGCGCCTGGAGGCCTGGAGAAGTAAGTCTGAAGAAAGCCGCAAGAGAAGGAACAGGAAATGGAAGTCCACTCCCCCATCCAGACAGAAAAAGCAGCACCAGACTCCACCCAGTCATCAAATGCCTCCACCTCCAGTTCCATCTCAAGCTTGGACCCCCACGCTGAGGCGGAAGACGAAGAAATAAGCAAGCTTGCCCACGAACTGGAAAACCAGATCATGGGCACTGATGAAGAAGAAGAGCCAGCACCAACAAAAGAGTCCTTGGATAAAGAGCTAGCAGAACTAAAAGCCAACGTCGCTTTTGCATACGCACTAGTACAAGAAAGGATGATACCACAACCTCCATCGCCAATAATCAAGGAATCGCCTCCTCCACCTCCACCTCCAAAGAAGAAACAGAGGAAACACAAGAAGTAGGAAGGAAGACCAGCCGAGCAGCCACCAGTCCACTACGGGCAGTACGCATATGAGTAAAACATCGACATCCATCCACTTATGGGATGCACGTCGCATCCCCAACTGTAGAATCTTTCGCATTCAAATTTGTTATATTCTTGGTTTGCAGGACTCTATTGTAAGGTTAATAATTTGTCTTCAATATGTTGAATGACATGGTGGACGAGATAGGTTAATGATGCGCACACTCAGAGTGGAGTTTCCTCTCACATAGTTTCTTATTTTAGTTCAGAAGTCTCTTTAATAAGTTTTTTTAAATATAGTTTTTTCCCAGTTTCACACCGAACTTGATTTATTATCTGGTTGGAATTTACACTTGGTGCGTGTTTTCAAATTTGTCCAATGTGGCATTGTACTCTGCAGTGTTTGCACCAGGCTACTGGACAGCCACCCTCAAAAAATAGGTTCAGAAGTCTCTTTAATAAGTTTTTTTAAATATATTTTTTCCCAGTTTCACACTGAACTTGATTTATTATCTGGGTGGAATTTACACTTGGTGGGTGTTTTCAAATTTGTCCAGTATGGCATTGTACTCTGCAGAGTTTGCACCAGGCTACTGGACAACCACCGTCAAAAAATAGGTTGTCCACGCATATAATATGACGTTTGATTCGATTTAACAGAATGACGACCCCCATGACCCTCCCTGGCTACACCCTTGCCATCTTGTTTGAGGCCGGAACGCCCAGACTAAAATGCGAACTGTCCAATTCATCAAGTCCATAGGAGAATATTTGCGAACTGTATTCATTTTTAGCATTACTGTTCCAAGGCTACAGGCCCAGCTCTTTTTGTAATGAAGTAAATATGTTGCTGTCTGCATTCGGAATTTTTATGCTCTTAAGTTTCAGAATTAAACTTACTCGCCAAAGAGTCGTAAGTTGAATTCTGAAGCCTACTCGTAGAATAAAAGTTTTAATTCTGATGCAAGACGTTCATTAATTTGCTGCTCCCCTCTACTGAGAAGGCCTTCATTTCCCTTTGTCCCATACGTGTCATCCCAACCCCATTGTCCCTTCTAATCTCCCAGCACTCGTTTTATAATATTTCTCACTGGCATTTTCTTAATCTCCCCAACTATAATATTAATATTAATGCTCAACAAGTAAAAGTCGCTTAACGTTTCAGACCATCATTGACTATAACAGCCAAGCAAGTCTATAATGGCCCAATACGTCTAAATATGAATGATGTCACATCTCTCAGCCGATCCATATATTTTTATACTGTACCAATGACCCAGACTTAGCTGGTGCTAACTCCAACAAAACCAGGGCCAAACACAAATTTTGCCCCCCAATCCCCAAAATTTGCATCCAAAACAAAAAGAAATCATGTCCTAAAGGACCTCCATAGTACGCCTCTACTGCGCAAGCGCAGTGACGCAGTCGTCCCGAAATTGGCGCCAATTATCATTCTCTGTTTGGCCCTTCATCAGTCAACATCTCACTGATCTTTGTGCTTGTAAATCTCAGTTTAAAGGATGCCAGACACGTAATTTTTGGAGAAAATGTGATTCTAAGGAGGATAGAAGGAGGAGAGGAAAAAGAAGTGGCAAAAAAATAATCAGGGCTGTACTTAAAATTTTTTGATGAAATTATGTTAAGTTGCCTATTTTCGAGGCATGGGCCTCTTGTTGTCATTCTTGCTAATTGTTGCACTGCTTATTCAGTGTTTCCTCTCCCCTAGCCTTCTAAAGTCCCCCCTGGCAATTCTCCCATGCTTTTGGCATATTTTTGAGAAGTTTCATTTCTAAAATTTCCTGGGAGAGTTGCTTGGTTACAGAATGTTTTCTGTTATTTTCCCCATAGTCACGTTTTCACCCATGGGTGTATAACGTTTGTGTTCTGCATTTTCCATCTGATGTTCTACAGATTCTCCCCTGGGAGTCTCTGTTTTGCATCAGATAGAGTGTAATTGATGACTGATTCCGGGCCAGTTTTTTCAGTGCCTGGAGTCATGTTTTCTAGTGTGTTTACACTGTTTGTTTTCATTGGCAACAGCCTTTTTTGAGGGGGGCTGTTTGCCTTTGTGGTAGTTTATCTCATTATAAGATACATTTATATTATCCGAAAGTGTCTCATTAATTATTTTATATAAATTTAAAATTTTTGACCACACTTTGCCATCGGATCCATCGGGGCTCAATGTTACTTTTCAGCAACTTGGGCTTCTCTGAAAAAATATTTTTTCAAAATTATTTTGTTTTGCAATTGTTTTTTCATTTATTAATGGATCATGTTATTATGTATCTTTGTGTCAGGGGTTTTTGCGAGTAACTAGGACTTATTCTTGTTCTTTCACAATGAAGGGACATTGTTCAAATTGTAATAGGAAGAAATCTTCCTCTGACTTTCATGATCATTGTATTAATTGTAGTCAGTGTTCTCGCATTAATCCCTGTCCTATATGTGAACATTGGGATGAGAAACATTGGAAACGTGTGTCACGATATGTTGTTTCTGGAGAAAGAGCGATGCCGGCTCTTTCTCCACAAGGTCACTCTACTCTCTCAGTTTCTATTTCAGAGGAACCAGAACAGGGTGATGTTTCCATGTTATCTTCTTCAAGTGTGCGTCCGTCATCACAAATGAATTCAGAGCTAGCGGCAAAAGTGCTCATGGAGATTAGACAAATGTCGTCCGCTAGCTCGCCCGGTGTAGCGTCCATTCACCGAATGGTTCGGCAGCCGGGTTCGTCCGATGCGGTCCAAGAGGAAATTTTGGGTGATGCGAGCACTATAAACATAATAGATGCACACCCAGTGACGGCGGATAGTAAACGAGAACGGAGGAAGCCTTTTAGTCCGGTTCCTAGCTCGTCCAGGTCCAGCCGGGCCGCGAGCGAGAGAGGTCCCTCTCTCGTACAACAACATCTGGGACCAGATGTTGTGGTACAAAATGTGTCTTTAGCGGAGCTTACGTCCGTCGCTCAGGACGCTCCGTTGTATAAGCAGTCCGCAGAGACTGTTAAGGCTTCCTCTTCTCGTCAGCGCACACGACCGCACCTTGGCTGCGTGACCTCCGATATTTTGCCAGCTTCGCCGATGAAGGATTCTTCGGCGACCAGGTCACACCATCCGGCAGCCAGGGATTCGAGACCGACGGACACCGGACGTTCGCATAGGAAAAGTATGCGGGAGCCATCTGATGCGGAGCTGCCCTCGGCGAAGCAGCGAAAGACTACGCCTCCGCAGGTCTCGACGTCGGACATTCTTGTGCAGATAGCACAGCTTATCGCAGCATCCCAGCAGCCGACAGAAACGGTGTCGGATCGAGAATTATCCGACGGCGCTGGGTCGGTACGCTCCGCCGAAGCATCGGGGGCGGACGACCGGGAACATCGGGAGGTCCGACCGGATGGTGAAAGGGATACGGATGAATTGGAACTATCCCTTTCGGAACAACATAAAGCTGCCGTGGACTTCATCCGGCACTTTCTCCCTCAAGTTGTTCCGTCGGGCCAGACTGCTGCGCTTCCGGACAAGAGAATTATAGCGTCATTGGACTCTGAATTTTTTGAGCGGTTCAGGGACATCGCTCCCGAGTTTCCGTCGCAGTCCAATAATGTTGCAAGAACATTTGAATTATTGAACGACGCTATATTTAAACTTGCTTCCAGGACGGGGAAAGCAGGTTTCTTGTCCGCTAATACTCTTAACCTGCCTTTCATTAATGCAAGGAATAAATTCGACACGGCAGGACAGGGTATACCGAGAGTTCCTCTGCGTATGGACGACGAGGCGGAAGACTTAGAGCTATCATTACCGTCGTCAGCTTCTATTCCAACCGCGGTGTTGGAAACAGCTATTGCGTCTAACAGAGCCAATTTAGATGCCTTATCTTACGCAGATCACCTTACTAAGGCGTTATCACTGCGCCTTCAAGGGGAAGAGTTTCAGGATATACAATCCTCTTTAAGACTTCTTTCAAGGGCAGTAGCTTATTCCACGTGTAACTCCGCCCTTTCAGTGGCAAATCTGGAGTTGGTTAGACGTGACGCAGCCCTAGCTACATCCACACTAGTGGATTCTAAGGTGAAGAACTCTCTTAGAGTCGCTTCGGTCTCAGGAGAACTTCTCTTTGACGGCAAGCTTTCCGCTATTTATGATAAAATTAAAAAGAAAGCTAATGAGTCTCTGTTGTTCAGATCCGCTCCTAAAAGGTCGGATACAGCAGACACGAATAAGACAGGCACTTCTGGGTCTAATGCGCCCAAGAGAGGTTCCTATAGAGGTTCCGGTGCGTCCTCTTGGTCTTATTCGAGAGACCGTCAGGATAGCGACTCTCGTTCGGGACGTCCTTCAGGCCGGGACAATCGGTCGGACGCCCCGAGGTCGACGAGGCGAGGTGCGGGTCGTGGAAGACGTGGTTTCTCCTACCGCAGGCCTCGCAGGTCCAGGAGGTGATGGCTTAAACCTCTATCGCGTTCCGGTTGGCGGAAGGTTGTCGAGTTTTTCACAAGAGTGGGCGTCGATTACGGACGACCCGTGGGTGAGAGGAGTGACTTCGGAAGGTCTAAAGATATCCTTCAAACGAAAGCCTCCATTAACTCGAAGTCCAAAGTGGACTCATCTTCCGTCAAATCCACAGAAAAGAGACGCTCTGTTATCAGAGGTGCAGTCTCTTTTAATGAAGAACGCAGTAGAGGTCGTAGAAAACCAGGAATCTCTGGGATTCTACAGCCATCTGTTTCTGGTTCCGAAACCAGACGGCTCGTTCCGTCCAGTCATAGATTTGAGCTGGATAAACAAGCTGATCGTCGCTCCGAAGTTTTATATGGAGACGATTCGATCGGTCAGAGCGAGTATTCGGGTGAACGATTATGCAACGAGCATAGATCTCAAAGATGCGTACTTTCACGTCATGGTACATCCGACATTCCGAAAGTATCTACGCTTCGCAGTCCTAGGAGTGGTGTATCAGTTCCGGGCCATGTGCTTCGGATTGAATCTAGCACCCTGGGCTTTCACTCGGGTAATGAACTCGGTAATGATCTACTTCCGAGCTCATTCGTCTGCGGTAACGTCGGCCTACCTGGACGACATTCTTCAGAGGTACGGCAACGAGTTAACGCTTCAGAACGATGTTCAGAATCTTCTTCTATTGCTCCGACGTCTCGGTTTCATAGTAAACGAGGAGAAGTCGGATCTGGTGCCGTCCAAGTCATTCACTCATCTGGGAATGAGCTTCGAGACGCACAACAATCTCGTTCGTCTGCCGTTAACCAGAGCGAAATTAGTCAGTTGTTACGCTCGCTATTGTCTGCACGCAGACAAAGTCACGGCGAGAGAATTTATGAGACTGATAGGTCTGTGCGGAGCCGCCGCGGATCTCATTCCGATGGGGCGGCTACGCACACGTCCTCTTCAAATTTTCCTGACTCAGAATTGGAGTGTGAAAATTCATTCGCTCGATGTAGACGTTCTCTTGTCAGATCAAGTGAAACAAGAGATTCAGACTTGGGCAAACATTCAGTGGTTAACTCAAGGAGTTCCGCTGCAGTTGCCGGATCCGAGTTTTACCATTATGACGGATGCCAGTCAAACAGGTTGGGGTGCATCATTAATCCCAACGGATTCGAGATGCCAGGGTCTTTGGGATCCGCAATTCCTGTGCAAGCACATAAACATCAAGGAAATGATGTCAATTTGGCTTGCGTTACGTCACTGGATGGACATTATTCACGATGCTCATGTCCAAATCCTATCCGACAATACGACAGTACTGGCGTATATACGGAATCAGGGAGGCACTCATTCAGTTCCGTTGTTCAATCTAACGGAAAGAATCCTTCTGTTTGCGTTAGAACATCACGTTCTTCTTTCGGTCCGTCACATACCGGGTCGTCTGAATGTGCTAGCAGACTCCCTTTCACGAAAGGGTCGCTTGTTGCCGTCGGAGTGGACTCTCAACAAACAAGTATTCAATCAGATTTGCTACCAATGGGAACGGCCAATGATAGACTTATTTGCGACACATCTCAACAATCAGTTGCAGACGTATGTGTCCCCGTGTCCGGATCCAAGAGCATTTGCAGTAGACGCTCTGTCGATCCCTTGGGACGGAATGATAGGATATGCGTATCCTCCAGCGCCGTTAATTCAACAAGTATTGCTAAAGATAAAACAATCTCAATGCAAGATTCTGTTGGTAGCATCTCTGTCGCCACAGAGACCGTGGATAAATCTACTCAGGTGTCTGTTGTGGGACCTACCGCGGAAGCTTCCTCCACGAGAGGATCTTCTTTCGCAGGGGAAATCGCGCCAACTCCATCACAACCCGCAAGGTCTCAACCTTCACGTTTTTCCGTTGTGCGGTCCTTCTTGCATGGCAAGCACTTTACAGGACGAGCAGTGGACGCGATTTCTAACTGTAGGAGGACCTCCTCTTCGCTAAACTATGCGGCTAAGTGGAAGGTTTTTCGTCGTTGGTGTAGGGATCATTCTGTAGATATATTTGATCCCTCTATTCCAGACATTGCAAACTTTCTAGTATACTTGTTTGACGAAATCAAACTGCAGCCTGTTACTATAAAGGGTTATAGATCTATGTTATCTGATACCTATGCACATCATGATAGTTTACAAATTGGATCTAATGTCTCTTTATCGAAATTGGTTAGGAACTTTTCGATAAATAGACCCAGAACTCTTAGATTAATTCCTAAGTGGAATTTAGCTTGGGTTCTCCTTAAATTGAAGGAAAAGCCATTTGAACCTCTTGGGACAGTAGATTTCAAATTCTTATCTTATAAGACAGCTTTTCTCTTAGCTTTCTCTTCTGCCAGAAGAGTCAGTGAGCTTCATGCACTATCGGTGGATGATTCTGATTTTCGTAGTGTTGGGAACACTATCACCTTCACTACTAATGTGGGTTTTTTAGCTAAGAATCAGGCTCCTAATAAATATCCGGAACCTATTGTTATTAAGGCTCTTCCGTCTTCAGACGGGCGTAGGCCTTTACTCTGTCCTGTTAGAGCACTACGTATCTATAAACAGAGATCTCAGTTCATCAGAAAGGGACGGAAACGTTTCTTTCTGTCTTTGATGCCTAATAGAAAGGACATTTCAGTCCATTCTATTGCTAGATGGATTCAGTTAACTATCCGTACTGCTTATGAAGATTTATCTTCTTCTCAGCAGTCTGTGCTTAAGATTTCTGCTCATGAAGTAAGAGCTCTTTCTACTTCCTGGGCTTATGCTAATAGTGTTGCTATTACAGATTTAATGAAGGCTGCTTATTGGTCTCAGCCATCCACATTTACGAATTTTTATCTCAGAAATATTGAGTCCATTTCTGGAGACCTGCATTGTTTAGGTCCGTTATCTGTTGCTCAGAATGTCGTCCACTAAACAGTTGCAACTATAGTTATGCAGGCTTTCTGTTCCGGCAGTGACTCCGTCCGGCTGCCCTCTTCGCTCTGGGCTATTTGACCCAGGGCAAGGGGAAGGGGGGGGGGGGGGGGGGGGGGGCGGGTGTTCCCTTAGGTCACCTGCTTTATAGTGAAAAGCAAGGGAATGCCTCCTCCAAGTCAGTATTTCTGAGTCGCTTCCGGGATGGTTTTAAAGTGTAATATTAATGTTTAATTTCATTCATGTCTTATTTTTAAAGTGTAGCTCGGTGTGAAGCATTTGTATATGTCAAGTGTCAAACGGGCTTTAATATACAATACTCGGACACTTTTAAATGATTATAAAGAGTCTCAATTCTCTGGACTACTTTATTTATTGGCTTGTTTTAAAAATAATTAGTATAAGGGTTATACTGGATGTTAATAGAGAACATGAATGTTATTGTGCTCAATTATTAAGGGTAGTGTATCTTTCTAATTTAATATTAAATAAGAAAGATACATGTAAAGCCTAATACTCCTTTTCTCCTTAAGGGGTTACCTCTTTACTATATAGTTGAGCTTATTGGATTTTCCTCTATGTCCTAGGCCCTCCAGCCTGTTTACTATTCAGCTAAGTCTGGGTCATTGGTACAGTATAAAAATGTTAAAAAATTTATAGTAATTTATATATTTTTTATACTTACCAATGACCCAGACGGGGATGGCCCTCCCTGGAGTTGGGAACTCTTGCCTCCCCGCTGAGTACATAGCGCTGACCAGGCACTGCCAGTAAGAATGATAATTGGCGCCAATTTCGGGACGACTGCGTCACTGCGCATGCGCAGTAGAGGCGTACTATGGAGGTCCTTTAGGACATGATTTCTTTTTGTTTTGGATGCAAATTTTGGGGATTGGGGGGCAAAATTTGTGTTTGGCCCTGGTTTTGTTGGAGTTAGCACCAGCTAAGTCTGGGTCATTGGTAAGTATAAAAAATATATAAATTACTATAAATTTTTTAACTTTCGCCCAAATTTCTATTTTGACCGAAATTTAATTTCGGATTTAATTTGTAAACACATTTGTTTCGCGTGTTTTTCTTTGTATCTTGGATAGATAATGTATCAAACCTAGGAAACGACAGACAGAAAGTAAGTAATGACAACTTTGATGAATAAAGTCTTGCCAAAAATTTGCATCTTGAAGATATATTTCATCATCCAACTTTCCAAATTTCGCAGTAGATTGATCAGACACTAGTCACGTTACCAGTTTGTCAACAAATCAGACCATAGTTCTGCAGTTTTTTTTTAAATTTGAAAACTCGATTTATTCTACAAGTTATGCCCGTCTAGTTATAACTTATGCTGTTGAAGTTAATTTTTATTTTCCTTGAACTTGTATATAACTGTCATGTTTCTAAAGTCTATATTTGATTATGCACATAGTTGTTTTAATTACCGTAATAAAAAATTAATGTAAATTGCTGGTTTGTGTGATGTTATAATACCCTCAACAATCACAGTTTTCTCTCTGGTATAAATAATTAACATTTCCTCACTCATCTCAACACGTACAGCCAGCTTGTTTATTACCATGGAGACTGAAATAGTTCCATTGCAGTCAATGATTGACAGCATCTATTTATAGGCTGACTAATCTTAATTACCCTTGATTAACAGGACTCAGATTTTTAATGCACTGTGCACGTAATGTATGCTTAGTTTTCAGTCTCGTAGTGGAGTATAGATGGTCTTTTGACATTTTAAGACTTGGCCTATGGTAGAAGTCGTGATCTGAGATAGTTAGCAGGCCTGTATTAATGTTACAAGTCAGTAGTAATGGTACAAGACTACAGGGCTGGTAAAACCCTATAGTAATGGTGAATATGATCGAGTCTAATCATAGGACAGGTAGTTGAAAACGTGGTGCAAACTTATGCTAAGACTGCCAAGACCTGTTTTGGAGTTTGGAATCCCTCTAAGAAAATCCCTTTTTAGAAAACACCTCGTTACAGAATGTTTTTTCATTGTATATGCCTTTGTGATGCATGTGTTGTGCTCACATTGTGTATTAGCATATAAGCACATCTTAGTACCCCCAACAGACTGTTTCTTATATGTACGGTACCCTGATGTGCACTAGGTCAAGGGAATGTAAACACCAAAGTGAGCATAGATGAATGGAGCAATATGGTTGCTCCTATTAAAGACCTAACCAAGGGCAGAGTCGGGCATATCTAGGAATTATGAAGTATGGCTACAAGTCCGTAGTAATGTTACAAAGCTGTAAGGGTGGTAGAAGATTACAGTATTGGGTGACTACAGAAGAAGTTGACGATAGGACAGATGATGGTGACCATGGGTAAGTTAGCAGTAGTGGCCTAAGACCTATGTAGGCCATGGGGGTGATCTAGAAGCCAGAAGCCGATCAGATGTAAAGAGAGATAACTATCCTGCAAAAGGTATCCTCAAATAGTGCATCACCCTGTCAGGTATCCTCAAATACCCTCTTGTGCCTTTATGTTGTATGTGTTGTGCGCACATTTTGCACTAACACACAAGTACACATCGGCATATTCAGCATGTGTCTATGTGCTACATGTGACAGCACATAGGCACGTATGGGTATTTGAGGATACCTATGACATGGTGATGTCAATGCGTCAATAGCAACGTCAAGACCATCCATACTCTACTATGAGACTAAAAACCAAGAATCCACCACACAGCACTGCATAATCTAGTATTCCGAACTACCGCAGAATAGTAGAAACCATTAGGTGGTTTTGTAATACTAAGGGGTAACAGTAGACCTATGGAATACAGACCTTGCATCCCTTACTACCATTCTAAACTTACCCAGTACTACCGCATAGCCTAGCATTAGGCACTACCTATTACCAGCCCCGATGAAAAAGTACATTCAGTGGGTTAGCAGTACATAATACTAACAGTAGGCCAATTGTGTACAGGCAGTACACCCTATACTACTGCACTAGACAACCATGCATTACCCCCACCCACCCATTCTAATACTTAACCTAGCATTACGTACTACCTATATCATATTTCTGCCAGCACACCATCCTAGATGGATAGTGGAACCAAGGACTAATATTGAACAATCAGGGGTACAAGCTGCACATCCTATGCTACCACACCAGACAACCATGTATTACCACCTCCCACATGTCACAATACCGCCCGACCTAGCTTTACATTCTACCTATTACAGTCATAACATAAGATTGAGCATTAAGTCGATTAGCAGTACACGGGACTACAGGGGTATATAACCTCCATTCTATACTACTGTTCTAAACAGCCAAGGACTACCTCGCAATACCTCACAAGGCGACCATGCATTATCCCCAACCAACCCACAATACTACCTGGACTAATATTACGTTTTTGTCGATTAGTACTACCTAGGGCTAACAGGGGACCTACATATAACACCCACAATATACTAAGGTACCACTCCCATAAGAGAAGCCCAATACACCCTTACCCAAATAATATCCTATCAGATTCTACAGTAGATAACTGCGGTCAATGTTTCTATGACATTGCGTGTACATAATGATGCAAAGTTGTCAATAGCAATGTCAACTGTTTGGCAGGGGAAAACTTTCTACAAAAATCTTACCTTCCCCATCACTCTTCCATCACGTATCCTAACTACACATGTAGTTTGAAATGGCACCAAAATTTTGCACAGACAAAAAAAAATTGCACTCCTAAAAGTCTGTTTCGTATGGGAATTTAACACTAACTGATCCCCCCAAAAGTCTGGGTAATGAGGGTCATTCGGATACATGCTATACTTTTGTCTTATTTAGCACCATCGCAATGCCAAAACTTTCTCTCTTTATTTTGATATATTTGTTCGTTTAGCCTTTTTCGTCCTTGAGGAGGGGGCAGCAGTTCTAAGTCCCTTTGGTGATGAACTGCTGGATGACTTATTTTTCGGGTAATGGGGCTGGGAGGGTTGGAAGGCCACCCATTGGTGTAGACTCATTTTCCATCAAAGTTTGTTGTATGTAGGCCCTATGTCTTATCCTTTCACTTAACATAGCGGCCAAAAACGGTCAGAGAATTAATGAGGTTAAGCCTACCACAGCCTGAAATATCTTGAAAGTTTCTCAAAAAAAACATACCAATATGAATATCATTAGAACCTGCTCGTTTAGCTGGTTCTAATGTTATTCATATTTGTGTGGTTTTATTGAAAAATTGTGAAATTTGTTTTAGAAAAATGTGAAATTTAATTTATATTTTAAACATACTGTTAGGTAAAGGGTTACCTCTTTACCCAACACAGACGATATCAAAATTTATTTTAAATATTTTTTTTTATAATTTTTAAAAAAATTTCAACAAAACCATATTATGTGACCCTCATCCTTGATGAGCTCGTTCCAACGAGGCGTCATATGATATGGTTTTGTTGAAATTTTTTGAAAAATAGTATTTTTTCAGCTGCTGAATTTGCATATTACGTGGGTGGATGTGGCCAGTTCGTTGGGTAAAGGGTTAAAACCCGAAATAATATCATGTGGCTAATAAACCGTAAGGACAAGTCCATGTTGTTGTTTTTGTTGTTGCTGTCCATATTGTTGTTGTTGTTGTTCGGAATTCAAAACCCCATCACTGGGTTAAAAGGTACTTTCTAGCCTTGGTTTTTTAATGAGTAATTAGGCCTAGACGACTTCAAAAATTTAACCTGTTGAGTACATGTAGGCTTATTTTATCCACCTTGCACAATTGCGAAAAGATATAGGCAAAACTGAGAAAGGTTGCCAACATAGGCCTAATGGTAATGGATTTGCAAATGCAGTATAGCTGTCGTAGAAAACTGCACAATGTTGCTTTATTATACCCCCACTCTCATAAATTACATGTGTCTGTCTGTCCATCTGTCTGTCTGTTTGTTTCAACGAAGTTTGGTATTGGTGTCCTTTGGATGACCTGCTTTTGCCACATGTTAAACAGAGTTGCTGACACTATTTTCACTTGAGTTACAGCCTTTCTTTGTCAAATTTTCAGTGATTTTTTATTGTGTCCATCCAGGCACAGCCCTGTCCCTCAACTTTACACATCTGGTGCAATCTCTTGTATGGGATTTTGTCTCGTACCAATTCGAAATTGACAAAAATTGAGGAAGTTATTGTTCTTGTAATTACTCTGTTTCATTTGAATTTTAAATGCTTATATGATAACTTGAAAAATAATTTTCAAATTTCAATAACATTTTTCATGCTGGTTTATATTTACATTGTCTTCGATAATTTCGAAAACAATGCTGAATTGTAGAAAGTGGAGAGTTTGTTCTGTTTTACTGGAAAATTTTAATGTTTATTATGTGTTAACTTGAACAATAATTAACAGAATTCAACAAATGTGAGTTCTTTACTCTTTTGCTTATGTCGTTGTCATTTCCGAGGCATGTGATGATTTGCTTTGCAATGCGATGTTTTTTTTTAGCTCACCTGACTGAAAGTCAGGGTGAGCTATAGTGATCACTCACCATCTGTCTTCTGTCAACCGTGAACATGGTGTTTGCGTCTTCTCCTTCAAAACCGCTGAACCGATTTAAGTGAAGTTTGAGATGATTGTTATGATATCTCATTTTCCTTTTGTTCAAATCAAGTTGCCCCGCCCCTGGGTAGGGCCACGCGTAAAAAGTGTGCCTCAATCTTAAATAATCTTCTTCTCATGAACCAGCAGTAGCAGAGACTTGATGTTTGGTGTGCAGCTTCCCTTTGAGGTGTAGACTCAGATTTGTTCAAGAGAAGTTTGTGGCTCTGTATTTTCCGTCATTATGGGAGGGGCAAGAATTTTTGCCCCGCCCAAAATTTCTATTTTCCAAACCGAGAGGCTGATTTGAACCAAATTTGATATGAGGACTTATTGGGTCATAAGTACTTAATTTATGCCCCAATAATTTTCTGTCGCCCCATGGGAACCGCAGGAGCTAAAAATAGAAAAAATTTAAACTGCCCATATCTCCAAAACTACATGGCACTGAGAATTCTTATTTGTTGTGAAGCTTCCTTAAGACCAACAGAATGGAATGGTAAAAACAAATTGCTATCGGTTTTATCATAGGGTACTTTTTCAGGACTTTGAAAAAATGTTGAGTCAGCATTTTTTAACACTGTGGGTAACAGGGAAAACATTTAATACTCTTCTTCTCCCAAACTACTGCTCCAAAAGCTTTCAAATTTCACATGTAATATCTTGGGAAGATTTTTTCACAGGTTTATTGAAATCAAATCCCTGCAGGGTTTCCGCTAGGGGAAAATTTGTGGGTCCGGTAGTTTAAAGAGAGTGAAACTCAGACGCCGAAGGCATCTGCTGCACATGCCAAAGACATGTGCGTATAGAGGGGGCTTCTCCCCCCAGGAAAATTTTGATTTTTAGATGCTCTCTGGTGGCCTCTGGGAACATTCTGGTTGCTAAAATGCTGAATAATTGAAGTGGAAAATATGTATTTTTTCCTCCTACAATTCTCATGTGACACACAATACTACATCTGGTTGGAGGTTTCATAAAAATACAAACCCAAAACAACACAAAATCCACAAATCCTGACAGTGACTGAGCTTTGTTTACAACCGCTCGCGGTAATATTCGAAAAGAACCATGATACGGACCTGTGAAGTCATGCACGTGCAATTACATCATTTATCGCTCGAAATAAAAGCCAGTGATTTCGGACCAAACATGACCGTTTGAGTCCGAAATTTTATAGGCAACATTTAGGATTTGAACTTTGTTTCCCCCTCTCGTCTGGGGGTTATAAAGTATCAGGTTGTCGCCAGTAATAGTAGGCATAGTATACAACATAATTATGCCTATATTACATGGAAACAAAGGATCCTGAGTGTTGTTACGATACAGCATTGTACTCGACATTTTAACCACCAGCTTTTCTGACTGATCATAGTATGATCGGTGGGGGAAATGGGTCCGGTCGACGGACTCGCAAATGGTCTAGCGGAAACCTGCCCTGGGACCATATTTGTGCTCTCTATGGGAGCCCAGATGTTTAAATTAGTGCAGTAAGAAGAATATTCTTTAAAAATCTTTTTCTTCAGATCCACCTATCAGAATCTTTTGATATTTAGTTTGCAGCATCCGTAGGGGAGTGAGATTCAAGTTTGTTCAAGCTAACCCCTGGGTCCATATTTGGGCTCGCTATGGGATCCCGAATTATAACTTAGTTCAATATGAGGAATATTGTTTAAAAATATTTTTATTCAGATCCAGTAGTCAGAATCTTTTGATATTTGGTGTACAGCCTCCTTAGGGAGGTGAGATTCAAGTTTGTTCAAGACAAGTCCCTCAGTTCATATTTGGGCTCCCTATGGAAGCCCGAATTATAACTTAGTTCAATATGAGGAATATTCTTTCAAAATACTTTTTTTTTCAGATCCACAGGTCAGAATCTTTTGATATTTGCTATAAGCTTTTCTCAGGAGGGGCAGATGCAACTTGTTCAAATCAATTCCTCCGGTGGATATTTAAGCTACCATGTCAGGTGAGCGCCCTCTGGGGCCTCTTGTTTAGCACACCTGACTGAAAGTCAGGGTGAGCTATTGTCATCACTTTTTGTCCGTTGTCCATCTTTGTTAAGTTGTGTTTGAATCTTCTCCAAAACCACTGGGCCAATTCAAGTGAAAGTTTGTGTGAGTCATGGTCCCAAAGGGGCATTCCGTTTTTGTTCAACTCAATATGCCCAGCCCCATAGGGAGGGGGTGGGGGAAATTGCTCCAAAATTTTTTGAAAATCTTCTCATGAACCAATGGGTACAGTGACTTGATATTTGGTATGGAGCGTCCTTTTTGAGGTGTAAATCAAGTTTGTTCAAACGACGTTCATGGAGCAATATTTGGCTTTGTAATGGGAGGGGCAAGACTTTTGGCCCCGCTTAAAATTTCTATTTTCTGAAACGATGGTCTGATTTGAACCAAATTTGGTATGTGGTGTTATTGGGTCATAAGTACTTGACTCATGCAAAAAAAAAAATTCCTGTGTTGCTGTGGGAACCCCATGAGCTAAAAATATATTTTCAAATGCCCATATTTCCCAAACCACATGGACCAGAGAACTGTTATTTGGTATGAAGCATCCTTTGGACCAGTAGAATGGAATGGTAAAAAGTTCTTTAAAAGTCTTCTTCTTCAGATCCACCCATCAGGATGCTCTCATATTTGGAATACATCATCTCTGCGGGAGTAAGATTCAAGTTTGTTCAAATCGGGCTCCTGGGTTCATATTTGTGTTCCTTATGGTAGCCCAAATTTTAACTCAGTGCAGTATGAGAAAATTTCTTTAAAAATATTCTTCTTCAGATCCACCAGTTAGAATGCTTCAATATTTGGTATACAACATCTCTAGGAGGGGGAGGGGGGAGGATGTCAGATTCATATTTGTTCAAATCGAGTTCCTGGGTTAATATTTGGGCTCCCTATCGGAGCCTGATTTTTAACTTAGTGCCATGTGAGGGAATTTTTTTAAAAATCTTTTTCAGATTCACCAGTCAGAATCCTTTCATATTTGGTATACCATATCTCTTGGAGTGTCGGATTTGAGTTTGTTCAAAATCGGGTCCCTGGGTTAATATTTGGACTCCCTATGGTAGCCAAAATTTTAACTTAGTGCAATATGAGGAAATTTCTTTAAAAATCTTCTTCTTCAGATCCACCAATCAGTTTCATATTTGGTATACTTCATCTCTAGAGGGATCAGATTTCAAATCGAGTGCCTGGGTTAAAATTTGTGCAGTATGGGGGATAATCTTTAAAAATCTTCTTCAGATTCACCAGTCAGAATGCTTTCATATTTTGTATACAACATCTCTAGGGGAATCAGCTTTAGGTTTGTTCAAATCGGGGCCCTGGGTTCATATTTGAGCTCCCTAAAGTGGCCCAAATTTTAACTGCAATATGAGGAAATTTCTTTAAAAATCTTTTTCATATCCACCAGTCAGATTGCTTTCATATTTGGTATACAACATCTCTAGTGGAGTCGGATTCAAGTTTGTTAAAATCAGGTCCCTGGATTCATATTTGGGCTCCCTATAATAGCCCAAATGTTAACTTAGTGCAGTGTGAAGAAATTTCTTTAAAAATCTTTTTGAGATCCACCAGTCAGAGTGCTTTCATATTTGGAATACAGCATCTCAAGGGAAGGGGGGGGGGGGGGGGGTGCATGTTAGGTTCAATTTGAATTTTAACTTAATTGAATATGAGGGAATTTCTTCAAAAATCTTTTTTGGATTCACCAATCCGAATTCTTTCAGATTTGGTATACAAAAACATCTCAGGGGCGTGGGTTAGTGTTCAGATTCAAGTTTGTTCAAACCAAGTCCCTGGGTGAGTATTTTGGCTCCCCATTGGAGCCTGAACTTGGCCTGAATTTGGTCCAATATGAGGAATAATCTTTAAAAATCTTCTCCAGAAACACCTGTCATAATCATTTAATATATGGCATACAGAATCTTTACAGAGGTTGGATTCAGTTTGTTCAAATCAAGTCCAGCGGTTGACAATTGGGCTCTCCGAGGGACCCCAAATTTTAACTTAGTGCAATATGAGGAATTATCTTTGAAAATCTTCTTCTTCAGATCTACCAGTTAGAATCTTTGAAATGTACTTCCTATCTGTACTTATAACCAGTAATTACTATAAAATAACAGTTACAATCACAATTCATTCTCTTTGTGCTGAATTGATCTTTGCAATGTTATATGTCTTGAGAATTGTTCAGACATTTTCCGAACTAGATGAACTAGAAGGAAATATACACCCATTTTTTCCTGACTTCCAAAGCTTGAAAAACATACCAGGACACAAAAATAATAATTCTCTTTCTTGTCTATACAAACTGCAATGCAGACATTACAGTGCGGTGATCACATTTTCTGTCCACTTCTATGATCATCGTATAAAAATATTTTACAAGTCATGTTAGCACCAGTGCCAATAAAATCACAACAGCCATAGTAAATCTAAAGACACGGTTTACTGTGTGCCTATGTTTATTCAAATCTGAAGGCCTGATTTCATGAGCAAAAGAAAGGTATATTTGCTTTTCCAGTAATGAAATAGATAGATATCAAGAACTTCAGATTTGATTCATTATTAAAATCCTGCATGTTATAATATTGATTTTTACTACAATTCTGTGTAATGTGGTAGTGAGAACAAACGTGGAATTTTTCAAGCATCTGGAGCACATGAAAGTCCTAGATAATCTAGGACTTTTCTATGACCTGGATGCTTGAAATATTGCACTTTTATTTCCAGGTTTGTCCACAAACTCCTGTTAAAGTTTTGGAAAATTTACTTCACATCCCGGAAGAGTCATCAAAAAATGTGTACTAACACTGTGACTGAGTTATGTTATGTAGAGTGTATCATGATTTATGAAGACGTGTAAAAATGTCACTTCCCTGAAAATACTCTCGGTGAAATTTTCAGACTTTTACTTTGTGTTTTATATTTCATCTGATGCGAATGACCTGTGGCGGTTTCGGAACTTAAGAAATAAAATTAAATATCGAGTTTTATATAAATGTTGTTCAAACAAAAAATTATTGACAAGCTTGTGTCCCACACTATAGCTGAGACAAACGTCAGTAACACGTAAATCCCACTTTGTTCATTTATTGTTTTTTTGCGCATTGACTGAAGTCGCACGGACTGCTCATTTGTAAAGAGTATAAAAGCGCTGTTCACTAGTTCACTTCGGACAGAAACAGTGTTCATTACGAATGCACAGATCAGTGGGTCTGACAGCCTTTTCTTCCCTTTATACATTTCTGTCTCTCTCCCTCATATAAAAAATTCTGGAAAAACTGCCTGAGAAACAAGATTTAAATTCCTAAAAATTGACAATTTTTATATTGCATGTGTTGTGTAAAGGTTTATGAAGAGAACTAAAATGATAGATATATAGGTATTTCAAACATTTTCAGAAATGCAATGGTGTCTTCTGCATTTAAATTGAAAGTGAAAAAACCAACAGTAAAACAGACCGGACCCTCACTGCAGGTGATGGGGCAGACAGTTCGTTGGAATGGTAAAACAGCTGGCTGTGAAGATGATATCGTGGCCAATGGCTGTGTACTGTTTGATGGATATGTAGGTGATATTATATCATCATCATTCAAAGTTAAAAACAATGGGACTACTGTGATAAGATATTGTTGGCATGTGAGTACTTTCTATGGTATATTTTTGAGAGGTTTTGATTTTTCAGATTTGGTTCGGTTTCACTTTGGTTTGAGGAAAAAAACTTTCACTTTGGTTTGAGGAAAAAAACCTTGGGTTTGGTGTGTTTTTTCTATGTGTGAAGAACATGAACAAACATGATGAGAAGAATGGTTTTCAGACACCATTTTAACTGCAGAAATGTGAGAATTTGATAAATTGCAGTCTAAAGGCTAATATTAATTATCTCCCAGCCAAGAATCAGCATTTGTATCTTTTATCATTTTTTTTGTTTTTCTACAGTTTAGTGTTCAAATTTCCTAATTGTTATCACATTGTCTTGCCACGTAGCCAACATCTTTAATTTTAGGGTAATCAGGTAAGATTAAAATTGTTGGCTGAGTGGGAATTAATGTTATGGAGAACAATAGGCGCTAATCCCCAATTAAGCTATACTCTGTTTCACATTTTTACCTGGTCTCCTAAGAATTTTCTCATAGAAAGAGACCAGGTATATTTAAAATAAATAAACCTTTATCCACTTACACTTTCTAAGAATTCTCTCTCCACAATTTATTTTAAATATACCTGCCTTTGTCTTCTGAGAATTCTCTCATAGAAAATTTTGAGGAAACCAGGTATATTTAAAATAAATTGTATTTAAAATAAATAAACCTTTATCAACAGCAGTAGACACACAGAAACACTGAAGGTGAAGTAGCATGGGGGACTCTACAATTTATTTTAAATACACCAGTCTGGTCTTCTAAGAATTCTCTCATAGAAAATTTTGAGGAAACCAGGTATATGTTAAATAAATTGTAGACTTCCCAATTCTACACCTTTATCAACAACACTGAAAGTGAAGTATAACACAAATTTTAGCTAAATGCACTAAATCCGAAGCCTTATCAGCATATGTCATAATGTCAATTTCTCCCATTTGAAGGTGGGTTTTCAACAAAGAAAGACGAGAATCCAATTGTCTGTATTTTCTTTTCTTGGGGCGCGGTATTCCCCCAGCTTGCAACTGAATAAATTTGGCCTCATTTGTTGCCTGGATTTGTTTTAATAAAGTCAACAAAGAAAACATATTTGGATGTGATTGCCGGCACGGGACTTATCAGAATGTAATGTTCAGTCCTCAACTGTTTACCTCTCTTGATGTGTTTCTCCAATGTTTACTGGAATGCAGTCAACATTGGAGAGACCCATCAAGGGAGATAACGGAATTGAACTATGAACTTCTCAAACTTAAAACATACTCTCTGCTCATGTTTCATATTCAGTAAAATACAAATAACATTTTGTTTATGTATATATATATATACACACTTCATCAAATATTTTATATAACTTTGTCAAATTGCCGTCATGCTCGGAAGTTTACTTCCTTGTAAGCGGCTTTCATTTTGACTAATTCTTATTCCGTTACGTTAAGTGCCGTACCAATGTGTATCGCGTCATGGAAACGTAAAATTTAGCGTCACACAGATCCTAATTGTTGAATGGGAATTATAAAATTAGAAATAGTGTATTATTCATATTTGCTTTTTGCGTAATAACGCGGAACATATCTTTACTTGTTGCCACCCAAGGAAGATATTATACGGTATTTTTTGCATAATTTACACTTGAATACAAAAAGCAAAGTGAAGCGCGGAACATATCTTTACTTGTTGCCACCCAAGGAAGATCTGATACGGTATTGTTTGTCCATAATTTACAATTAAAAACAGTGAACAATGTGTAATGCGGAACATATCTTTACTTGTTGCCACCTAGGAAGATATGTATCGGCGATTTTATAGATGGGTTCGTGATTAGGAGCTTGGCGGCTTCTTGCCAAATAATAAATCGATCTGTAAGACGTACGCGTATCTCGATCAATTTTATAATTCCCATTCAACAATTCGGATCAGTGTGACGCTAAATTTTACGTTCCCATGACGCGATACACATTGGTATGGCACTTAACGTAATGGAATAAGAATTAGTCAAAAATGAAAGCCGCTTTGAAGGAAGTAAACTTCCGAGCATGATAAAATTTCCCAATTTTGGTCCTCACAACGTGAAAATTCCCAATTGGAAGGGACCCTTTCCAAATCGGGGTGTGTGGACCCCTGGTTACTGTTTTTATTATTACACACCGTAACACTATACCATTTAGAAAAATCAACAACTGACAAGAGATAATGTCACAAACAAAATTCATGACTGACCCACCAAGGTCAAGGTCAGAAATATAGATGACAACATATGAACTACCATGCACATCAACTTTTTAGGAAGGAGATATTGCAATGAAACTAACACAACATGAGTACCACTACTAGATGGTGTGTCACATTAAAAATACACAATGACCCATCAAGGACAAGGTCACTTATAGATGTCAACAGATGGAATCAGCATGCTTTTTGTGTCTGGGGCAGCTGTCCAGGGAATAACTTTAATGGAAAGAGTTATCACAATGAAACTTACACAACATATGTACCACCACTGGGTGGTGAGTCACATACAAAATTCAGGACTCGTCCACCAAAGTCAAGATCACAGGTAGAGGTCAACACATGGAGGTGCATCAAACGTCCAGAGCCTCCCACCGGTTGATATATAACAGGCGTATGATTGCCCACTATGTGGTTTTCTGAAAAATACTGAAAAAATGGTTTTGCATTTTCCTGTCCTGGAAAAATACTGGAGAAATTATCGCAAATTGGTAAATCCTGAAAATATACTTCAATTGCAATTTTTCCTACCCCTACACAAATTTCCCACTCCAAACAAACTCATGCCAATATGATAATTAAAGTTATTTGGCATAGATAATGCTTGGTACTAATTGTTGCACAGGTGGCTTCCATTTCTCAGTGAATTTTGAAGACCTGTTCACTAGTTCTGCATCTTCTGAAATATGTTATATGTCTTTTTATGCCCCTCCCCCCCAAAATAAACATTTTTGGGGGGCATATAGTGTTTGTCATTTCGTTTGTCCATCTGTCTGTCCATCAAGAAGATTTTAGTGTCCGCTCCATAAATCTTGAGATGCTTCGTTGGATTTTGTTGAAACTTGGCATACATATTGTTTATGGGGAGATGATGTGTCGCACACAAATTTTTGTTTGTTTGATGGAGGTCAAGGTCACAGCTCAAGGTCATAGTTCGGGGGCATCCGTGGCTTTGCGATCACTGTTAGTCTTGTTTATCACAAGTTTAAGTAGTTGTTTAGAGAAGAACTTTGAATACGGTACTGAAAAATTCTCAATGGATACTGGAAATATACTGGAAAAGTCAAGGAATTTCAATGAAGTTTGACTGTACGAACCTTTCTCTTGTTAGATAAAGGTTCAATAATTTTCATTAATGAAATTTTAGTATTGTGAGTTTTCCTCAGTACCTATAAAATCAGTATTGCCATGATTACAATACCATACAGTATATATGGTATACCACCCAAATTGAAGTTAACTCTTTATTTAACGTATCAATTAAATCTTATTTAACGTATCAATTAAATCTGTCCAGCAAAAAATACGTTTCCTATTTTTTATGCTTCCTTAAAATTTTTGTGGAGAACGCAGCAACCAAGTTGTCTACCAGATTGTCTATTTCAAACTTTACCGAATCCATTAAAAATTATTCAATGGAAAAATCTTGTTAATACTCATTCAGCTATTGTTTATGACTCAGAGGTGTGTTACGACATTGAACCAAGATCAACGCTACAAGGTTGAGGTCACAGAGCATTCATATGTTTGTTTGTCCATTCTAGATTTGTCCTGTTCATAAAAAAATATTCAATTGACTAATCTTGTTGATATTTACGCAATGATTGCTTATGACTCAAGGGTGTGCTCAACGTCATGGCTCAAAGGTCAAGGTCACAGACCATTGTATGTACCTTTGTCCATTCTTGTCCGGTCCATAACAATTTATACAATGGACTGCTCTTGTTCATATTTGACACAATGAATGCTTGTGGTTCAGCAGTATGTTGGGACCTCAAGGTTATAGCATGAATGTCACATACAGGTCATGTGTTCATTCCAACTTTGCCCAGTCCATAAAAAATTATTCAATGGACCAATTTTGTTCATACTTCACACAATGATTGTTTATGGGTGAAGAGTTTGTTTTGACCTTAACCTAAGGTCGTAGCTCCAAAGTCAAGGTCACCGACTGCTCATGTGTTCTGACCTGGTCTGACCCATGAAAATTGATTCAGTGGAATGATCTTGTTCATACTTCACACAGTGATTACATCATACTCATAGGTATGTCATGCCCTTGATCCAAGATTAAGATAAGAGACCATTCATGTGTTCATACTTTGGTTCATAAAAATTAATTCAGTGGATAGATCTTGTTCATACTTCACCTGATGGTTGCTCATGACAAGGCTATAACACCATGGTCAGGGTCACAGGCTATCCTTCATTCTAACTTTGTCCTCTTCATGAAAAATGATATAACCCTTTACCTAACGTAACGGCCAAAACCGGCCAGCGCTATTCTCAAAAATCGGCAATTAATTTTCATTATTTTTTCATTTTTTGTCTCAAAAACTTAGGTTATGACCCCTCGTTGGAACGAGCTCGTTCCAACGAGGGGTCATAACCTATGTTTTTGAGACAAAAAATGAAAAAAATTAGTTATTCAAGGATTATTTTTGCAAGTGTCGTCTGCTTTTCATGTTAGGTAAAGGGATAAAGGGCAGATGTTGTTCCTACTTTACACAAATGCTTGCTCATGACTCAAGGGTGTTTCTTGATCTTGACCCAAGATTATAACTTCACGGTCATAGTCTGTTTGCCTGTCATAACATACACCAAACAAAAATGGTTTGTATACTAATCTATTTTCACTGTAATTTTAACCACTTTATTTGTTTGACTGGGTTTCTCTCCATTGTATTGCAAACTTTGTAATGCTTTCTCTTTTGCTCTCAGATTCAGGTAATATCCATTAACCCTTTACCTAACATGAAAAGCAGACGACACTTGCAAAAAAAAATTCTTGAATAACTAATTTTTGTCATTTTTTGTCTCAAAAACATAGGTTATGACCCCTCGTTGGAACGAGCTCGACGAGCTCGTTCCAACGAGGGGTCATAACCTATGTTTTTGAGACAAAAAATGAAAATATTTTGAAAATTAATTGGCGATTTTTGAGAATAGCGCTGAAGGGTTTTGGCCGTTACGTTGGATAAAGGGTTAACTCTTTGGATACTGTTGTTTACGAACCCAAGAGTATACCCCCTAAATTTGTTTTATAACATATTTAGGGGGTATACTCTTGTGTTCCTAATAAACATACATACTGAGGGTGATTTTCAGGGAAATGGGATGGATTTCAGGGAAAAGTCCGCGCGAGGACAAAACATAAGATAAAACTTGCAGATTATCAGCTCATAGACCACCATTAATACCAGCTTATATCCAGATCTAGTTGTCAATTATGCTGATGCATTTATGCTGTTAAAACATCATAAAATAATTGTTGATTTGACCGCCACCCCAAGCACACCACCTGTGGTTTGCCTTGTCAAAGTCTGCTCAGATAATAATTTCCAAAATCTGGAAATGTTAACAGGAAAAGATGTCCTAATGTTCAGTTACTTCAAGAAGATTTGTACTTGGAAAGTATTTTTATCAAAATCCTTCATGCACGTGCGGACGTTTGTGCCCAAAACAAAACTTTTCTTTTCATCAGTGAAGAAGGATTTAGGTTTTTTTAATTCCTGAAATTTTCTGGGTACAGACAGCCAACAACAGTTAACAGCTCTGTTGTCCGCACAACGGCATACATGTATTGTTAGAAAATAAGTCCATTGTGTATAAATCTGAAGTCATAATTTTTCAACATCCTAAGTGACTTTAACCTATTTTTAAACTGTATAATAGTTGAGGTCAAGGTGTTGTTTACATTTTGATTGTGTTTGGAAAAGGCGCGAGAATTAAAGCCATTCTATGAACAAATAAATGTATATTATTTAATCCCTTTTCATATATTTTATTTACCAAAAAACTGCATTTAAATGAAGGTGGATTTTTAATTTTTTTTAAAGTAAGTCACTTATTTTCACTTCGATGCTCGCACATTGATCATGAATCTCCGATTGTGAAGAAAAATACAGAAATAAACATGAATGCAGCTGAAATATATATCATAAAATACCCTTTCCTTAAATAAATTTAACTGAAATCCTTATTTTACTGCTTTGTGAGTTTTTACCAGAGTTTGAAATGCATGTGATTTGACTCTGAACATTTTACATGAGTTACAACGGTTAAAAAAATATTCGACTTGTTTTCGGGGATTTTTGGTCCAAAACTGATTCCCGTCCGGGTGTCCGGGAACTACACTGAAATTTCGGGATTTTCCCAGGCATTTCGGGATTTTCCCAGGCATTCCGGGAGAGTTAACATGTCTGGTTCCACCCATACTTTTATTCCCACCTGTACTTTTATTTGAAACGCAAGAGTCTTGTATTCAGATTATCCCTCTGTGTATGTGTGTGTGCACACATCCATCCGTCTGTATAACTTTGTTTGCATCCAATAAATTTTGAATGACTAGGCAGGATTAATTGATTTTTAGCTCAACTTGACAAAGTCAAGCTGAGCTATTGCCATCACTTCTCATCCGTCAGCGTACGATCAGATCGCTTTAAAACTTGGTATGCTTGTTTGGGGTGGCCTCTAGATGGGAGCTATCGATTTTCTTCAATTTCCGTCAAAAAATGTTCCCGCAGCCAACATTCTTAGAGCTTAGTTTAGTCAGACCACAATATTTCCCTTTGGCACACTCTACAGGGCACATTTATGATTGGATTGCTTTGAAACCTGGTATGCTTGTTTGGGGGTGACCTCTAGATGGGAGCTATCGATTTTTTTCCATTTCCGTCAAAAAATGTTGCCACGGCCAACAACGTTCTTAGAACTTAGTTTAGTCAGAAGACCTCAATATTTCCCTTTGGCACACCCTGCAGGGCACATTTATGATCGGATTGCTTTGAAACCTGGCATGCTTGTTTGGCGTGATCTCTAGATGGGAGCTATCAATTTTTTTCCATTTCCGTCAAAAAATGTTGCCGCGGCCAATGTTCTTAGAACTTAGTTTAGTCAGAAGACCTCAATATTTCCCTTTGGCACACCCTACAGGGCACATTTATGATCGAATTGCTTTGAAACCTGGCATGCTTGTTTGGGGGACCTCTAGATGGGAGCTATCGATTTTCTTCCATTTCCGTCAAAAAATGTTGCCACGGCCAACGTTCTTAGAACTTCGTTTAGTCAGACCTCAATATTTCCCTTTGGCACACCCTACAGGGCACATTTATGATCGGATTGCTTTGAAACCTGGTATGCTTGTTTGGGGTGACCTCTAGATGGGAGCTATCGATTTTCTTCCATTTCCATTGAAAAATGTTGCCGCGGCCAACGTTCTTAGAACTTAGTTTAGTCAGACCTCAATATTTCCCTTTGGCACACCCTACAGGGCACATTTATGTTCGGATTGCTTTGAAACCTGGCATGCTTGTTTGGGGTGACCTCTAGATGGTAGCTCTCGATTTTTTTCCATTTCCGTCAAAAAATGTTGCCGCAGCCAACGTTCTTAGAACTTAGTTTAGTCAGAAGACCTCAATATTTCCCTTTGGCACACCTTACAGGGCACATTTATGATCGAATTGCTTTGAAACCTGGCATGCTTGTTTGGGGGACCTCCAGATGGGAGCTATCGATTTTTAGTCGAGTTGTGACGAAGTCAAACTCGACTTATAGTTTGGTGAATGGCGGGCGGGCGGGCGTAAACAATTGGTTTCCGGATGATAACTTGATAGTGGTTCAACTCACATTCAATAAACTTCATACGTAGGTTGGTCTTGGTGGGAGGAAGAACCCTATTGATTTTGGACATGCTACGTCGAAGGTCAAGGTCACAGTGACCTTGAACATAGTAAATCTTAAACAATTGGTTTCCGGATGATAACTTGATAATGGTTCAACTCACATTCATGAAACTTCATAGGTAGATTGGCCTTGGTGAGGGGAAGAACCCTATTGATTTTGGACTCGCTACGTCAAAGGTCAAGGTCACAGTGACCTTTAACATAGTATATCGCAACAATTGGTTTCCGGATGATAACTTGATAGTGGTTCAACCTAGAGTCATGAAACTTCATAGGTGTGTTGGCCTTGGTGCGTGGAAGAACCCTATTGATCTTGGACTCACCAGGTCAAAGGTCAAGGTCACAGTGACCTTGAACATAGTATATCGCAACAATTGGTTTCCGGATGATAACTTGATAGTGGTTCAACCTAGAGTCATGAAACTTCATAGGTATGTTGGCCTTGGTGCGAGGAAGAACCCTATTGATGTTGGACTCACCAGGTCAAAGGTCAAGGTCACAGTGACCTTGAACATAGTATATCGCAACAATTGGTTTCCGGATGATAACTTGATAGTGGTTCAACCTAGAGCCATGAAACTTTACAGGCGTGTTGGCCTTGGTGCGAGGAAGAACCCTATTGATGTTGGACTCACCAGGTCAAAGGTCAAGGTCACAATGACCTTGAACATAGTATATCGCAACAATTGGTTTCCGGATGAGAACTTGATAGTGGTTCAATCTAGAGTCATGAAACTTCATAGGTGTGTTGGCCTTGGTGCGAGGAAGAACCCTATTGACCTTGGACTCGCCAGGTCAAGGTCACAACTCGACATTGGATCTGTGATCCTGAGCGGCATTTTCTTCCATTTCCGTCAAAAAATGTTGCCACGGCCAACGTTCTTAGAACTTCGTTTAGTCAGACCTCAATATTTCCCTTTGGCACACCCTACAGGGTACATTTATGATCGGATTGCTTTGAAACCTGGTATGCTTGTTTGGGGAGACCTCTAGATGGGAGCTATCGATTTTCTTCCATTTCCATTGAAAAATGTTGCCGCGGCCAACGTTCTTAGAACTTAGTTTAGTCAGACCTCAATATTTCCTTTTGGCACACTCTACAGGGCACATTTATGTTCGGATTGCTTTGAAACCTGGCAAGCTTGTTTGGGGTGACCTCTAGATGGGAGCTATCGATTTTCTTCCAATTCCGTCTGTCAAAAAATTATCTTTGAACTTAGTTTAGTCAGGCATCAATATATTCCTTTGGCATGCCCTGCAGGGCACATTTATGATCAAATCGGTTTGAAACTTTGTATGCTTATTTGGGGTTACCTCTAGATGGGAGCTATTGATTTTTTTCGATTTCCGTCAAAAAATGTCTCCACTGGCAATGACCTTCGATGAACTTAGTAAAAACTTAGTGCAGTTAAGCATCAATATTTCCATTTGACACACCCTGCAGGGCACACTTAAGATTGGATCGCTTGCAAACTTGGTGTGCTTGTGTGGGGTGACATCTATATGGGAGCTGTTGATTTTCTTCCATTTCTGGCAAAAAATGTTGCCGCTGACCTTTGAACTTAGTTTAGTCAGACCTCAATATTTCCCTTTAACACACCCTTCAGGGCACATTTATGATCGGATCACTTTGAAACTTGGTATGTGTGTTTGGGGTGACCACTAGATGTGAGCTATTGCCTTTTGCATTTCCATAAAAAATTATTGTCGTTATCACCAGCCTTTGAACTTACTGCATTTGTGTATCAAATTATCCCTTTTGCACTCTCCTGCAGGGTATATTTATGAATTTCCACAAAAAACCCCAAAAAATAACCATTGTCACAAAGCAATGACCTTCTACTTAGTGCATTTGTGCATTAACATCTTCCTTTGGCGTGCCTCAGAGGGCACATTCATTATCAGGTTGTTTTGAAACTTCGTATGCTTATGGAGGGTGACAAAGATGGGAGCTATTGATATTTTTATACTGTACCAATGACCCAGACATAGCTGGTGCTAACTCTTAAAATATAGGGCCAAACACAAATTTTGCCCCCCAATCCCCAAAATTTGCATCTAAAACTAAAGAAAACATGTCCTGAAAGGCCCTCCACACTTCGCCCCTACTGCGCATGCGCAGTGTCAGGGACGTTCCGAAATTGGCGCCATTTATCATTCTAAGTTTGGCCCTTCATCAGTTAACATCTGACTGATCTTTGTGCTTTTAAATCTCAGTTTAAATGATGCCAGACACATAAATATTAGTGAAATGGTGATTCTAAGGAGGATAGAGAAGGAGGAGAGGAAAAGAATGTGTGACAGAATATTATCAGGGCTGTAACTTAAAATTTTTTAATGAAATTATGTTAAGTTACCTATTTTCAAGGCAGCAGCCATTTTGTTGTCATTCTGATTATTTAGTTACACTGTTTTTTAAGTGTTTTCCTCTCTCCCTGTCCTTTAAGTTCCCCCTTGCTATTCTCCCATGCTTTTGGCATAGTTTCTGTAATTATTATTACTAAAATTTCTTGGGAGTTTTAGCTGAATAACAGAATGAATTCTGTTCTTTCCCCATGTTTACGTCTTCACCTACGGGTGGTTAGGCGTTGTGTTCTGCATCTACCATCTGATGTTCTGCAGTTTCTTCCCTGGAAGTCTCTGTTTTGCATCAGATAGTGTATTTTTGGTAACTGATTTCGGGCCTGGGTGCCTGGAGTCTTATTTTAGTGTTTTTACACTCATTGTTTACATTTACAACAGCCCTCTGTGTGAGGGGGGGATTTCTAAATAATAATATCTTTATGTTATTTTAATCATAACTAGATACATTATTATTGTTCGTAAGTGTTGAATAAATTGTTTAAAATATTTTAAAAATTTTTGTCCACACTTAGGCTTGGGATCCATTGGGGCTCAACGTTACTTTTCAGAAACTTGGGCTGTTCTGAAAAAATATTTTTTCAAAATATTTTGATTTCAATTATTTTTTCTATATTAATGGATCATATTATTATTATGTATTTTGATTGCCAGGGGTTAGTGCGAGTACCAGGACTTGTTTTCTTTTCACATTGAAAGGATATTGATCAATTGTTTTAAGAGGAAGTCTTCCTCTGACTTTATTATCATTCTATATGTGGCCAGTGTACTCGCATTAACTCCTGTTCTGTATCGTATGATTTCGATGACAATATGGGAAGCGTATGTCACGGTATGTTGTTGGGGATTTGGACACTCCGGTCCTTTCCCCGCAGGGTCACTCTACTTTATCAATTTCTATTTCAGACGATCAAGATTAGGGTGATGTATCTGTGATGTCTTCCAACAGTGTGCCTCCGTCGTCACAATTAATGAAGGGCTAGCGGAAAAGTGCTCATGTAATACGCCAATTGCCTAAGAGGACCCTAGTAGGTTCGACGGCCTTTGACGTCCGCTAGCTCGCCCGGTGTAGCGTCCATTCACCGAATGGTTCGGCAGCCGGGTTCGTCCGTTGCGGTCTAGAAGGAATTTTGGGGTGATGCGAGCACTATAAAATTAACTTAATGCACACCCAGTGACGGCGGATCGGAGGGAGAACGGAGGAAGCCTTTTAGTCCGGTTCATAGCTCGTTCCGGTCCATCCGGACGGCAAGCGAGAGAGGCCCCTCTCTCGTTCAACAACATCTGGCCCCAGATGTTGTGGTACAAAATGTGTCGCTAGCGGAGCATACGTCCGTCGCTCGGGACGCTCCGTTGTATAGGCAGTCCGCTGAGACTGCTAAGGCTTCCTCTTCTCGTCAGCGCACACGACCGCACCTTGGCTGCGTGACCGCCGATATATTACCAGCTTCGCCGATCAAGGATTCTTCGGCGACCAGGTCACACCATCCGGCAGCCAGGGATTCGAGACCGATGGACTCCGGACGTTCGCATAGGAAAAGTATGCGGGAGCCATCTGATGCGGAGCTGCCCTCGGCGAAGCAGCGATAGACTGCGCCTCCGCAGGTCTCGACGCCGGACATTCTTGTGCACATAGCACAGCTTATCGCAGCATCCCAGCAGCCGACAGAAACGGTGTCGGATCGAGAATTATCCGACGGCGCTGGGTCGGTAGCCGGGGACACGAGGCCTGCAGACTCCGGACGTTCGCATAGGAAGTGTGCGGGAGTCAACGTACACGGAGCTTCCGGCGGCAATGCATCGTAAGTCCGCTACTGCACAGGCCTCGGGAACGGACGTGCTTTCCTTAATAGCACAGTTTATCGCAGCATCCCAGCATCAACTGAATCTGTTGTATATATTTTATCCGACGATGCTGGGTCGGGACGCTCCGCGGAAGCGGGTACGGACGTCCGAAAGTTTCATCCGGTCCGACGGGATACCGAAAGGGATTCGGAGGATTTCAAGCGTCGGTGGACTTAGAAATTTTTGGTTCGGTTCAGGGACATCGTCCCTCAGTTCCGACATAGTCCAATAATGTCACACAAACTTTCGAATTATTGAACGACGCTATATATATTATTATTTTATGCTTGCTATCCAAGCATTTCTGGTTTCTTGTTCGAAGAGTTATGGAGATGTCTTTCAAAAGTGTGCCTCTGTCGTCATAGTTAATGAAGAGTTAGCGGCAATAAGTGCTCATGGAATATGTCTATCGCTTACGGAGTGACATTCGCTAGCTCACCCGGTGTAGCGTACATTCATCGAATGGTTCGGCTGCTGGGTTCGTCCGTTGCGGTCTAGGAAGGAGATTTGGGTGATGCGAGCACTTTAATTACTTTAGTACTCACCCAGTGACGGCAGATTAAGGACAGATCGGAGGAAGCCTGTTAGTCCGGTTCCTGGCTTGTCCAGGTCCGTCCGGGCTGTGAGCGAGAGAGGTTCCTCTCTCGCCCAACAACATAAGGGACCGCATGTTGTGGTTCAGATATTTTACATTCGGAGCATATGTCCGTTGCCCGGGACGCTCCGTTATATAGACAGTCCGAGAGACTGTCTTTAATGCTTCCTCATCCTCACAGCAGGGCACACGACCGCACATTGGCTACGTGACCTCGAGTATCCGATCAGTTTCGGCATTCAGTGATTCCACGGCGAATAGGTCGCGCCATCCGGTAGCCAAGGGACACGAGGCCTATACACTCCGTTCGCTCGCATATTGGAAGTATGCACGGGGTAACGATCACGGAGCTTCCAGCGGCAATGCATCGTAAGACCGCTTCTCCTCAGGCCTCAGTGACGGACGTGCTATCCGAGTTAGCACAGTTGTTTCGCAGCATCCCAGCAATTGACAGTTTCTCGGTCGAATCAGGAATTATCCGACGGCGCTGGGTCGGTGCGGTCCGCGGTTGCATCAGCTACGGACGACCGAACGCTTTATAGGGTCCGACAGGATGGCGAAAGGGATTCGAAAGATTTTGAGTTTTCCCTTTAGTAGTATCGGAAGATGCCTTTCATATCTTCTGGCATTATCTTCCAGTGATTATTTGTTCGGACTTCATTGCTGCGATCTTGGATAAGAGACTTATAGCGTCATTGGACTCGGTTTTTTCGATCGGTACAGGGACATTGTCCCTGACTTACCGACGCAGTCCAATATTGTCATTACAACATGTGTTTTATTTTTCGACGCTATATATATATATATATACAAGCCTGCTACTAAGCATGATAGTTTAGTTTCTTGTCCGCGTTGCTCATTTCTGCCATTTTATCATTTTTACAAATAGTTTATTTTGGCAGAGCAGGGCATACCGAGAGTTCATATGCGTCTAGACGGTGTGATTAAAGACTGCATATATTCTTTTTCGCCGTTTATGTCTTTTCCAATTTCAATGTTGGGAACGACATTATGTATAGTAGACTTAACTTAGACGCTTTATTATACGTAATCCGCCTTACTGAGGCGTTATCATTACGTCTTCAAGAAAAGATTTACGGGATATTATTCTCAATGTAATTTCTTTTGAGGGCAGTAGTTTGTTCACGTATAACTCCGCCCTTCAGTGGCTGATTGGAGTTGGTTAGACGTGACGCAGCCCTAGCTACATCCACACGCGTGGATAGTAAGGTTAAGAACTCTCTCAGAGTCGCTTCGTTCTCGGAGGAGCTTCTCTTCGACGGCAACTTTCCGGCAATCCATGAATTGCTCGATTTATACGTTCTCTTGTCTATCTAGTGTTACAAGAGATTCAGACTGGGGCAAACATTCGGTGGTTGACTCAGAGAGTGCCGCCGCAGTTGCCGGACCCGAGTGTGGCTGTTATGACGGTTGCCAGTCAAACAGATTGGGATATATACTGATCCCTACGGATTCGAAGTGCCAGGGTCTTTGGGTTCCGCAGTCTTTTAGCAATCAGTTTAACTTCCGCGGAATAATGTTTTTTAGGCTTGCTTTATGTCATTGCATGAACATTATTCAGAAACGCATGCCCAAATTCCTGTCCTTTAATTCGACAGTAGTGGCGTATCTCCGGAACCAGGGAGGCACTCTTTCGTTTCCGTTATTCAATTTAATGGAAAGAATCCGTCTGTTGGTTATTGTACACCAAGTTCAGTTTTGGTCCGTCATATTCCGGGTCGTCTGATTGTTTTATCGGACTCCCGTTCTCTTACGGGTCGCTTGTTGCTGTCAGAATGGACTCTTAACAAACAAGTATTCAATCAGATTTGCTATCTATGGGAGCGCCCAATGATGATTTATTTATGACACAGCTTGCTAATCAATTGCAGACGTATGTGTTGGCTTGTCCAGATCTCTGAGCTAATAGTGTTAACGCTCTATTGATCTATAGGACGGAATGATAGGATACGCGTATCCTCCGGCGCTGTTGTTTTAGCAGGTATTGCTAAGATAAACAACCACAATACATTTCTGTTGATAGCATCTCTATCTTCACAGAGATCATGAGTATTTTACTCTCTTGTCTACTGTGGGTCTTAACGTGAAATCTTCCTCTATGTGAGGATCTTTTTTCACTGGGTAAATCGTGTCATCTTTATCACAACCAGCAAGGTCGCAACCTTCATGTATTCCGTTGTGTGGTCCGCATTGCATTGTAAGCACTGTACTGGACGAGCTTTGGACGCGATTTCTTACTATAGGAGATCCTCTTCTTCGCTATTCTATGCGACTAAAGTGGAGGCTCTTCCGTCGTGGTGTGGGGATCATTATGATCATATTCTTGATCCCTCCATACTACTCATTGCTATTTTTTAGTATACTTGTTTCACAAGATCTACTGCAGCCTGTTATTATTTAGGTTATAGGTTTATGTTACCTCATACCTATGCACTCTACGATAGTTTACAATTGAGTCTTTTGTCTCTTTATCTAAGTCAGTTAGTAACTTTTTGATAAATAGACTTAGAATCTTTAGATTAAATTCCTATACGGATTTTAACTTCGGTTCTTATTTAGCTAAGTAATCATTTGAGCCTCTGGAAACAATAGTTTTCAAATTCTGACCTTTTAGACAGTAATTCTGTTGGTTTCTCTTTTACTGTAGAGTCAGTGAGTTTCATGCACTATCGATGGATGATTTTCACTTTCTTAGTTTCGGAATCAATACTTCCGTTACTATTTAGGTTGGATTGTTGCATAAGAGTTAGGCTCCTATTATCCGGAACCTATTATTTTAAGGTCCTTCCGTCTTCGTATGGGCATAGGCCTTTACTCTTTCCGGGTACAGTTGATGTATTTTTAAACAGATATCTGTTTATTACAGGGCGTAAGCTTCTTCTGTCTTTGATGTCTAGTAGAAGGACGTTACGCTCCATTTTATTGTTAATGGATTCTATTATCTATCGGTACTGCTTATGGTATATCATTGACTTAGCAGTTGTGCTTAAGATTTCGGCTCATGAAGTAAGAGTTCTTCTACTTCTTGGGCTTACATTAATAGTGTCGCTATTATAGATTTTTGAAGGCCGCTCATTGCGCTCAGGCATCCACATTCATGAATTTTATCTTAGAAATATCGAGTCAATTTCTGGAGGCCTCTTTTGTTAGGTCTATTATCTACTGTTCTGAATGTCATTCACTTAACAGTTGCTACTATAGCTAGGTAGGCTGTCTGTTTCGGCAGTGTCTCCGTTCGGCTGCCCTCTTCGCTCTGGGCTATTTGACCCAGGGCAAGAAAAAGGGGGGGGGGGGGGGGGGTGTTCCCTTGGGTCACCTGTTTTACTATGAAAACAAGGGGATACCTCCTCCGGAGTTAGTAATTCTGAGCTGTTATTGGGATGGTTGTTTAGTGAGAAGTTAAAATTCATTCAAGTCTTAGTTTTTAAAGTATAGCTTTGGAATATTGCATATGTCAACGGACATGATTATGCAATTCTCAGACACTCTTAGGAGTATAAGAGTCTCTATTCTCTAGACTTACTTTATTATTGGCTTACTTTAAAAATTATTAGTATAAGGATTATATTGGATATTAATAGAGTACATGGATGTATGAAGCTCAATTTTGGAAGGTGTTGTATCTTTCTAATTTATCATAAATAAGAAAGATACATGTAAGGCCTATTACTTCTTTTCCCTACAGGGGATGACTCTATTTTATTTTATTGAGCGTATTCCATTGTGCTCTATGTCCTTGGCCCTCCAGCCTTTTTACTATTCAGCTATGTCTGGGTCATTGGTACAGTATAAAAATGTTAAAAAATTTATAGTAATTTATATATTTTTTATACTTACCAATGACCCAGACGGGGATGGCCCTCCCAGGAGTTGGGAACTCTTTCCTCCCCGCTGAGTACATAGCGCTTACCAGGCACTGGTTATTAGAATGATAAATGGCGCCAATTTCGGAACGTCCCTGACACTGCGCATGCGCAGTAGGGGCGAAGTGTGGAGGGCCTTTCAGGACATGTTTTCTTTAGTTTTAGATGCAAATTTTGGGGATTTGGGGGGCAAAATTTGTGTTTGGCCCTATATTTTAAGAGTTAGCACCAGCTATGTCTGGGTCATTGGTAAGTATAAAAAATATATAAATTACTATAAATTTTTTAACTTTCTTTTCATTTCCATCAAAAACTGTTGCTGTTAGCAACAATCTACAGGCCACATTTATCATAGGATTGTTTTTGAACTTGGTGTGCTCATTAGTCAAGAACTCTAGATAAGAGCTGTTGATTAGCATTCATTTCTGTGAAAAAAGTTGCCATTTACAATAACCTCTGAACATACTGCATTTGTGTATCAACATTCTTCCTTCAGCCTGTCTTACAGTTTACATTTAAAAATGCATGGATTACTCTGACGTGCACACACAGTGCTGTTATGTTGAAATTTCATCAAATAACATTGGTACCAATGATCTTCAATTTTGCCATTTCATTTAGAACTTACCAAGTTGAAGTTTGTCAAGTTGAGCTACAGCGTTATTGACACTTTCATTAGTATGGATTTATAATTCAACACTATTTAGTTCATGTTTGATTTTGAATAAACTTTCAAACTTTTTTTTTTGTTTTGGCTGAAAAGGACTTTTAGAAATTTGAGAAATTTTCTTTCTGCCCCAATAACCTTTGAACAACTATTCAGAATCATGTGTTTGTTTATAACTAATGCATTTATAACTAAAAAGTATTTAGGTCTACTTCGATTTTATAGCTTTTTATGTCCCCACCAATTTTGGCATTAAGTGTTACCCTTGTCCCGTCTATACATCCGTAAGTCTGTCCTGAATATGCTTTCCGGACGATAACTTTTGTTTGACAGAACAAAATGAAACAAAATTTTATACATAGGTTTATAATTGCATAATACACATTGTGATTGATAATGAGCTTGATCTGATATTTTTGGCAGAGTTATGGCTCTTTTCTGACTTATAAAACATGTTGATATTGGTTTCCGGACAATAACTTTAGTTTGACTGACCGAAATGAAAAAAAATTTTATACATAGGTTTATTACCACATAATACAGAATGGGATTGATAGTGGGCTTGGTGCGATATTTTGGGGCAGAATTATGGCCCTTTTCCAACTTAGAAGACATGTTGATATTGGTTTCCGGATGGTAACTTGAGTTACAGGTGTTTGATTTCGATCAAACTTGGAATATAGCTTATTGTAGACAATATATCAAACAGGTTTGATTTGAAGAGTGTTGCGATAATTTTTAATCCGAGTTATAGCCTCTTTTTGGACTTTGTTAACCATTAAATACAGTTGGTGGCATCAGCGTCCCATGGACACATTTGGTGGCCTGCTGTATTGGTGCTGTGGTTTAATGGAGATAAGATAAGACATTTATTAATTCAATATCAACAAAGTTAAATGACCAGTAACTCATGCTGGGCAGTGGGGGGGGGGGGGGGGGGGGGGATTGCCACCCTTAGCATTGCACTTGTTTTCCCTTTTTTTTCCATCAGATTTTCCTGTCAAAAATGACTTACAAATTTTGAGAAATTTTTCCCTCTGTCCAATTACCATTTAACAACTAAGCAGAAACTTGTGATATTGGTCATGCACTCATAACTAAATCATATCTATTCTCGATTAAAACACTTTTAAGTCTTTTCTGAGATTTTTTACAAAACACACTTGATATTTTTTTTTGTAAATTTGTTTATCCATCCAATAACTTTTGACTATTCCAAATTTATTATCTCACTATGAAGTGGGAGGGGAATATCCGTCTTTCGCCATTTCTAGCAATCACATTTTAATCTTTCATCTTTTCATCCACCCATTCTTACCCATTTCTTGTCATCACATTTTAAAGAAAACTGTTCAAAATATTTTATATATAATTTTTGGATGATAATATCTTGAATGAATGGGATTACGAACCAACTGTATCCAGGTATTTCTTCAAGAGTTATTGTCTTTTTGGACTTACACTTAGACTTTCTTGTCATCACAATTTCTTGTCATTACATTTCAAAGAGAACAATTCAAGATTATTTTTTTCAAAATTTAACTGGTTGAGTGCTCAAAGCAGACATGTTAACTCTCCCGGAATGCCCGGGATTCTCCCGGAATTAGCTATACCCTCCCGCCCGGGAGTCAATTTGGACCAAAAATCTCCCGGAAAGTCGACATACCAGACAAAAACTGAATCCACCAGCTTTTGTTTACAAATACAAAAGCATGTGCTCTACTCTCAGTGGCAAGGTCATTAAGTTTGTGTGAAACGTCACCACTTACGTAAGAACTGATGACCAATTCTCATTTCTGTCAATGGCCGTGTTGTGATTATTGCAACATGTTTGACAGGCGGATTAAATGAATTTGAGATGCAGGATAATTGCTGAAATTGATTATATATTAAAGGCACACCTTTGCTTGTATACAGGTAGCAGTCAAATCGAAAAATAAATTCCATACGTATAAAATCTTGTCCAATCGAAAAATGTGCAAAAATACGCACAAATTTATTGTGCATTTTGGATTTCACTTTCAGATAATTATAGCCAATTTTGGAGACAAACGGCTCAAACATATGAGTTGCTGTAATTTTCAATATATTGGGAAAAATTTCCGATTCGCAATTTTATAAAGCAGGCTGTGAAAAAAATTATGTTTTTGGTGAAAAAAATCTCTAAAAAGTTGGTAATTTACGGCACTTGCACGTTTTTTCATTCGTAGTGATAAATGGACAACAAAATATCCCCGAGATGTTTCGTCCTGGGCTGGCTGTGGCATAATTTTCACGTTTCACTGAAAAATGATCACCCCATTCCAAATCCTCTTCGTAAATGACCAACTACTTCCAGTGAGTAACCGGTGTGGTTAGGTGGGCGATGGGCTTTGGAAGATCGAATTACCACAACAACCGGGCTCTGGGGTGTGCCTAAACACCACAGATCGTCGCAGGTTACCGCAGGTCGCCGCAAGTACCCATAATTACCCAAATGGATCCAAAACTTTCAACACAGCACCATAACTGATATAGTGCTGAAAAGGTCGAAAATATCTCCAAACATTTTGTACATAAAACCATTGAAATATGGATGTCATTGGAACAAGCTCAGATATTGGCACATGACCACATCCATATTTCTGATTTCTGTTTTTCTCTATATTTCTATGGTTTGGCTTTTGAAAGGACAAATTGTTCAAATAAAACACATTAGGGTGGAGTGTTTAATGTATGTGTGTGTGAGGGGGGTAACATGGAAATTATTGATGTGCTGCCCACGTGCAAAAATCTCACTGACAAGCATCCAAGTCTCACTGGGAGCTCATCAAAATCTCACTGACAGTCACCTCCAGAGGTTAACAGGTCTGGGTCACTCACCACCAGTTAGTAGAACGTTGACGTATGTTCCTTTGATGTATTGTTGTTGGGCTGTTTCCTGTTATGTGTGTGTGTGTGGGGGGGGGGGGGGGGGGGGGTATTTGGTATTAATTTATATTTAAAATTGATCGATCCACACATGGTTTCTACGCGCAAAAAAAAATCTCCCTGAAAATCATGTCATCTCCCTGAAAATTTTCTTCAATCTCCCTGAAAAAAATTTTGGGAGGTTAACATGTCTGCTCAAAGCCACTGTCATGGCTCTATTGAAAAGTGCTGGCTTCACACTGATTGCTTAGGCATGTTTTTTTTTAGCAGTAGAAGATAAATATTTATATAAAATTATTTTGTTACAGTTTATTGGAGAGTGCCAATGGGCACTCTCCATTAAATTGTAACAAAATAATTGTTCATTAAGAAAATCTTGCTAAATTAAGGCTTCCCTTGTTGGTTGCATGATATTTTTAAAAAAAAACTCGTTTCAAATGACCTTTGACAAATAATTTAGCACTCAACTAGTTAATACATAGCTTTTCACTGATATGAGTGAGATTGTAAACCAGCTGTGTCCAAGTACTTCTCAATCTGTGAGAGTTATTTCCCTGATTGGGTTTATGTGGAAGGGGTGGGGTAGGGATTGGCTATCACGTAGCATTTTCATTGCGCTTATTGATTCCTGGCATGAGTTCAAAGCCAATATCTAGGCCAAGTTCAGTTTTGAAATGTCAGCTTTGATTTTTGAGGGGTGGATTTCGTAAGCCTTGCTGACATATGTATTGTTTTCAAATTTTTTTTCCTTAACCCTTTACCCAATGCAGACGATATCAAAATTTATTATTTTAAATATAATGTTTTAAAATTTTTCAAAAAATTTCAACAAAACCATATCATGTGACCCCTCATTGGAATGAGCTCAATAAGCTCGTTCCAATAAGGGGTCACATGACATGGTTTTGTTGGAAATATTTTGAAAAATTTAATTTTTTCAACTGCTAAATTTGCATATTACGCGGGCAGATGCGGGCAATTCATTAGGTAAAGGGTTAACGACAGCTTATGACCTCTCATAAGGGGTTATAACCTATAGTTTGAAGCAAAAATTGTAAATTTTCAGTTATTAACCCTTTTCCCAACGCAGACGATTCCAAAATTTATTATTTTAAATATCATTTCTTAAATTTTTCCCAACAAATTCAACAAAACCATATCATGTGATCCCTCTTTGGAACGGGCTCGTTGAGCTCGTTCCAAAGAGGGGTCACATGATATGGTTTTGTTGAAATTTTTTGAAAAATAATATATTTTCAGCTGCTGAATTTGCATATTACGCGGGCTGATGCGGGCGATTCGTTAGGTAAAGGGTTAAAAAGGTACATTGTATGTACAGTGATGAGTTGTGGTAGATGAAGGGTTATGTTGGCTTATTCACATCATTTACTTACGTGATCAGTGTCAACAGATTGCATAATTCAAGCACATGATTAACGTTTGTATAAAAATGGTATTGCCCTCAAATCAGTTTTTCGATTTTGAAAAGGGGGAGGCACAATTTGAAGTGAAGCACACTGTTGTTGAGTCCCAGCATCTGTCAAATGTTTTCAAGAAAAACAATGAACATCTTAACACTGTTCACTCTACTGGTGCACACTAAGTAGGGATTCCGAAAATATTACCCGATTTTTTTAATAAGCATTTCGCAGTAATAATCAAATTTATTTGAGTTCAGTATAATGTATGAAATGCAACTTCAATTTAGCAGTTGTAGCAAGTTTGAGTCCCTGTACCAGTAAAATGTTTACAAGAAAAACAACAACGAACATCTGCACATCGTTCACTCCACTGGTGCACAGTAAGTAAAGCTTCCAAAAATATTACCCAATTTTTTTAATAAGCTTTTCACAGTGATAAACAAATTTATTTGAGTTTAGTGTAATACATGAAATGCAACTTCATTGGAGCAGTTGTAGTAAGTCATTCAGATGATTCTCTATGGAATACATGAGAAAAAAGACTGGGTTATCAGAACTGGCCTTTGAAGTTTGTCAAATTATGTTATTTACTGATTCTTGAAGAATGAAGTTTGATTAGACTAAAGTTTTGGAATGCTACAGCTTATAATTCACAGTGTATTGTATTGTTAATATTTTCCTGCACGCCTTGTATTATTTGGCCTATTTCACACAAATAGATTTTAACCCTTTACATAAATCACATGATATCAAAATTTTTGTTATTTTAATCTTTTCCCTCAATTCTTAAAAAAAAAAAAATCAGCAAAACCATATTCTGAGTTCTGAGTAGTTACATGATAGGGTTTTGTTAAATTTTTATTTTATTTTTTTCTACCTCACAATTTATATATTACACAGTTGATGCAGCAGATTCATTAGGTAAGGGTTAATTGTTCGCAAGGTGGAACTGAGGCACATTGTTGTCTACTCGCAAAAAAAATTGCAGGTGCGATGGTGCAGAAGAGGGACAGCTCACCTCAAAATCAAAAGACTGCCTCAAATGGAGTCTGCAGAAATAATAATTTCAGTTACAATTTTTTACAGAAAGTACAGAGAAAGAATGTCTTCAACAGTTATCAAGCACTTACTCACAGGTTTTATTTTGATGGAGGGTATGGTAACATAATGCCCGATGAGGAGGTAGTTTTTCCAATTGTCTTCAAGTCTTCCACTCCAGGTGCCTACAATGAGGTGTGGAGAATGAATACAAAGCCAGTGTTGCATGGAAATGCTCAAATTCTTGTCAGATTTCATGGTGTTGCAATACAACAGGACCTTTACAAGAAGGAGAGGGAAAACATCGAGGTAACTTTCAAACAAGTTAACTTTGAAAAAGGTACAACCTGGTGACTGGGAAATCAGGGTTCTTACAAGTTCTGAAAACTGCTTAAATCTTTGAACAGTAATTCTAGGACCTTTAAAGCACTTGAAAATCAAACATTTGGGGAAAGGTCCTGGTGAGTGCTTGAAAAATATTTGTTACACGTCTTTTCTATGTAATCTCCATCTACAGCAGCACGAAACCATGCGAAAAATGAAAATCGTTGACAGACCATTTTTTAAATAGAAGCGAAATTTCAACGGAATTTTCTACAAGTTGTACACTGTAATTACAATTTGAATCGCTAGCGATAGCTAAAAATTATCCTCTGAGTCTCAATGTGTTCTATGTGATAGGAGGCACACAGAACACATTGGAACTCAGAGGACGAAATTGTAACACTGGTTCCCTTCGCAAATTTGGTTGCCAATAAAATGTGTTCATTTTGTTGATAGTTGTCAAAAGAATTGCTGAGTGTCCTTCTAATAATTGTTTTTATAGACATGAAGGCATGTAATAAACACAGAACAACACGCGTGTATGAATGAGTTAATTGATACGGCAGAAGGATAAAACTCCAGGCCTGCAACCTCTTGTGCTATCCTTCTGCGCTGGCACTCGTGCCATATCGATTAACCCATTCACACGCATGCGTCATTCTGTGTATTTATTGGCATGTTTTGATCACAAAGTGTGCTGATAAATTGTGGCAAATGTGTGTTTTTGTTGCATAAATCACATTTTTTAAACTGAATCATGTTGCCAATTTTTACGTCTGATGAGTTAATAATATTCATCAAATTTTTGATTGACGATGTACAGTTTTAATTTTAGTTGCTTATGTTACAATTGGAATAAGTAGCTTCTAGTATGTAGTTTGTCACAGCTGTTTTAACCCTCTGCTCACTGATGTCAGAATACCAAAATTTCAAACATACATTTTTTCCAAGCCATGACTATATTTCAAGAAAAATTCAAGAAAATTCAATTGAAAAAAGAGTTGGTCAAAAAGTTGATTAGCGGCCAGCAGCATGCAAGGAGTTAATGTGACTATGTTTTTGAGGCAAAAAATTTAAAATGTCAGTTAGGCTCCACAAAGTAGATCTGTTTCTCAGGCCTTTTTTGTAAAATTGCATGCGGGCGGGCAATTTTTTATTTTTGTAATTATTTCTTTGCCATCAAAAAAAAGTTCATGTTCTTGGCTTGTTTTATGTTTTAGGCCTCATAATCTACAGAATAAGCATGTGTGGTGGTGTATTGCATCCCTTGAGTGGAAGAAGGCTTTTCAATGCTTTACCATCACAAAGCCTTGTTGCTCTCAGGGGACAAATTTATCAATTTTACTAACTTGGGTAAAATATCATCCATAAAAAATTTAATTTTTATTTTTTTTAAGTTTGCATTGGTTATAAAAAGAGAGCATGTGGCAGCCAAAACGACCATGCAGAGGGCCTGAGAAACAGATTTTTAACTTTTTAGGCCTTATTTAAGAAATTGTTTTTGCACATGGCATCATCTATTTGTGTTGGGTAAATGATGAATTGGATATTTCGTCTTTTTTGAGGAATTTTTAAATCGTAATGAAGCCAGACAGATCTGCAAAGACATGATTCAGTATGTTTTTACTAGAACTGCAACACCTCCACCACCTCCTGAGCCACTTGATTTGAATGAAACTCCTGAACAGGCGTTTAAAAGACTCAACCCGCTGGTATGTTACATATGTTTTCATTTATCTTCGGTCTCATACTGTATATCTACTGTACATGTTTGTGAGTGATACTTAATTTTTTGAAAGTGCATCATTTTCATACTAATCCTTATTTGGATTTTGTTTGTATTATCTTGAATTCCTGGTGCAAGAACAAGCCAAGTAACCCTTTACCCAACGAATCGTCCACATCCACCCACATAACATACAAATTCAGCAGCTGAAAAATTATTATTTTTCAAAAACTTTCAACAAAACCGTATCATGTGACCCCTCTTTGGAACGAACTCGTCCAATGAGGGGTCACATATGGTTTTGTTGAAAGTTTTTGAAAAATTTTAAAAAAATGATGTTTAAAATAATAAATTTGCGTTGGGTAATGGGTTAAACCTTTACCCAATGTTCATGAAACCCAAACTTATTTGAATTACTTCTTTTCAAATTTAAGAAAAAATTCAACAAAAACTATATCATGACCCCTCATTGAAACAAGCTCGTAAAGTTCATTCCTATGAGGGGGGGGGGAGGGATCATATGATATGGTGTTGTTGAATGTTTTATTTTGCTTCCCAAAAATTTTTGGGGGGGAGGATATAGTCGAGGATATGGTCGTCCATCCAGTTGCAACATTACTATATACCATGAAATGCAAGTCAGGTTCGATTGTCATTGTTATGGCACTTACCAATTCAGAGTTTATGCTCCTTGAAAAATTGCAAAATGGTCAAATCAGTGGTTTCCAGATGATAACTCCAGGTCACTTTGATGTACGACCTTATAATTTTGGAACATTACTACCTACCATGAAATGTAGGTCAGATCCAATTTTCACTGTTATGGCATTTACCGTTCCAGAGTTATGCCCCTTGAAATGTGGCAAAATGGTAAAGTGATAAAACATTTCTTATGGTATCTCATCTCATCAAACCTGCTTATACATTCACCCAAATTAAGCAGTGACCTGTCTTCAGAGGCCAGTTTAATCTACTTCCCAAGGAGCTTTTAACCCTTTACCTAACGTAACGGTCAAAACCGGCCAGCGCTATTCTCAAAAATTGTTAGTGAATTTTCCTTATTTTTTCATTTTTTGTCTCAAAAACATAGGTTATGACCCCTCATTGGAACGAGCTCGTCGAGCTCGTTCCAATGAGGGATCATAACCTATGTTTTTGAGACAAAAAATGAAAAAAATTAGTTGTTCAAGATTTTTTTTTTGCAAGTGTCGTCTGCTTTTCACGTTAGGTAAAGGGTTAATACAGGTTTACTGTGTACTGTTACCTTTGTCCTTCCACGCGTTTTTTTATTATTTTCTTTTATATGGCTTTAACCATTTCACATTTTTGCATTTGAAAAAATCTGTATTGTTTCCATCAATTTTCATTTTGGGCAGCAATTGTTGACCTTACCAACTTTTTACTTGTTAACCCTTTACCTAATATGAAAGGCAGACGACACTTGCAAACAAAATTCTTGAATAACTAATTTTTTTTCATTTTTTGAGTCAAAAACATAGCTTGTGACCCCTCATTGGAACGAGCTCAATGAGCTCGTTCCAATGAGGCATCATAGGCTATATATTTGATACAAAAATGAAAAAAAATATTGAAATTTGAATGGTGCTTTTTGTCAATAGCGCTAGCCAGTTTTGGCTGTCACATTAGGTAAAGGGTTAAATCATTTTTTCCAAAAGTTCAATTTGTAAATTATTCAGCTGATTCATTAGGTAAAGGGTTATTCATGACAAAGAATTATAGTAAGATGTGAGATCTTCACTTTTTTACTCTGTGTCCTCTCACAGTATGATAATAAAAATTAAAAATTTGAATATTGCTCTTGAAAAAGGTTTTTGGAAGAGCATTTAGTAAAAAATTCGGATTTGTCTGCCTTTCCATCTTCACCTTCAAAAAGATGTTTGGGAGGCTTTCTATTCGTAGAATGTAATTCCACCATTTTATGTGGCTAAAAAAAATTAGACCAGTCTACATGACTGTGAAGGAATAATCACGTCTTTGGAGTCTTTTTTTTCTCTTAGCAACTGCACCTCAGTTTAGTTTTGTTCCTACAAGGGTAGAGTTACAATTCTGATTATGCTTGTGTAGTATTAGGGTTTGGAAAGATTTAGGCAGGCCTGGAAATAAAAAGTTTACATCATAACCTGTTAACAGGTTACGCTAAAAAGCATGGTGGTAACCTACAGGAAAAAAATGTTGTAATGCTTTTCTGTCTATGTTTTTACTTTGCAAGTCATTTTGTTTGTCTTGACAGAATTTCTGCCCAAATAAATAGCAACAACTAACGTGCAATCCAGCTTTGGCGAGATTGCACCTTAGTTGTTGCTTTTTGGTTTGATAACAAATTTTGCTAAGATGTGGACAACATGCCACCCTAGTCAAATATGGATGAAAGGCACAACCTTTGAATCAATCCAAAAGATTATCATATCTGACTGGCAAAACGTTGGGTAAGAAATTAATTTGTTATTCTATTGTAACCTGTACTGCATTTGCATATTTTACAATTGATGTAACCTCAGTGTAACCTAAATGATCGTTTACGTGTTATTTCCAGGCCTGTTTAGGTTAGTGTCAGTCTTGGGGTAGAAAACAGAAAGGTTAGCAGACATCCTAAGTCTTTCTCAAAATACTTGTTTTGTTTGTTGACCTTGCTTATTGTTTGGGTATCCATCTGTCCCTCCAGCCTTCTGTTTGTTTATCCCCTAACTGTCTGTTGTAGTGATGTGAATTTTCAATTAACCCTTTAACTAACACGAAAAGCAGAAGACACTTCTTGCAAATAAAATTCTTGAAGCACTAATTTTTTGCATCAAAAACGTAGCTTATGACCCTCATTGGAACGAGCTTGTTGAGCTCGTTCCAATGAGGGGTCATAAGCTATGTTTTTGTGACAAAAAATGGAAAAGTAATAAAATTGAATGGTGAATAGTGCTGGCCAGTTTTGGCCGTTACGTTGGATAAAGGGTTAAATGACTAACCACCAGTTATTGCCTGCTTATATGAATATTTATACCTCTCCCCACATCGAAGTTGTGGAGGGTATATTGGTTTCACCATATCCCAGTCCTTCCCAGGAAGAAAATCCCACGGGAGCAATAAAATGCCCTCGTAAAAATGGCGACGGGGGCATTATGCACTCATGAATCTATAACAGCATGTTACAATATTTTTATACTGTACCAATGACCCAGACATAGCTGGTGCTAACTCTTAAAATATAGGGCCAAACACAAATTTTGCCCCCCAATCCCCAAAATTTGCATCTAAAACTAAAGAAAACATGTCCTGAAAGGCCCTCCACACTTCGCCCCTACTGCGCATGCGCAGTGTCAAGGACGTTCCGAAATTGGCGCCATTAATCATTCTAAGTTTGGCCCTTCATCAGTTAACATCTGACTGATCTTTGTGCTTATAAATCTCAGTTTAAATGATGCCAGACACATAAATATTAGTGAAATGGTGATTCTAAGGAGGATAGAGAAGGAGGAGAGGAAAAGAATGTGTGACAGAATATTATCAGGGCTGTAACTTAAAAATTTTTAATGAAATTATGTTAAGTTACCTATTTTCAAGGCAGCAGCCATTTTGTTGTCATTCTGATTATTTAGTTACACTGTTTTTTAAGTGTTTTCCTCTCTCCCTGTCCTTTAAGTTCCCCCTTGCTATTCTCCCATGCTTTTGGCATAGTTTTTGTAATTATTATTACTAAATTTTCTTGGGAGTTTTAGCTGAATAACAGAATGAATTCTGTTCTTTCCCCATGTTTACGTCTTCACCTACGGGTGGTTAGGCGTTGTGTTCTGCATCTACCATCTGATGTTCTGCAGTTTCTTCCCTGGAAGTCTCTGTTTTGCATCAGATAGTGTATTTTTGGTAACTGATTTCAGGCCTGGGTGCCTGGAGTCTTATTTTAGTGTTTTTACACTCATTGTTTACATTTACAACAGCCCTCTGTGTGAGGGGGGGATTTCTAAAAAATAATATCTTGATGTTATTTTAATCATAACTAGATACATTATTATTGTTCGTAAGTGTTGAATAAATTGTTTAAAATATTTTTAAAATTTTTGTCCACACTTAGGCTTGGGATCCATTGGGGCTCAACGTTACTTTTCAGAAACTTGGGCTGTTCTGAAAAAATATTTTTTCAAAATATTTTGATTTCAATTATTTTTTCTATATTTATGGATCATATTATTATTATGTATTTTGATTGCCAGGGGTTAGTGCGAGTACCAGGACTTGTTTTCTTTTCACATTGAAAGGATATTGATCAATTGTTTTAAGAGGAAGTCTTCCTCTGACTTTATTATCATTCTATATGTGGTCAGTGTACTCGCATTAACTCCTGTTCTGTATCGTATGATTTCGATGACAATATGGGAAGCGTATGTCACGGTATGTTGTTGGGGATTTGGACACTCCGGTCCTTTCCCCGCAGGGTCACTCTACTTTATCAATTTCTATTTCAGACGATCAAGATTAGGGTGATGTATCTGTGATGTCTTCCAACAGTGTGCCTCCGTCGTCACAATTAATGAAGGGCTAGCGGAAAAGTGCTCATGTAAATACGCCAATTGCCTAAGAGGACCCTAGTAGGTTCGACGGCCTTTGACGTCCGCTAGCTCGCCCGGTGTAGCGTCCATTCACCGAATGGTTCGGCAGCCGGGTTCGTCCGTTGCGGTCTAGAAGGAATTTTGGGGTGATGCGAGCACTATAAATTAACCTAATGCACACCCAGTGACGGCGGATCGGAGGGAGAACGCAGGAAGCCTTTTAGTCCGGTTCATAGCTCGTTCCGGTCCATCCGGACGGCAAGCGAGAGAGGCCCCTCTCTCGTTCAACAACATCTGGCCCCAGATGTTGTGGTACAAAATGTGTCGCAAGCGGAGCATACGTCCGTCGCTCGGGACGCTCCGTTGTATAGGCAGTCCGCTGAGACTGCTAAGGCTTCCTCTTCTCGTCAGCGCACACGACCGCACCTTGGCTGCGTGACCGCCGATATATTACCAGCTTCGCCGATCAAGGATTCTTCGGCGACCAGGTCACACCATCCGGTAGCCAGGGACACGAGGCCTGCAGACTCCGGACGTTCGCATAGGAAGTGTGCGGGAGTCAACGTACACGGAGCTTCCGGCGGCAATGCATCGTAAGACCGCTACTGCACAGGCCTCGGGAACGGACGTGCTTTCCTTAATAGCACAGTTTATCGCAGCATCCCAGCATCAACTGAATCTGTCGCATATATTTTATCCGACGATGCTGGGTCGGGACGCTCCGCGGAAGCGGGTACGGACGTCCGAAAGTTTCATCCGGTCCGACGGGATACCGAAAGGGATTCGGAGGATTTCGAGCTTTCCCTTTCGGAACAACATATGCTGTTGTGTATGTCATCTGACTTGGTCTTCTACAGCTTCTTTCGTCGGACCAGAATGCTGCGATGCCGGATAAGAAACTGATAGCGTCGGTGGACTTAGAAAGTTTTGGTTCGGTTCAGGGACATCGTCCCTCAGTTCCGACATAGTCCAATAATGTCACACAATCTTTCGAATTATTGAACGACGCTATATATATTATTATTTTATGCTTGCTAACCAAGCATTTCTGGTTTCTTGTTCGAAGAGTTATGGAGATGTCTTTCAAAAGTGTGCCTCTGTCGTCATAGTTAATGAAGAGTTAGCGGCAATAAGTGCTCATGGAATATGTCTATCGCCTACGGAGTGACATTCGCTAGCTCACCCAGTGTAGCGTACATTCATCGAATGGTTCGGCTGCCGGGTTCGTCCGTTGCGGTCTAGGAAGGAGATTTGGGTGATGCGAGCACTTTAATTACTTTAGTACTCACCCAGTGACGGCAGATTGAGGACAGATCGGAGGAAGCCTGTTAGTCCGGTTCCTGGCTTGTCCAGGTCCGTCCGGGCTATGAGCGAGAGAGGTCCCTCTCTCGCCCAACAACATAGGGGACCGCATGTTGTGGTTCAGATATTTTACATTCGGAGCATATGTCCGTTGGTCGGGACGCTCCGTTATATTGACAGTCCGAGAGACTGTCTTTAATGCTTCCTCATCCTCACAGCAGGGCACACGACCGCACATTGGCTACGTGACCTCGAGTATCCGATAATTTTTGGCATTCAGTGATTCCACGGCGAATAGGTCGCGCCATCCGGTAGCCAAGGGACACGAGGCCTATACACTCCGTTCGCTCGCATATTGGTAGTATGCACGGGGTAACGATCACGGAGCTTCCAGCGGCAATGCATCGTAAGACCGCTTCTCCTCAGGCCTCAGTGACGGACGTGCTATCCGAGTTAGCACAGTTGTTTCGCAGCATCCCAGCAATTGACAGTTTCTAGGTCGAATCAGGAATTATCCGATGGCGCTGGGTCGGTGCGGTCCGCGGTTGCATCAGGTACGGACGACCGAATGCTTTATAGGGTCCGACAGGATGGCGAAAGGGATTCGAAAGATTTCGAGTTTTCCCTTTAGTAGTATCGGAAGATGCCTTTCATATCTTCTGGCATTATCTTCCAGTGATTATTATTTCAGACTTCATTGCTGCGATCTTGGATAAGAGACTTATAGCGTCATTGGACTCGGATTTTTCGATCGGTTCAGGGACATTGTCCCTGACTTACCGACGCAGTCCAATATTGTCATTACAACATGTGTTTTATTTTTCGACGCTATATATATATATATATACAAGCCTGCTACTAAGCATGATAGTTTAGTTTCTTGTCCGCGTTGCTCATTTCTGCCATTTTATCATTTATACAAATAGTTTATTTTGGCAGAGCAGGGCATACCGAGAGTTCATATGCGTCTAGACGGTGTGATTAAAGACTGCATATATTCTTTTTCGCCGTTTATGTCTTTTCCAATTTCAATGTTGGGAACGACATTATGTATAGTAGACTTAACTTAGACGCTTTATTATACGTAATCCGCCTTACTGAGGCGTTATCATTACGTCTTCAAGAAAAGATTTACGGGATATTATTCTCAATGTAATTTCTTTTGAGGGCAGTAGTTTGTTCACGTATAACTCCGCCCTTCAGTGGCTGATTGGAGTTAGTTAGACGTGACGCAGCCCTAGCTACATCCACACGCGTGGATAGTAAGGTTAAGAACTCTCTCAGAGTCGCTTCGTTCTCGGAGGAGCTTCTCTTCGACGGCAACTTTTCGGCAATCCATGAATTGCTCGATTTACATGTTCTCTTGTCTATCTAGTGTTACAAGAGATTCAGACTGGGGCAAACATTCGGTGGTTGACTCAGAGAGTGCCGCCGCAGTTGCCGGACCCGAGTGTGGCTGTTATGACGGTTGCCAGTCAAACAGATTGGGATATAATACTGATCCCTACGGATTCGAAGTGCCAGGGTCTTTGGGTTCCGCAGTCCTTTAGCAATCAGTTTTCTTCCGCGGAATAATGTTTTTTAGGCTTGCTTTATGTCATTGCATGAACATTATTCAGAAACGCATGCCCAAATTCCTGTCCTTTAATTCGACAGTAGTGGCGTATCTCCGGAACCAGGGAGGCGCTCTTTCGTTTCCGTTATTCAATTTAATGGAAAGAATCCGTCTGTTGGTTATAGTACACCAAGTTCAGTTTTGGTCCGTCATATTCCGGGTCGTCTGATTGTTTTATCGGACTCCCGTTCTCTTACGGGTCGCTTGTTGCTGTCAGAATGGACTCTCAACAAACAAGTATTCAATCAGATTTGCTATCTATGGGAGCGCCCAATGATGATTTATTTATGACACAGCTTGCTAATCAATTGCAGACGTATGTGTTGGCTTGTCCAGATCTCTGAGCTAATATTGTTAACGCTCTATTGATCTATAGGACGGAATGATAGGATACGCGTATCCTCCGGCGCTGTTGTTTTAGCAGGTATTGCTAAGATAAACAACCACAATACATTTCTGTTGATAGCATCTCTATCTTCACAGAGATCATGAGTAATTTACTCTCTTGTCTACTGTGGGTCTTAACGTGAAATCTTCCTCTATGTGAGGATCTTTTTCACTGGGTAAATCGTGTCATCTTTATCACAACCAGCAAGGTCGCAACCTTCATGTATTCCATTGTGTGGTCCGTATTGCATTGTAAGCACTGTACTGGACGAGCTTTGGACGCGATTTCTTACTATAGGAGATCCTCTTCTTCGCTATTCTATGCGGCTAAAGTGGAGGCTCTTCCGTCGTGGTGTAGGGATCATTATGTTCATATTGTTGATCCCTCCATACTACTCATTGCTATTTTTTAGTATACTTGTTTCACAAGATCTACTGCAGCCTGTTATTATTTAGGTTATAGGTTTATGTTACCTCATACCTATGCACTCTACGATAGTTTACAATTGAGTCTTTTGTCTCTTTATCTAAGTCAGTTAGTAACTTTTTGATAAATAGACTTAGAATCTTTAGATTAAATTCCTATACGGATTTTAACTTCGGTTCTTATTTAGCTAAGTAATCATTTGAGCCTCTGGAAACAGTAGTTTTCAAATTCTGACCTTTTAGACAGTAATTCTGTTGGTTTCTCTTTTACTGTAGAGTCAGTGAGTTTCATGCACTATCGATGGATGATTTTCACTTTCATAGTTTCGGAATCAATACTTCCGTTACTATTTAGGTTGGATTGTTGCATAAGAGTTAGGCTCCTATTATCCGGAACCTATTATTTTAAGGTCCTTCCGTCTTCGTATGGGCATAGGCCTTTACTCTTTCCGGGTACAGTTTATGTATTTATAAACAGATATCTGTTTATTACAAGGGCGTAAGCTTCTTCTGTCTTTGATGTCTAGTAGAAGGACGTTACGCTCCATTTTATTGTTAATGGATTCTATTAACTATCGGTACTGCTTATGGTATATCATTGACTTAGCAGTTGTGCTTAAGATTTCGGCTCATGAAGTAAGAGTTCTTCTACTTCTTGGGCTTACATTAATAGTGTCGCTATTATAGATTTTTGAAGGCCGCTCATTGCGCTCAGCCATCCACATTCATGAATTTTATCTCAGAAATATCGAGTCCATTTCTGGAGGCCTCTATTGTTAGGTCTATTATCTACTGCTCAGAATGTCATTCACTTAACAGTTGCTACTATAGCTAGGTAGGCTGTCTGTTTCGGCAGTGTCTCCGTTCGGCTGCCCTCTTCGCTCTGGGCTATTTGACCCAGGGCAAGAAAAAGGGGGGGGGGGGGGGAGGGTGTTCCCTTGGGTCACCTGTTTTACTATGAAAACAAAGGGATACCTCCTCCGGAGTTAGTAATTCTGAGCTGTTATTGGGATGGTTGTTTAGTGAGAAGTTTAGGTTTTTTAAAATTCATTCAAGTCTTAGTTTTTAAAGTATAGCTTTTGAATATTGCATATGTCAACGGACATGATTATGCAATCCTCAGACACTTTTAGGAGTATAAGAGTCTCTATTCTCTAGACTTACTTTATTTATTGGCTTACTTTAAAAATTATTAGTATAAGGATTATACTGGATATTAATAGAGTACATGGATGTATGAAGCTCAATTTTGGAAGGTGTTGTATCTTTCTAATTTATCATAAATAAGAAAGATACATGTACGGCCTATTACTTCTTTTTCCCTACAGGGGATGACTCTATTTTATTTTATTGAGCGTATTCCATTTTGCTCTATGTCCTTGGCCCTCCAGCCTTTTTACTATTCAGCTATGTCTGGGTCATTGGTACAGTATAAAAATGTTAAAAAATTTATAGTAATTTATATATTTTTTATACTTACCAATGACCCAGACGGGGATGGCCCTCCCAGGAGTTGGGAACTCTTGCCTCCCCGCTGAGTACATAGCGCTTACCAGGCACTGGTTATTAGAATGATTAATGGCGCCAATTTCGGAACGTCCTTGACACTGCGCATGCGCAGTAGGGGCGAAGTGTGGAGGGCCTTTCAGGACATGTTTTCTTTAGTTTTAGATGCAAATTTTGGGGATTGGGGGGCAAAATTTGTGTTTGGCCCTATATTTTAAGAGTTAGCACCAGCTATGTCTGGGTCATTGGTAAGTATAAAAAATATATAAATTACTATAAATTTTTTAACTTTCCAGTGAAAATTTTAACATGCAGGTAGAAAAAAAATTTGTTCCCACCCAAGTTAAAAGTAGATTGACACCCTACAAGCCACCAGAACAAAGTGATTTTCATGGAAAATGCAAGGCGATTCGGTGGATTCGGAGCTGCGTGGTGCTGTCTTTCGATTTTGAAAACCGTAGGTACGTTATATCCTACATCGCTTGCTACTATTTGAAGCGCTGTGCACTATCGTGAATCCAACCCCGTCGATAGAGAAAAAAGATTTGTCGGTGGCATTTCTTTGGCGAGAATGCTTGGGAGTGATGCCTGATGGTCGTGTTGTTTGCAAGAACAATTAACATGCAATGAAGAATGCAGCCACCAATTGACAGCACTGTGCATTCAGTACGGTATTTGGGCATATCCGTATCGAACAGTAACATGAAAGCTGGATGATTTGGTGCTTTCATGGTTTTCATTAAAGGAATGATCCGAATCCCAACTTTTGGGTCATGACGATGTGTACTGACACATACTGACCCGTGTCGAAGCCCATATTCGTGATTAAGCCCACCCCTCGCTTTTTCAGATTTGTGAACCAGGGTGCCCTACTCGAGTCAAAGCCCACCACCCAAGTTTCAAATTGGACGAAAGTTGTTTGAGACAAGACGTCAAATTTACAGGCATCAAATGGAAAAACAGGTGACTTGTTGCAACACTGTACTTACCAAATTAAATAGAACTGTAACACTGTATTACATGTATGTATATTTTTTGGAGTTGAGGTATTTTGTGTTGTTAAATTCGTCTTTTGTGTAATACATTAATTATGTCTGTGTTCAGTGTAATAAGTCTTTATTAAAAAATTATATATCCCAAGCAAAATTGTCTTGTTTATTTTTTTGTCGACCTCGTTTTTGGAAGCTGTCACTTGTTTCAAATGAGTGTGCAGGCTTCTGTCAATAGTTGTCTGAAACACGCCCACAACATATAGTTTTCACAGTGGTTGAATATCATCCGAAAGATACTGATTGAACACTGCCACTTTCGAGCGGTGCACAACTCATTGTGAAAGAACACTGCCACTTTTGAGCGTGCACAACTCACTGTGAAAACGGGTGTTCAGAAATTAATGAGAAAGTGGTCATTAAAAAAAAATTTAAAATAATTTCAACTCTGATATTTGAGAATTATGTAACAATATAACCAGGGATATGATATATGACTTATTGGTTCAATAAAACAAGCTCATTTATCATTTCATCATGCTCTGCAACATGTGAAGTTATGACTTTCAGTGTAAAATAAATTTTTTGAATTTTGACAAGGGAGGCAACTATTTTGTTATTCATATTCCGCTGTGTAAATTTTATCTGGTCTTCATATTATGATTTTTTTTATTGATTTTGTGTGAAGCTATATTTTATTTTATTCGTAATAAATGTACATATTTAAAAAAAACAGCTATTTTTAAACAGACTATGTTTGTCTGTTTTCAAGGGGATGGTTTGCAGTGTTGATTGACATGCTTACGTCCATTTCTGGCTTCGAGAGTAACTTGTACAAAAAATGAAAACAATACCGCATGGTTTTCTGTTTGTTTTATTCATTAAATTGAGGATTAAAACCCCAAATCTGGAAATGAAACGTATGTACAAGATAATTATGAGAATTTTTAAAGCAAATTCTATAAAATTGGTGGGCAGTTTCCAGAGAAACGTAACATACCCAGTGGATACTTGTCTTATATCCCCAATTTCCGACGCATCCCAACGTGACTTGCAAGCACTATTACTCGTCCCGAAGCCCATCCCCCCACTTTGCAATGTATCCACTGCAAGCACCCCCTGGGCTTCGACACGGGTCAGTACGGTAGGCGCCAAGTAACAAAAAAGCGCACATTGCGGCTATAATTTATGCGGAGCTGATAAATTTGCTCCATTGGTGAATACTGAATGGTGATTGGACCAGGAAGCACGAACCTCTCAGAGAACATCAGGTTTTTCCAAACAGAAGAAGTGAATAGGATTTGTGCTGAATACATTCACGCTGTTACTAAAGCCCACTGCCAGATATTCGTCCCTTGTTACTTAATAAAAAATAATTGACTGTTCACACAGAAATGATTTCTCAACTGGAATGAATTACCAGATTTTAATAGCTCTCTTAGCAGAGCCGAGGCGCACTGTTGTTGACTTGCATTTCCGCTGAATCGTCTCGTATCCCAATGAGCTTATAGGTGTCCAATCAAAATGCGTATTACACTAAGTGACCACAATACATGGTATGTTTGATCATCATGATTCCAGGCCATAAATGCCGGTCTGGCAATTTTACAGTAAATAATTAAAATATAGTAATCGCGTCGCTTGAAACCTTTCTCCTTACTTGATAATAAGATATGCCTGGTCAAAACACGAGCGCGTTTTTTTGCACTCTGGAAACGGGAATGACGGGCGCGATCGCTATAGCGCCCATCTCATGGGAAGGACTGATACCCAGCTGTCTGTAGACACAGTGCTGTCTGCATTATAAGTCAAGAAGTGTTTCACCTTGAAAGATGAAATTGCACATGTACGTTATGTATTGCATAAGGATAACCTCCTATTGATTTTGAAGGTAAAATCCATCCATCTGTAGTCAATGATTTCTGCCTCTTAAGTCCAGAAGTGTTTTGACGAAGGAAGATGAAATTACACATTGTACATTCCTATTGGCTTAACCCTTTACCCAACATAATGGCCAAAACCGGCCAGCGTTATTCTGAAAAATCACCAATTAATTTTCAAAATATTTTCATTTTTTGTCTCAAAAACATAGGTTATGACCCCTCGTTGGAACGAGCTCGTTCCAACAAGGGGTCATAACCTATGTTTTTGAGACAAAAAATGAAAAAAATTAATTATTCAAGAATTTTTTTTGCAAGTGTCGTCTGCTTTTCATGTTAGGTAAAGGGTTAAGGATAACCTCTACTGATTTTGAAGGTCACGGTCTTTATCGGTTCTCCATCTGTAGACAATGCTTTCTGCATTCTTTAAGTCCAGAAGTGTTTCCCTAATGAAGAAGAAATGGCCTTGTGATATTGCAAATAAAAACTCCCTATTGTCTAAAAATGTGTACTGAATTTGCATTTGTCTCATTAGGACAGCTTGATAAATCTTCCAAGGACGACGACACTTCGTAATTTACCACATTTAATTCCTACTCTGATCATTATTATTCACTTGCTAACATGTAGATCAGTTTGTCATTGGAAGCAAAGAGTTCCCATGTAATGAGAGAATGTAGTTTCAGTATGATCAATAGTCAGAGAAATTCCGCCTAAGGTCAGCTGAAGCGCAAGATTATTGGGTCTATCCAAATCCTGCACCTTACACCGTCATTATGTATTCTACATTCAGTATTGTCACAAATCTTGATTTTAAGCATTTTATTTGTTAAGTTGTATGTGCTCAGTGGGTACCTGTTTAATTTAATCTTGGGAAAAGATATGTCTCATAACTGTCATTTACTGTTACAGGGTTTCTGCAGGGCCTTGGATTCTAGTAATGGCCTTGAATTTGACAAAGGGTCATTCAAGGCCTTGAAATCCTGGAATATGTGTCAGGAGGCCTTGAAAAGCCTTGAATATCCATGAAATAAATATGCTGCCGAAACATGTAATCATACTAAAAAGTTTTTATATGCCTGAGTTTGTGAAGGCATAATCCTAACTACAACCTTCAGTCATTACTCCTTCCTCCCATTTCCCTTGTAGGAAGTGGGAGGAGGAGGTAATGACCGTAGGTCCTAGTTGGGACTATGTAATGATACTTTATAGTTTTGTATGTCAAGAGTTTGTGAAGGCATAGTCCTATCTAGGGCCTGCGATCATTACCCCCTCCTCCCAATTTAGTGTTCAGCTGCTTACCAAAAATAGCTGCTGCCCGATTACCGGTTATTTGAGCTCGCAATTGGCCGATTCTGATGCCGATTCCAATTGTAATACTATGCACTACTAGACAAGTCGAAGTTCTAAAGAAATACATTAAACTGAACATTTTTCACAGTGTTAAACTTCGTTTTCTGGGGTTGCGGTAAAATTACCAGCCATGCACACTTGTGGGGTAATTGTGACTCTACGAGCCACGTTTACCACCCAAGTGCAGGCGACTGGTAATTGTACTGCGACCTGAGTCAAAAGAGTGCAACCTTCACTTTTCTGGTATGAACTGGCGATTGCCGCAAGTACGCTCAATTGTAAGCTTCACATGTCGTTTAACTTGTATATCCCGTAAAGGGGCATCTTGAAGGATTTAGTATACATACATATTGTGGTTCTTTCTCAACTTTATTGAATGGTGTCATTGACATCATTTTACATTAACAATTGCAGAAGATAATAAAATGCGGTTAATGAATCATCCCAAAATGCTTGGCTACAATCGGTTGAACTGATCTTCCAGGAGCCGTTGCCATTGTCATCCGATTGCCCACAACCGGCCAATTGTGTTGGCTGCTTCCGATCATGGGTTGAACACTATCCCACTTCCTAAAAGGGAAGATGGGGTAATGACCAGAGGTCCTAGATAAGACTACGCCTTCACAAACCCGGCATATAAAATCCTCCCACTTGCAGGGAAGTGGGAGGAGTAATGATTGGAGGTCCTAGATGGGACTAGTCAAGCTAGGGTCTTAAAAATCCTTGAATTTGGCTATTGTAGGGCCTTGAAAAATGCTTAAATATATCGAGAAACGGCCTTGAATAGCCTTGAATTTTATTAGTCCTTGTCTGTGTTACAAATGATGAGTGAGTTCCAAGACTTGTGTATTGATGATGATAAATCATCTTTCACAATCTTATCAAAGTACTGTTACACATGGACTGAATGCAGTATTATGTTTAAGGAGTTAGATGTAGCTGTTACACTGCAGGTCAACCAATATTATAGACAAGTGATTGACTTTTGGTGACTAGTCAATTGGTAAATATTATAAACAAATTTTCAATAATTGTGTCATCCAAAGTCTGTTGAATATAATCTAAACAAATTGACTAGATATTTTACCTAATTGCTCCCTTTGAGCGAAAGATATGCCATGCCCATGAACCAAGGTCATAACAAAAATGTCATGGTCTAAGACATGGAGACTCTGATATTGTTGTACTGTTTGTATGAAGTACATACAGTCTAATTTAATTTTCTGACCTTGTTCATAATTCACACAATTTTTGGTATTGACCCAAAGATGTGTCAGACCTTGACTCATGGTCAAACTACCAAGGTTAAGTTTACAAACACCAAAACTGATAGTGTAGTGTTGTATAGGTTTTGCTCATTTTGTATACTCTGTTAGAGTTGAAAATCTTGTTCTTACTTCAGTGAAGTGTTGCCCATGAGCTTGACATGTTGTCATACTACCAGTGTCAATACCGTTAAAGTCAAGCTCTTAAGACTGGCTGCCACAATTATAAAATTTCATGATCAACTTTTGAAGAATAATCAGTTAAGTTGACTTTAACCCTTTACCTAACATGAAAAGCACAGACACTTGCAAAAAAAATTCTTGAGTAACTATTTTTTTTCACTTTTTGTCTCAAAAACATAGATTATGACCCCTCGTTGGAACGAGCTTGTTCCAACGAGGGGTCATAACCTTTGCTTTTGAGGTCACTATGACCTTAAACTTCAAATTTTTTTGGTCCCGATCAAAACCAAACTTGACATGTCTGCAAATACAGGTAATCTTTTCTGTATTATTTGAGTAAATAATACCGACAGTGGCTGTATGAATTTAATGTAACATATTACCAAGGTTACTGTATCAGGATGATTTTTCGTGGGGATTCCCCAATCTTAATGGCTACCTCTAGTTATTTTACAGGGTGTTTACACATATGGGCTGTGATCTGAGAAAAGAGACCTTAGGGGTCAAAAAATCAAATTTGTGTTAATTTCACATCTGTAACGAAACCAGCCATTTCAACAAAGTTTATTTCAGGATCATCTGACACTTAGAAATGGGTCAAAATGGGGTGTAAAGTGAGGTGTCAAAGAGATCAACAAGTTAAATTGATCATTTGACATTTCAGCGTAATACCCATGAAATGCGTATGTGCGACAATCAATCTTGATAGCCACAACAAGAACCAATACCCAATATTGACAAACAATTGATGTTTACAGTCAATGACAAGGTTTTTTTAAATACAATTCGATAAGAATTTTTAAAAAATTTTCCTCAATAGAAAAATATTTTACTAATCTCCTTACGTCACGCCATAAACTGTACAGAAAAGGAAATAATATAATTAATAAAGTAGAAAAAAATGAACAGATCATCAGTGTTTTAACAGATTTGAGAACAAACAAGACAGCAATAGAAATTTAATAAAATGTTTTGTTGGAAAAATTGTACCACCCCCACCCCCCTTCCCCCCCCCAAAAAAAAAGAACCAGGTACACCCCACCCACAACTACAACCCCACACTCTTTTGAGCTATAGGAACCAGGTGGAAAAGAGGTTGTTAGGTGGGGATTATCCCAATCTTTTGTTGACCGTTTGGTGTTCAAAGAAAGTTCTAATAAAATTGGAGTGTTCCCGTGAGCTCGTACCCCGACCTACATACTAAGCAAAGAAAGTTTGATTGACAGTGTAATGATTGAAAATGCAAAAGACAGATGATTGGCGCAAATGAATTTTCCAACCAGAGATTTGTAAACTTTACATAAAGAAAAACATCAACAGACACCCACCCACATCACCAGCATTTTTATGGTTAGTCTGATTTACACAAATGATAAAAGATCCTTTGTGAATGTGTATTTTCAAAAATTCTGGATCATGTTAAGTCTATGCCTGGACAGTTTTGCTGTACATAACCAGTTACTATTTTCAAATCCAAGATACAACTGACATACTCTTATGACGTCTAAAGGAAGGTGGGCATTGGGAGGATAGGTTGGGTGTAGTTATCAATAAAACAAAGACAGAGAATGGGAAGAGTTAAAAGTAACTATTTTCCCTATAGTGCAGGAAAGTGGAAGACTGGCATGGTGTGGGAAATAAGGGTTTTTTTTAATCACTGGTCTGTGTGTTCAGTACCGAGATGCTGGAGATTTGCACTGGCCAGACAAAAGAGTCTTGTGAGTGTAAAATTCAGGAGAGGGGGGGGGGGGGGGGGGGGGGGGGGGGGGGGGCGGTGGGAACAACATTTTATTTATGGATCATGATGTAAAGCACCATCTAACCTGTTCTTGTGAATTGGGGACACGGTTGGGGGGGGGGGGGGGGCAGGGCACCCTGTGGAAAACAGAAAGTGAGTTTTACCTTCCATTGGCCTTTTTACACTGTAAATGGAATGAAATCATTTAAATTATGAAAAGGGAAAGCCAATTTATGACAGCCCACAGGTGACCGTGCAAAGATAGATATACCTGTATGCATATTGTACAATATTATCATACCATCCGTGTTGACACATGGGGATCCACTACCTGTTGTAGTCATTTACCATGTATTATGAGAGACAAAACCATGTCTGTATGGGTCTTGATGTTTGAGAAAAGAATTTTAGTTGTAAAACATGGGGAGTGGGGGGGAGGGGAGGGGAGCACCAATGCATGTTAGACTAGATCTCAAAGTTCTCTTGCCCCACTTCATTTTTCTCAATGATTGAATGCCCGTGGGTAACATGATTGTACAAATTGGGTGAACGATCATCTCTTTCGCCTATTGCTCTCTTCAAAAGAAATTTAAGGTCACTGATTTTTCGTTCACCCGCATTACTAGAGCTTCGCGTTGTCTGCTCAGTTAATATTTGCTAATTCTTCCGGAACTAGGATTTAACAATAAAAGGATAAAAATGGCTCTCTTTGACTTTGGCAAATGGCAGCTGCGTATCATGTAATACAGTTATATATTGCAAAGAGCTATTCGAGAGCTTTCCTACAGTGCATTATACATCAAACAAATTTCATGAAATAATATGTAGTCTTGAAGGTTACTCATCTTCGTATTTTGCACTAACACAGCAAAACATATCCATCCACCTTTGCCTTTCTATTCAGTAAAATTCCAAAATGGAATTGCTGGAAAAGAGTTACAAGGAAAAAGTTTAGGTTGCTTCTTTAGGTAGCGTTAATTTCTATTTGTTTAGGCCTGTGAACACATACCAATACAGGGACCGATCAGGACTATTTAAAATACGCTCTAGCCTCGGAGCCTATTTTTTCAATTCATGCGCCAGATTTCAATTTACAGAGTCACACTGCTGTTTGTAACACACACTGCAAGTATGTAATAGCTCTCATCATTTTCATTTAGTACACTATAGCAAACATTAATCTTCACTGTGGTTTCTGATCAAGTCTTGGCTGCCTATTTAGGCAGCCAAGACTTGATCAGAAACCACAGTGAAGATTAATGCTTGGTAATTAAGACTTGAAGTATTAACTTAAGCACTCTACAACAATAATAAATGATAATCATATATATAATACATGTAAGAGTGTCTCTCTCAATTATCCATCGAAAGAATATCAAAATATGATCTGAGAAGTTACGCGCCAACTGAGAAGCCTATTTCTGAGATTTAAGAGCCAGGTCCTGATGTTTCAGAACCAAATATGCACAGGTGCATGCCCAGGTCGGTCCCTGCAATACCTAATTTGACTAATCAGTTGTAAACTTTTTAAATGACAATTGTAGTCTTCTTGGGCATTATTAGACCACTTGATGGTGTTTTGGAGAAAAAGTGCTGATGGAATTAGTGGAGGGGTGGGGGGATGAAGGGAGAATAGCAAACTGATCACTTTCATTTTCTCTTGAAACCAAATATTTGTAGATTCATCCAATGGCCTGTGAGGGCCTTCCTTGAAAGGAACCTCATTTTCAGAAGTTTCAATCTTTGCCAGAGGAGGCTATCAAATACATTATACAGACTTTGGATGTAATCAGATAAATAATTGCTCATGGTGTTTTAAATTGGTGAAAATACGTGTTTTAGCGAAGCGTCCAGATCCACCTGAGGCCTTTCTGTTGTACCATAAATCTTCAAGGACCAGAACTTGGGACACCACAGTTGAAAACTCGACTACAGTGCTTATACATTGGAAAGCGGATTGACCAGAATATACTACAAATATAAAATACATACTTGCTCTCTAACCTACTATGTATTTGCAACAGGGCATAGAACAGTGGCATAGCCTGGGTGAGGGAGGGGGCATCCCCCCCTAAAAATATACCTACGCCCCTTTCCCTCAAAACCTGAATTCTTCAATCCGCATGATAATCAGCAAAGAAAATTATAGATGACATACTAAGCTTGGTGAAAATGTACATTCTTTCGAGCCTAAAAATGTCTTTTAATAGCGCCATTTGGGTCTTATTTTTAAACATTACTCCAGGTGTGGCCGAGTCCATCCCAGAGATTTTTTTTTTAAAATACTCCCTCCATGTTTACACAAGAAGGACACCACCTCCATATCTTTATCCGACTCAAAATATATAATACATCTTCGGGATATATGCGGCCTAAAATACTTGCCTCTCCTCTCCACCCACCCATCGATTTTGTTTTCATTTCCATCAAAAACTGTTGCTGTTAGCAACAATCTTTGAATTTATTGCATTTGTGCATCAACATTCTTCTTTGACATGGCCTACAGGGCACATTTATCATAGGGTTGTTTTTTAACTTGGTGTGCTCATTAGGCAAGACCTCTAGATAAGGAGCTATCGATTAGCATTCATTTCTGTAAAAACAGTTGCCGTTTACAATGACCTTTAAACTTACTGCATTTGTTTATAACATTTACATTTAAAAATGCATGGATTGCTCTGATGTTGTGCACATACAATGCTGTCATGTTGAAGTTTCAACAAATAACATTGGAACCAGTGATCTTCAATTTTGTCATTTCACTTACAACTGACCAAGTTCAAGTTTGTCAAGTTGAGCTACAGTGTCACTGACACTTTCATTTTTTAAAGTTTGCATTGGTTATAAAAAGAGAGCCTGTGGCAGCCAAAACAACCATGTGGGAGGGCCTGAGAAACAGATTTTTAATGTTTTTAGGCCTAAAATACCATTTATACCAAACTCACATCTGGATCCATGATCAGACTTTTGTTTTGAAATAAAATTTTGAACCCAGGCACTCTGTTTTGTTTTTGTGCATCCACCAGAATTTGACCTATATGTATGGATAATTGGATATGTGATAACAGTACATTATGTCGCTTTTGGAATTGTGTCTTGCATCAGCTAAAACTTTTATCTTCTTGAGTTTCTCAGCCTTAAGCGATATTCAACAAATTTACCAACTGGACTCAAGAATCCTGCCATTGAGGCTGCGCTTTCTCTTGTGAACATGACTCAGTCATGCTCGTGATAGAAAGTGTAGCCTTTGTGGCTAGAAATCACATTAATAATAAACTTAAAGAATCTGGATTCAGCCCAAATGGAGGCTGAATCTTCATGTACTCCTAGAACCCCTTGAAAAATTTGGATCGCGTGAGTCGAACATACACAGTGAGTTGCAATTACATGAAGCCGGCTTCGATGACATAATATCTATCATGTCTATGACACTGCTTGCAAACAAGTTGAAAATAAGTTGCTAGGACTGTCAGGTACGATATCCCTGTGGCTAGCCCCTAACCCTGTTAGTGCCAAATCACGTTTCCATCTGCCACATTAAAATGAAATCTACATGCAAAAAATCATGAGTTTTTTATGTGCTGCTTTTTGAATCCAGGTACACTGGTACGCAAGCACAGTTATGCACCTCAAAATCGAAAGTCTGCATGATGATACTGTTATTTTTTATTGATGAATGAGAAAGGTTTCATTGTTAATATTTTTCTTTCAGTTATTTTATCGTAAACACCTTGCTGACGAACTTGAACACCTGTGGTATCTTATATTGACAAAGGTTGACAATGACAGAAACACCAGAGATCTCTCCTTCCTATCAGTGACTGATGTGCAAAAGGTAAAGTAATGTTTTTTTTTTATCCCCTTCTGCTCGATGATAGGTACTTTGACCCTTTACCTAACGCAGACGATCTTAAAATTTATTAGTTTAAATATCAGTTTTTAAATTTTTTCAAAGGATTTGAACAAAACCATATCATGTGACCCCTCTTTGGAACGAGCTCACCGAGCTCGTTCCAAAGAGGGGTCACATGATATGGTTTTGTTCCAATGTTTCGGAAAATAATATTTTTTCAGCTGCTGAATTTGCATATTACCCGTGCGGATGTGGGCAATTCGTTGGGTAAAGGGTTAAACCTTTACCCAACAAAAACAAGATCAAAATTTATTATATTGACAATTGTTTTATCAAATTTGACCAAAACATTTCAACAAAACCATATCATGTGCTCGTTCCAACAGGGTTTGTATACCATACTGGAAAACTGGAAAGTACTGGAAAAATAGTTTTGCATGTTCTAGTCCTGGAAAGATACTGGAGAAATGCTATCAAGTTGGTAAATACTGGAAATATACTTGAACTGTACAGGCCTGGCTTTCTTTAGGGGCGGGAAGACATATTAATACAAGTGGTTCTGCAAGAGAAAGCTCAAGACTTTCTGATATGGTAGCCAATGAAGTACAATGAGATATGATTTTATTCCGTGAGAGAAGCTAACTGATATAAACTCTCAATAATGATGTATTGCTGAAACGGTTAGCCGGATAACCAGTTTACAACCAGTTATCAGCATAATCGGTGGGAAAAGCTGACAACCAGATAACCACTATACCTATAGTGGATGGGATACCATCCGGAAATAAATAGTACTTGATCATGAGGCGTTCAGATTCTTTTGCTGACGCATTGTCAAAGGTACCAAACATTTGTCGGTTTACAATGATGTGTTCTCGATGTAACATGAAAGGGTTAAGGTGTTGGAATGTTGAATGAACAGTTATTTCAGTCGCTTGGGCTGTCAAGTCACGGAAAAATGTTTGTAACAAACTGCCAACAGTCTAGTGCACTGAAGGTTGTTTTCTGCATGGGCAGTAGTGCGCACATGCCTGTCAATGCAGGCCTGGCATTCTTTAGGAGTGCAGGAATGCTGCACACCTAGAAAAAATTGAGGAGGGCAATCTTATGCACCCCTTGATTTTCTGGAATTCCAGACCTGTTTGGAGCTACCTTTAAAATCTATTATCATTTTGTCCCCTGAGTTCCAATATGTTCTCTGTGCCTGCTGGCACAGAGAACACATTTATTTATTTATTGGTGTTTTAAGGTCACATATTTCTGCACAATGGCTAACCATGACCGTGACAGTTTTACGGGTGGAGGAAGCCGGAGTACCCAGAGAGAACCACCGGGCAACGGCGAGCAACTGTCAGCTCCCCAACATACCAACTCCACACAAGCAGGGCTAGCATTGGTTGAAGACAGGTGCACCATCGACTTGCAGTACGCCTTAGTACACAGCGTCACCATGCCCCCACATGCACAATGGGGGTGAAGTGTCTTGCCCAAGGACACAACGAGTTGCCGCAGGTGGGATTCGAACCAAGGATCTCTCGGCTTGCAGCCTGCACCTCTATCAACTGAGCCACCACGCCCCCAGAGAACACATTGGAACTCCGAGGGCGATTTGTCAATATTGCATTGATTCGAAATAATTCACGACCCTGTGTCGCATTTTGATAGATTTTGAGCATCGAAGACAGTCACATAAGAACTGATTGCAACATTTTGAATAATGAGATGTGTGTACCAATTTTTCCACTGTGTAGCTGAATGTAGTACAATTTTTCAGTCACATTTTTAATACCCTGAAGTGAATATAAACAAAATACCATACAAGTTTTTGGATTGAAAATTTCAGGTGCAATTGCGTTCCCAAGCAATCTGAGGAGGGCAACTGTTTTGCACTCCTTGATTTTCTAGATTGCGAGGCCTGACTGTAATTTTTACTACCCCTTCACTAATTTACCACCCCAAACAAACTCTTGCCAATATGATGAATTGAAGTTCTTTGGCATAGATAATGCTTGGTATTATCCGTCGCACAGGTGGCTTCAATTTCTTGGTAAATTTTGAAGACTTCTGCATTTTTCTGAAATATAGTATATGCCCTTTCTTATCACAAGTTTAAGTAGTTGTATAGTCGAGAACTTTGAATATGGTACTGGAAAAGTCTCAATGAACATTGGAAATGTACTGGAAAAGTACTGGAATTTCAAACAAGTTTGAGTGTTGGAACCATGTTCCAATGTGCTGTCACATGATATGGTTTTGTTGAAATTTAAAAAAAAAAATTTTTTCAACTGTTCAGTTCGTAAATTTTGCAGACGGACGCAGCCAATTCATTAGGGTAAAGGATTAAAATGATTAATATCCAGCATTATTTTTTTATTTTTTTTTTCCTCTCCAAATCTGGGGCAGAGACCTGTTGTTTTGAAGTGGACAATTGCCCTTGTGTTTTACAGTCCATATGATGTTCACGTAGCGAGTGTAATTTATCAGCAGCCTCGCTCAGCTCCTGAAGTCAGAAGCCGGAACTTGTCCAACACACATTTGAATGGACAAGATAATGTTTGGTGGTCAACATTTACAATGAAGAAGTTGATTAATTGACTGATTAGTTGTTCAATTAAATGGGTGTAATTAGTATCCACATGTAACTTATTTTGACAGCCACAGATTGGCACAGACATTCCCATAAATTTCCACAACTCTATATGACTTAACCCCTGTAACCCTTGAGATTTTGACTCGAAACTGATTACTTGCATTGACTTAAGTCGGGTGGCATATAGTGATTGAAGTTTGTGTGTGTCTGTCCGTCCGTCCATCAGTCTGTCCGTCCGTGTGTGTGTGTATGTCCGAGCCAATAACTCCAGAACTGTTAGGGCCACAGTCATTAAACTTCACACAATTATAAAGGACCATGGGAGGATGTGTCACACACCATAGCCGAGTTCGTACCTTCAAGGTCAAGGTCACTTTTCAAGGTCACTACAAATCGGTCAATATTCGTGTCTCAGCCATAACTCAGAAATGAATCATAGTACAATTGTTAAACTTTTTACAAATGTTAAGGACAGTCAGAAGGTGTGTCGCGTATAATAGTTTCTGCCTTATCTGCAAGGTGAAGGTCACAATTGACCTTCATATGTTCAGGGTCACAAATCAACTGTTAGGGCCACAGTCATCAAACTTCACACAATTATAAAGGACCATGGGAGGATGTGTTACACACCATAACCGGGTTTGTGCCTTCAAGGTCAAGGTCACATTTCAAGGTCACACTAAAAGTCTGTCAATATTCATGTCTCAGCCATAACTCAGAAACGAATCATAGAAAAATTGTTAAACTTTTTACAAATGTTAAGGACAGTCAGAAGGTGTGTCGCGTATGATAGTTTCCGCCGCATCTACAAGGTGAAGGTCACAATTGATCTTCATATGTTCAGGGTCACAAGTCATGTTTCAAGCATAACTCAAAAACTATTAGGGCTACAGTCATCAAACTTTACACAATTATAAAGGACCATGGGAGGATGTGTCACACACCACAGCTGGGTTCATACTTTCAAGGTCAAGGTCACATTTCAAGGTCACACTAAAAATCGGTCAATATTCGTGTCTCAGCCATAACTCAGAAACGAATCATAGTACAATTGTTAAACTTTTTACAAATGTTAAGGACAGTCAGAAGGTGTGTCGCATATAATAGCTTCCGCTGCATCTGCAAGGTGAAGGTCACAAGAGGGGGGGGGGGCATGTGTTACCTTAGTAACATTTTTCTTGTTTCAACTTAAGATGTACATCCGCTTTCTTTGTATAGGTGCAAGGTACAGTGCATTTATATTTATTGAATACATTTATTATTATTCAGATCTGTTTTTCCATACATTTTCGGAGAAATGGGAATGTGAAACTTGAAAGGGAAAATGTGCACATACTCGGTGCTCGTGACCAATAGAACTGCTGCATTTCTCGAGCACTCGATCTCAGTATAGAACTTCCCCCACTTTAATGGGTTGGCACATCATATTGGTTCTATTTAAGAGCTGTGTGAAGTAAAATTGGGAAAGCCAGGAAACTTAACTATTTTTATAGAACATCACAGTAAGGCTATTAAAAAAAATACTGGATCCTCAAGCACCACCTTCAACACTGAAAAGCTGCCTCATCAGTCCTTTGTTTATTACCTGGAAATCTCTATTATTTTGCACTTATAGGATAAAAATTTGACAAACTATATCATGTTTGACAGAGCTTGCTTAGCTCTGTCAAACAAGATATTGTTGATTAAATTTGCAAATGCACTGTGGAAATTTTTCACTGCTAAAAAAGTCTTTTTCATGTAATAGTGGAAATAAAATTTTCAGTTCTAGCTATTTTCAGGTCTGTTGGTAGATTAACAAAAATTTTAAACAAATACAAAAACTAAAAAGTCTCCCTCCCTCATCATGAAATTGAGAGAGAATTACCCAAGAAACTAGAATTTTTTTAATAGGCCTAACTTGATCTTGTTTGAATAGGCCACTTCACAGTCTTTTGAAGTGGTCACTTTCAGCAAGCTTTATAAGTGTACAACATGCAAAAAGACTTACGAATGCTACAATTAACTTAGGATTTTAAATTCTAGCATTGAGAAGAAAGAAAAAAAGCCTCCCTCTCTCGTCAGTTTTTCAGAGGAAAAATGTCTGAGACACAGAATGTTTTAGCCTAAATGCATTTTTTACTATAATTGGAAAAAAACCCAAGTGAAAAATTTACGGGATTGAATATTTTTTCCTTTTTTCATGAACTGTTTTTCAAACTTAAGTCACCCCCACATAGTATTGATTTTATATATCATTTTCAACTTTAACCCTTTACCTAACATGAAAAGCAGAAGACCCTTGCAAACAAAATTATTGAATAACTAATTTTTTTCATTTTTTTGTCTCAAAAACATAGGTTATGACCCCTCATTGGAGGTCGTCGAGCTCGTTCCAAAGAGGGGTCATAACCTATGTTTTGAGACAAAAAATGAAAATTAATTGGCGACTTTTGTGAATAGCGCTGGCCATGTTTTGCCGTTATTTTGGGTAAAGGGTTAAAATATATATTATGCATTGTCACGTCATCGGTTTTGTCAGAATGGGGATTCAGAACAAGTCAAAAAATTTATTGCACCTGCAATTTTCACATTAAGTTTCTTTGTGTCAGCTTTTTCCATAGCATTGCCAAATGCCAAAGACCATGATTTTTATTAAATAAAATAATGCATGTTCCAAAGTCATTTCATTTTAATGAATTTTATTATATCCTTTCCTGAATGGGTTTATAGTAAAGAGTTGCATACGTTTGTATGTTACAGATTATATCTCTCTTACAAATAATGCTGTTCTAGTTCCACCACTAGTGGTTGGATGAAAATCATTTTTGGCAGGGAACAGCTGGCAAAATAAATAGCCGACTTTAATATTTACAGTTATTTTCCCTTCTTTTATGTAGGTGATTATTATGCACCTGACCTCCATTGGATTTTGATGTCTTTTGGTATGCTGACATACCAGCATGGGCAAATTACTCGAGTTATAACTCTTGTAACACTTAGAAAACTCTGAACAAACATTTTGCAATATCACTCATATTGCATGTTTTGGCCATACATATGTACTGGAGTTATGGCCCTTGTTATGCTCAGAAAACTCTCTATATGAACAATTTGTATTATAACTCAGTGATTTGTAGGTAGATTTTGATGTCCTTTGGTATGATGAGAAACCAACATGCTGTAAAGGATGTTTACATATTGCGGGTTTCAGCAATGTATACGTTCCATAGTTTTTGTTCTTGTTACACTTAGGCACTTTCCATATGAACGTTTTGCATAATACAACCGTTTTTCAAACGGGCATATAAAAAATAAAAATTAAATGGTTTATGACTAAAATTTTACCCAGGTTAATAAAATTGATAAATTTATCTCTTGAGTGCAAGAAGACTTTGCAATGCTTTATTTAGCATTGCAAAGCATTCTTTGCACTCAAGGGACAAAATACACCACCACCCATTCTATTCTGTTGATAATGAGGCCTAAAACATAAAACAAACCAAGAACATGAACTCTTGATGGCAAAGAAATAATTACAAAAATAAAAAATAAAATAAAAAAATGCCTGCCCACATGCAATTTTACAAAAATGCCCTGAGAAACTGAAGATTTATTTTGTGGAGCCCAACCAGTGTACATTTTTGCCAAAGCAAGATTTCGCATTAGTTGCTATTTATGTTGGTGGAAATTCTGTAAAGGTAAACAGCATGACTGGTGTATTAAAAACAGAGAAGTCGGAAAAGCTTTTTCCTACAGGTTACTTTACCATTTTATTTAGCGTAACCTACCACATTATTATGTAATCTCTTTATTTCCAAGCTCTCACATCATAATTCATTGGCATGAGGTAGTGCTTGTTTACTGAGATAAACAAGCTCTGTCTTAGAACCTAGTCACCAGTGCTTGGTGTGGAAATTCAGTGAGCAACATGGGTCTAAATAATTGACTGAACTTGACTTCACCTGCATGTTGTAGACACGATAAGCCATTGTACAGAAATATGTGACCTTAAACGCCAATAAATAAACATAAATTATTTCCAAGCCTTCTTTATCTGACATGACTATTGCTGAAACTTGCAAACAAAATTCTTGAATAAATAAAAACATTGAAGGTGAAAAGGTTTTTGTTGTTGAAGAATGTAATTTGCAAGTGTCATGCAGTATGTTTTGGTAGCAAGTTTTAGGCCCCCAATAGGGAGGCATATTAAATCTAGGTTGTCCGTCTGTCCATCTGTCATTCCATCTGTGCATCCATCTGTCTGTCTGTCCGACTTTATTTGTCTGTTCGGAGCAATAACTCTATAATGCTTTGGTGGATTTTCATGAAACTTTACAGAATGGTTAAGACCAATGGAGTGACAAAGGTCAAGGTCACAGGAATGGGAAAACATAATTCTCTCACAGGCTGTATTTGTCCATCCGGAGACATAATTCTGTAATGCTTGGCTGACAAAGTTGTCATCTTACACACTTTCGTCATTTACAGTTCCTGTGTGTAGGGTTTCATTGCGTAAAAGGTTAATCTATATTATTTATCCCTTTATCCAAGAAACTTTTTTTGAAAAAAAAACAACTAAATTCCACTCATGTGGGAGGAGGGGAATTTATCTCCCAATACAACCATTCAGATATCGTCAAAAGAACTTCTTGCACATTACAGTACAAGCCGAAATAAGTTGTAACATAACTGCAATAACCTACTGTACTGCTGCTTGTGAACTGATAAGACCAGAATCTGACGTCATTTTCTGAAAAACTCTGAGTGCTTTCCAGAAAATGTTGGTTTCAGGTCTTATCAGTGTAGATTGAAAATGATACATAGTTTATAGAAGTTATCCTATAACTTTATTTTGACTTGTAGTGTATGCCAGTTCAAGTTACATCCATATGTATATGGTTCTGTTGAGAAGTGGCTATTAGTGGCTGTATTGACCTTATGGAAATAAGGTCAGTACAGTTTTGGGCTGCTATGTTCACATGTATTTTATTCAATTCGAAACTTTATGGACTATAGTGAACATCAAATTCAACACAAAACTTTTCATTCCAGTATTATAGGTCATTTGGCCATAGTTCAAGGGCATCCATGACCAGGTGGTCACCGTTAGTCTTGTTAAAAAAATATTTTGGAGATGCTTTATGCACACACTCATCTTCCAATAATATATTTATATCTGTAAAATAAGAGGATGTCGGCCTATTCTTTAAGCTTCTTTAGAATGGAAATCTTATAACATTGAAATGATGTGCAGATACAGTGGAACCCTGTTAATTGGATAGCCACATGCACTTTGCCAATGAAAATTATTCAATTAACAGGAGTATTCATTAACAGGGATTGTGTCACTTTCCTGTATTCTAGAGTTAAACTTAGCATTTATTCTATAATATCTTGTTTGACAGAGCTCCATGAGCTCTGTCAAACAAGATATAATAGATTAAATGCCTGTGTTGGATGTACTGAGGCCAAATAGGTCTATAAACATAGGAAAACTGGGGAGAGTCAGGGTAATTTCTCGCCAGGTTACAAAAGTTTTTATTCAAATAGCAGGAGTTTACATTATAACCTATATTCAATTAACAGGTCAAATTTGTACTGGGGGTTTGTAAATGGTTTTGTGTTGGGAAATTATATTCAATTAACAGTGTTATTCAGTTAAGAGATATCCAATTAAGTGGGTTCCACTGTCTATGTGGTCAACAAAAAAGAAAGTTGATAAACCATGAAACACTCTATAAGCTCTTTATTTGAAAATTTGTAAAATTAATAAACTTTAAATGACAGTTTTTTGGCGCCGAATAGACTTGATCTCATTCCAAAGATGGGTTATAAATTATGTTTTGGAGACAAAAGAATGATAAAATTTTTATTGTTGATTTTTGACTAGCACTCACTGGATATAGGTGTTACCTTGTGTAAAAGGCTTGAGAAGTAATCCAATCACTTTGTTTTCCCTATTACCTGGAAATTTTTTAGCAGGATCCTTGATCTTGAGATCAGGATGTTCATCATGCCTTGTTTTAAATTTTAGGCCATTTGTTATTCGAAAGCTGAAGAAAGGGAGAAAAATATGTTCTCCAGACGCTTAGATGCATTAGTCATAGACATGTCTCATCCAGTCACAAATCCCAGAACAAAAGATTCATATTTAATTACGTGAGTAGATACAGTTTTAATGAGAAGAATATATTTTATTTTTTAACATGTATCACTACTACAGTTGAACTGTGATAATTGAACCAGGGTTCTTATGCCATACTGGAAAACTGGAAAATATTGAAAAAATGGTTTGTGACGTTGTGGGTACTGTTAAATCACATACCACACAATTTCACCCAGCGGGGGATGGCATGGTGGAAAGACTTAACAGGACCATGAATGATATGCTATCTAAGGTGGCTCACGACCAACCAGCAGAGTAGGATTTGTATCTGAACCAAGTTAAGATGTCGTACAACAGTAGTGTGCACGAGTCTACAGGTTACACCCCATTCTTTCTAGAACATGGTAGGGAGATGAGGTTACCTGCTGATATTATGTGGGGAGATCCACCTGGTGAGTCATATAATTAAATTTCCAAATATGTGAAGCAGATTCGAAACAAATTTGTATATATATACAAAATAGAACAACCTCTGACCAGGCTCACAGAAAGCAAACAATTGGATATAACCATTTTGCTAGACACAAGCCTTGTGAAATTAGGGATTATGTATGGCTGTATTGCCCTAACTTACGGAAGGGCCGAGCTAGTAAGATAAGATTCAAGTATGATGGGCCATATGTGGTTAACCCTTTACCCAACGCAGACGATATCAAAATTTATTATTTTAAATATCATTTTTTCAAATTTTTCAAAAAATTTCAACAAAACCATATCATGTGACCCCTCGTTGGAACGAGTTTGACAAACTCGTTCCAACAAGGGGTCACATGATATGGTTTTGTTGAAATTTTTTGAAAAATAATATTTTTTCAACTGCTGAATTTGCATATTACGTGGACGGATGCGGGCGATTCGTTAGGTAAAGGGTTAAAAAGATATTACCAGTTGGTGTGGTGTATCAAATTCAGAAAGTGGGCACTTACAAGACATGTATTGTTCACCACAATAGATTGAAGCCATGTCACCCTTATTCTGGAATAAGGTTTACAGATGATGTTAAAAAAATGTATCACAGGCAAGTCCTGCTATGAAACAGATTAGAGATGATGTTGAAAATAGCATAACTATTCTACCTCTTATAAACCCTAGTTTTAGTGACTCAACTCCCTTTGTAGTAGAACAAACAGGAAATGTTGAAAATCCTGCGATTTCAAATCAATAGTTGCCGGTCGATGACACATCTCATATAGATACACCCATAGATGATCACCTTTTGCGTACAAGATATGGTAGGAGTGCTAAAGTGCCTTCCAGCTTTCAGGGTTATGTAATGGATGATACCTGAACATTTCAGATGTTAACTTTATAAGCAGAGGGGGGAAGGATGTAGGGCAAACAATATTTGCTGTTTTAGAAAATTGGTTATTATTAATAAAACCGGCTAAATATGACTCATATAGACTAATAATCACATCGAGGGTAATTTGGTGCGGTTTTGATTGGGGGTGTAGCGTTGGTGTTGGGTCCTACAATTCGGGTGTTGTGATAATCTGAGTTGTAAATTTTTCTTAAACCTGTAATATAGTTTGTAAATAAATATGATCAGAATGTTGAATACAAGCGTCCGTTAATGTGAGTATTACAGGCCTTGACAATTCCATATTTTTGATTAACCCTTTACTCAACGTAACGGCCAAAACCGGCCAGCGCTATTTTACAAAATCGCCACTTAATTTTCATTTTTTGTCTCAAAAACAAAGGTTATGACTCCTCATTGGAACGAGCTCGTCGAGCTCGTTCCAATGAGGGGTCATAACTAATGTTTTTGAGACAAAAAATGAAAAAAATTAGTTATTCAGGTTTTTTTTTTTTGCAGGTGTCATCTGCTTTTCATGTTAGGTAAGGGGTTAACCCATTAACAGGTTACCCATTTAGTTGTTCATTAACCTATTCTGAAGGTTACGTAAATTTGTTTCATTAACCTGTGGGTTAACCAAAAATCCAAACACGATATGCCACAGGCATATCTCGAAAGCTGTAGGTCTGCACTGGTGGGAGGGAAATGTAGAGTTATGCCCCTTCTGTTGGCAACATGTGATGACTTCCGACGATAAAAATATCAACGAAACAGAAATACGCAATCACTAGAAATATAGAGTTGTGCTTCTTCTGTTGGCAGCATTGAATATAAGAGTTGTGCCTCTTCTATTGGCAGCATTGCATATAGCGGTGAATAGGTCCAGAATTTATTTGGCTGTGGCCCCATCATACATCAGACCGCAGTGCATTTCAATTTCCATAAACTGTAACAACATGTTTCTAATTAAGCTTACAGTAGTCCAAACATGGCCTGAAAGTCTGTAATTTAATTTTTTGGTTTGGTACGTCCTTTCAAGGACGTACCAAACCAAAAAATTATATCACAGATTTTCAGGCCATGTTTGGACTATGCTTACATCTGAATACTAAGCACAAATTTAATATTTGTATGTGTACTACTTTCTGTTGAGGCATCTAATATGCCGATCGTTACAAAGTTGGTTAACTGATGGATCGTTTTGGTTGACCAATAGTCCGTTGTGTTAATTTTTGTTTACGTAGCCTCTATAGGAACGGAAATATCGTTCGCCTGAATTGTCGAGACCTGGTATTACATTTTCATTTTCCAGTTCTGGAAAAATACTGAAGAAATGATCTCAAGTTTTTAAATACTGGAAATATACTTGAATTGTTATTTTTGCTACCTATGCACTAATTTACTACCCCAGCTGTGTATCCAGTGGAACAACATGTATGTATGGTGAACAATTACAAGGAAATGTGTAAAACATTTGATTGGAGCAGAATCTTGTTTCCCATGCCTTGGAAAGAGATAGGTTCGAAAAGTAGAATCCACCCATGGCTATCAGCATGTTGGGTTATGAGGACATCAAGAATTCTACTTTATGAGAAGTGACAGTCTGTACAGAAAATGCGAAAAAAAAATTGATTTTCTTCTCATCTGACGAGATGAGAAGCAACTTGATTGTTGGAAAAAAAATTTGCTCCAGACCGTAAACGAATAAATGTCCAAACAAATTGTTAGAAAATGTGAATTGGTAGATTTTATTCTTTCAAGCCAAACTATTACTTAACCCTTTACCTAACATGAAAAGCAGACGACACTTACAAAGTAATTTGTTTCATTTTTTGTCTCAAAAACATTGGTTATGACCCCTCATTGGGACGAGCTCGACGAGCTTGTTCCAAAGAGGTGTCATAACCTATGTTTTTGAGACAACAAAATGGAAAAAATAATGAAAATTAATTGGCGATTATTTTAGAATAGCGCTGGCCGGTTTTGTCTGTTACATTGGGTACAGGATTAACTTCAATGCAAATGAAGCCAACAGAATGCGCAATGTTAATGTGAATTCCAAACATCAAGCTCTGATCTTGACATAACTACACTCTGAACTATAAGTCTAATTCTCAAACATTGAATCAGGGAGATGAAATGCAACACAAATGTTGGTCCATAATTATTGTAAGAATGCATTCAGACCTTCCAGGAAAGATCCACAGGCAATTAACTCTACCCACATAATGGTCAACACCAGCCAGTGCAGTTCAGAAAAATCATTTTTCATTATTTTTTCATTTTTTGACTCAAAAACATAGCTTGTGTCTCCTCATTGGAACAAGCTCCTTGAACCCATTCCAATGAGCTATGTTTTTCGACAAAAAATGAAATGAAAGTGTCAATGACACTGTAGCTCAACTTGACAAACTTGAACTTGGTAAGTTATAAATGAAATGGCAAAATTGAAGATCATTGGGACCAATGTCAGTTTTTTTGCCAGTGGCAACATTTTTGGACAGAAACCGAAGAATATCGATAGCTCCCATCTAGAGGCCTCCCCAAACAAGCATGCCAGGTTTCAGAGCAATCCGATCATAAATGTGCCCTGTAGGGTGTACAAAAGGGAAATATTGTGGTCTGACTAGACTAAATTCTAAGAACGTTGGCCGTGGCAACATTTTTTGACGGAAATGGAAGAAAATCGATAGGTCTCATCTAGAGGTCACTGTAAATAAGCATACCAGGTTTAAAAGCAATCTAATCATAAATGAGCCCTGTAGGGTGAGCCAAAGGGAAATTTTGTGGTCTGACTAAACTAAGTTCGAAGAATGTTGGCTGCGGCAACATTTTTTGATGGAAATTGAAGAAAATCGATAGCTCCCATCTAGAGGTCACCCCAAACAAGCATGAAAGGTTTCAAAGCAATCCGATCATAAATGTGCCCTGTAGGGTGTGCCAAAGGGAAATATCGAGTCTTCTGACTAAACCAAGTTCTAAGAACGTTGGCCGCGGCAACATTTTTTTGCCGGAAATTGAAGAAAATTGATAGCTCCCATTTAGAGGTCACCCTAAATAAGCATACCAGGTTTCAAAGCAATCAAATTATAAATGTGCCCTGTAGGGTGTGCCAAAGGGAAATATTGTGATTTGACTAAACTAAGTTCTAAAAACGTTGGCCGCGACAAAATTTTTTGACAGAAATTGAAGAAAATCGATAGCTCCCATTTAGAGGTCACCCCAAACAAGCATGCCAGGTTTCAAAGCAATCCGATCATAAATGTACCCTGTAGGGTGTGCCAAAGGGAAATATTGAGTCTTCTGACTAAACTAAGTTCTAAGAACGTTGGCCGCGGCAACATTTTTTGACAGAAATTGAAGAAAATCGATAGCTCCCATCTAGAGGTCTCCCCAAACAAGCATACCAGGTTTCAAAGCAATCTGATCGTAAATGTACCCTGTAGGGTGTGCCAAAGGGAAATATTGAGGTCTGACTAAACTAAGTTCTACGAACGTTGGCCGCGGCAACATTTTTTGCCAGAAATTGAAGAAAATCGATAGCTCCCATCTAGAGGTCACCCTAAATAAGCGTGTCAGGTTTCAAAGCAATCAAATCATAAATGTGCCCTGTAGGGTGTGCCAAAGTGAAATATTGTGGTTTGACTAAACTAAGTGCTAAGAACGTTGGCCGTGGCAACATTTTTTGACGGAAATTGAAGAAAATCGATAGCTCCCATCTAGAGGTCACCCCAAACAAGCATAAGAAGTTTCAAAGTAATCTGATCATAAATGCGACCTGTGGGGTGTGCCAAAGGAAATTGTGGACGTACGTACTAATGTACTAACGTACATACGTATGTACGTACGCCGACGGACGAGAAGTGATGGCAATAGCTCAGCTTGACTTTGTCAAGTTGAGCTAAAAATTTAGTTATTCAGGAATTTTGTTTTCTAGTGTTGTCTACATTTTGTGTTCAGTAAAGAGTTACTGTAGAAAGTAAAAATATATCTATACTCAATCAATTCGAAGAATCACACTTACAAATGATTGAACCTGCCAAGTCCTACAGGCTTCTTAACTTAACCCACTGAGTATTTTCAAAATATTTTTTATCCAATCTAGTCATGGCTGCTGTGAAGCAGCCATGACTAGATTTAATAACAAATTCATCTAAATTTAACTTCAGAAATCAAAATCATTGGTTAAGAAGTAGATTCAATATGCAGGGGAAGATTTTGTTAAATGTGAACAAATTATACTTAATGGCAAGAGATTTCACTTCCTGGGCAGAATATCCGTCAGCAATAGGCAAGGAAATAAATATCCTAGAATTTGAAGGTTTTGATTTTTCAAGGCAATCCTTGAGTTAGAGATCTTGAAAAGAAATGTTTTGATTTTTCAAGGCAATCCTTGAGTTAGAGGTCTTGAAAAGAAATGTTTTGACATTGATCTTTTGAGTTGTACAATAACATCATGATAATTTCTCTCTCCTTTCTTTCTATTTTCAACTACATACCATGATATTGGCAAGCCTGTGAATAAGCAGCCTGTTATGGTTATTGACAGGCACAACTTACACGTTTGACATCTACCAATTCACTTGTGCCAACATAAGGACAAGTATAATTCCTTGAGGTTACACAGACTAGTGAACATTATTTCATGTTCCGGAGGCGCGGTGGCTCAGTAGGTAGAGGTGCATGCTGCAAGCCGAGAGGTCCTTGGTTTGGATCCTACCTGTGGCAACCGCGTTGTGTCCATGGTAAAGACACTTCTCCCTGTTGCCCACACAGGGGCACGGTGGCATTGTGTAGTAAGGCGTACTGCACATCGATGATTCACTTGTCTTCAATCATTGCTGATCCTACTTCTGTGGAGTTAGTATATTGGGGAGCCTGACAGTTTCTTGTTTTCTCTGGCTTCCCCCACCCATGAAACTGTCTGACATGAGGTGACCCAGGCTGTCGAAAGTGTTGTTAAACCCCAATAAATAAATTTCATGTTCCAATAAGACTAAAATCCCCGCCCTCTGCTGAGTGTTTTCTATGTTTACGGCTCCAGTGCCATATGTTATCGTTTGACATCATCACATGAAATATTTGAAATGAGGAACCTTGCCCATTTCGCAGTTATTCCGTCAGTGGAGTGACACGCAAACCAATTCATTTTTGTAGATTTTTCACACGTACAGCAGACAGTGTTCTAAATGAAATGTTGTTTAACTCTTTACCTGACACGAAAAGCAGACGACACTTGCCAAAAAAATTCTTGAATAACTAACCTTTTTTCATTTTTTGTCTCAAAAACAGATCATGACCCCTCGTTGGAACGAGCTCATTCCAATGAGGGATCATAACCTATGTTTTTGAGACAAAAAATAATGAAAATTAATGGGCCATTTTTTAAAATAGCGCTGGCCAGTTTTGGCCATTACGTTGGATAAAGGGTTAAACATCAAATCGATTTAAGATTCGAACTAATCTTTATCTATTTTATTGATTATTTGTCTAGTGACGTGGGGTACACGAGGGGTTTATTCACTAAACTTGTGATCATTATAAGTTGCCTTGTTCATTTCACAGTGTAGATTTGAGTCTATGGGTAGGGTCTTGTTGGAACATGAATGTTATTGTGATGCATTGATGATAACATGGTAAGAGGTTGGAGTGTAGGTTCAACTGAGGTTTGCAGTGTAGAAGTTGAACATAATCTCTGATCCGCAAACCTCAGACCATGTTACCATCAATTCATCACAATAAGTTATAATGTGACTCTTACAAAACTAACTGCATCCACAGTTAAAACTAGAAGTCCTGTCATGAAATGCACACAAATAGCACGTCGATCTGCGCATTAATCTGTGCATTAGGACCATAGTAAGGCTATCAAATTACGTGCACAAGCAATGTTTCAGTCAATGGACCTCCGGGTAACCCGGAGGTCCATTGGCCGAAACACTGCCTGCCTTTGCTATGAGTAACCAGGAGGATCAGCTGTGCTTTGGATGCCATTCGATATGGCAATTGCGCGCAATTCGTACATGCAATTAAGCCTAGATAAGCACACAGTTCATGACAGGATTTCTAGTTCTAACTGTAGTACATTGTAGTAGCTCCTGTACTCATGTTCTCAGTTCACTTTGAAGGTAAAGTTTCTTACTCTTTGTATGTTTCTTCTCCTGCAAAACAAATTCCCAACTGGTGCCCTCACAATGAAAATGTTTCCAAATGTCATGGGTCTCAGACCTTTCCCAAACATGGTAGAAGAATCCCTGAGTATGTACATATTTTGCTCTGTATAATTATTTAGATTCCAAGTAAGCATTCTAAAAATATTCACCAGCCTCAAGACTTGTAAACTTAATCACAGTGCAGGGACCTTAAACGTAAGGTGAGGAACCAGGTCAGTGCAGTGACCATAAACGTAACGTGAGCAACCAGGTAGCGCTTTCCCCTTAAACAATATTCTGAAAGCTTTCACTGCAACTGTAATGTGAATTAAAGCAGTGTTAAATAATGCTGTTTTCAGGTATCAGTTGCTGCAGCAGGTTGTAGATGAGATGGTGAACACAGCACTCCGTCTGTTTTCTTTCTTTGGTTTAGTCGGACAAGCAGAGACACACACTTCTCCACCATCACAGGAAGAATCAACTGGTTTACCTCCCTCTCAGTCAAGTAAGTTCAGTTCTATTTTTAGCTTCATTCCAAAACTAGGTGGATGAAGGTGGGTGGGGTGGGCATAAATTATTGGTTTCCAGACAATAACTTTACTTCTTGCCCAACATAGATAGGATATCGGAATTTATTATATTAATTGTTGTTTTTTAAAATTTTTCAAAACATTCAACAAAACCATATTATGTAAACCATCATTGGAACAAGTTCTACGAGGATTACTGTAACCAAGCCTTTAGATTACCCCAAATTCAAGGCAGTAAATGGTGTGCCCAAAATGGGAAACATGCGAAAATACTGTCCTTGATTTGTCTTGGTTAAATGTATTTCAAATTTTTCAGCTGAAAGAGTGTTTTTCTTTCGTTTTTATGCTGTGTAAAGTTGCTTTGAGCTTTGAAAATCAACAATATCTTTTGAAAATTGAATTTTCAGTAATTTCGGCTCATTTGAAGCCCTAAAAACAAAATGCCCAAAATAAAGCAATCTAAAGTCCTGCTGTAACTAAGAATAATCACTTTTTATTCCAGGTTATAACATGAGTTCTATTACTCACACCTCATCCAAACTTGCAGAAAGTAATTGCATATGTAAAAACAGTCCTCGGAATTAGGAAAATATTGCGACGGCACAACATTGCCGTCGCCAAAAATTCTGCGACGGCAAATTTTTATCAGCGACGGTACTTTTGAATTGAATTGTTTGGATGACAGTGTTATGACACTAAGTGAATAATAATCATTAATCAGAACAGCTGACTTCGAATGGACAAGAGATCACTGGTGGGTGGTCAGTTGGACAAGCTGTAGTTCGATTAAGTGATCAATTGATTGACTGGTTGTCCTAATTTTAGGGGCTGGTTGTAACTCGCATCCATGCATTATTAGCCTATCGGTTTTGACAGTAACTGTTACAGACAGAAATATTTGCATTGCGCATCAACCCGGGGCGAGTTGACTCTGACCCGATAAACACAACAAGAATTATTTTCCAACTCACCCTTGTTTTGTGCTCAATGCGTTTATTTTTTTATTGAACTGATTGATTGTTTTCCAATTCAGTTTGTTTGAGATTGTACAGTTTACATATGCCACAAGTGGAGAATGCTAAAATTAAAATGGAACATGACCATGTGCTCTGTTGAGATTACATCAATGACCAATAGAACTGCCGCATTGTCCCAGTACACCAATTTAGCATACTTTCATGAAACGAAGAATTCGATTGGTTGTATTTATGTAAGGTGTGACGTCAAAAGGGAATTGCCCAGGAATTCCTGGGTTATTTTAAACGTGCATCACAGTCAACAAGGGGGTTCTTTCAAAAAAACACAAACAAACGAAACACAACTGGTTATGAACAGTTTTTCAACCACATACATTTTGTACAAACTTACTTTCAAACTAGAGAAACAGAATTTACTGCATCCAGTAAATTCAAGTCTGTGTGAAAAGGGTTAAAGTATCAGGAATAAACTCTACAGAAAGAGAATTTATGGAGGCTTATCTTCTGGTGTAAAATATTTTTTAACAAATCAGAAATGGGTTTTCGTTAACAGTATTTACAGATATTCATACAGGAATCAGAACAATTTTTATAAGAAACCAGAAAAGGCATATATGTGACCAGCATTCAAAGGGTTCGATACACGAATCGGAAATGGACAATTTTGGCTTTGCCCACTAATTTGAGTGATGAAATACATTCATAAACTTTAGAAATACATTAAGGTGTAAATGCATTTCCCAGTCTTTCTGAATAATATGCACTTGATGACCTCATTCAGGTGGACCGTGTATTGAATCTCCAGCACTTTTTAACTCAGTCGGTGTAGTCCCATGTCTACATCTACACTGAAGAATGAGCGCAACCCACTTTGAAATAATGGCTCCACCAACTTCAGATCTGTCATCTGTCATTCAGATGGAAAGGGTGAAAAAACATAGATGAGTGCAAACTGGTTATTGTTAACCTGCATGCCAAAATGCATCGAGATAGGACGATCCGTATTTGAGTTGTCGCGCTGACAAAGGGTGCACAGACTCTATGTCGGAGATATTGTCATAAAAACCTTAAAAACCCCAAGAGCTCATTTGAAGGCCTGCTCATAAAAGAGCATCTATTGACATAAACAAGGCATACATAAAACTAGAACTTCTCTAATAAATTTAATTTTAAACAGTCACAGCACTAACACAGTTAACAGTACAGTCAACTCTGTCAGTATTGCATATTTTACCAGCATCCTGACAGTATACATTTACATGTACACTGGAATTCTTCATGATCAAGTTGTTTGTTTTTATATTAACTTGGTTTGGGAATTAATTATGTACAATGAGATTAAATAAATAGATCATGTTATTGTATGTGACAGTCACAGCTTTCTCCCTGCTGCTTTTTGTGAAATTCTTTCATAGAGAAAATATTCATATAGGAATCAGAACAATTTTTCTAAGAAATCCGAAAAGGCATATATGTGCACACCATTTATCGACCAAGGAATAAGAAATGGACATTACTGCCGCTGCCATTTGTTTGAATGATGAGATACATGTATAACCTTCAGAACTGCATTAACTGGTATAAAATGAAAGGTCGAAAAAGTATGCATTTAATGACCTCTCTTGACCACATGGAGGTGGACCACATTTTGAACCTCCAGCAAGTTTCAACTCATTTGGTGTAGGTACCATTACTATAGGTCATACCAAACCTGATGTATGAGTATAAACTACTTTATAAATATTGGCTCCACCAACTCCGGATCTGCCGTATTTGTAGATGATGGCAAATGTTCATATTAGCAAGGCAATGATGAAGTGCATGCATGGTACCTCTGGAAAATATATTGCAAGTAAAAAGGTTCAGTAATGTTGGAATGTAGACGTTGAAAGGCCTTAAAGACCCCCCGAGAGCCTGTCTGAAGATTTATTGGCATTGTCAAAATACCGAGGTCCCATCTATATCCAAGTGTGTTTAGAACAACACTGTGAGAATGGAAATGGTTTTCATTATTCTCAATGATTTTTTCGAAGAGAGGTGCACCATCGAAGTGCAGTACACTTTAGTACACAGCGCTACCGTGCCCCCATATTAAGATCTTCAGAGGGTTAAAATATTCGCTTTAAATATCCATTTTAATCCTTTAACCCTTTACCCAACGAATCGGCCGCATCCGCCCGCATAATATGCAAATTGAGAAGTTGAAAAATATTAGTTCCAACGAGGGGTCCCATGATATGGTTTTGTTGAAATTGTTTGGAAAATTTGAAAAAAAATATTTGAAATAATAAATGTTGCTATCGTCTGCGTTGGGTAAAGGGTTAAATGGGGGCGCAGTGGCTGAGTTGGCAGAGGTGCAGCTGCAAGTCGAGTGGTCCTCACTCTGTCCTTGGCAAGACACTTCACCCCATTGCCCACGTGTGTGCATGGTGGCGATGTGTACTAAAGCGTACTGCACATCGATGGTGCACCTGTCTTCAACCAATGCTAACCCTGCTTGTGTGGAGTTAGTATGTGGGGAATCTGATAGTTGCTCGCTGTTGCCCGGAGGTTCTCCCCAGGTACTCTGGCTTCTCCACCCGTAAAACTGTCCTGGTCATGGTAAACCACTGTGCAGAAATATGTGACATTAAACACCAATAAATAAATAATCCTTTAAAAAATGAGCTCATTCCAATGAAGGGTCATAAGCTATGTTTTTCAAGCAAAAATGAAAAAGTAATTAAAACTGAATAGACATTTCTGTGTATAAAGCTGACCGGTTTTTTGCCTTTATGCTGGCTAAAGGATTAAGAATCCCTTAGTTTGGAAAGCACACTGAAAAGGTGTCCCATTCCACATAGAATTAAATGTTTCAGAAAAGAGAGTGAAAAACATTCTGTAGCCATGAGTTATATTAAAGATATTTTTTTATTCACATCGAAGTATTAAGAGGGTTAAAATCTGACCATTCAAATATTCCATTTTATTACTTTGTAACTGTGATAGGTGTTTCGAGAAAGCCACACACCACTCCATCCCAAAACCTCTCAATCCTGAGTTATGATTGAGAATAAATAGATTTAAAAAAAAAATGCTTTGAAAAGTGAAGGTTTCTCTCTCTCTTCAATGATTGAGACTGAAGGTTTGTAACATGATACAACATAAATATACAGTGCTGTTCAGTGTAACAAAGAATTCTATCTCAGCTTTCTCTCTGGAGATTTCTGTTTTAGATAATGGTTACTGCTTCAGCTAACTCATTTCCCAGTAAATGTTGTAAACATATTTTTAACATCTAGAGTCCGAAAGCCCCACATGCCTCCAAATCATAGATGACCAAATACCAATGGCAGGCAGTCTATCAGTATACCAAAAACATTGAGATAGGATTGATTGTATTTGGGTTATCATGCTGACAAACAGTGCATAGAAGACATTCTATGAATGTTATTAATTTATTGGGTTTAATGACACTTCAACAGCTAGGCCCACCTCGTGTTGTACAGTTTTTACGGATGGAGGAAACCAGAGAACACAGAGAACCACCAAACAACAACAACAAGAAACTGTCTGGCTCCCCAACATGCTAACTCCACACAAGCAGGGTTAGTGCAAGTGTATCATCGACATGCAGTATGTCTTTGTACACATCATCACTATGCCATTATGTGGGCAATGGGGGTGAAGTGTTTTTGCCTAAAGACACAAGGCACTTGCCGCAGCTAGGATTCAAGCTGAGAACCTCTCAGCTTGCAGCCTGCACCTCTAACTGCTTAGCCACCGTGCCCCTCTATGAATGTAATGGGAATACTTTAGAGGCTTATCTTGGGGATAAAATAGTTTTAAAGAAATAAGAAATAGGTTTTCAATGACAGTATTTATAGATATTCATTCAAAAATCAGATAATTTTTTCCAAGAAACCAGAAAAGGTATATATCTTCACAGCATTCAAAGGGACCAATCAAGGGAATGCACAAGGAGGTTCAAAAATATGATTTCCAGCAATTCTGGTAATAGCCCTCATGACTCCTGTTCGACCTTGGCCCAAATTTTGAATCTCCATCGAGTGTCAACTCGTTTGGTATTAGTCCCAGGTCCATACATCATACCATGCTTGAAATATGAGCATGACCCACTTTCACAAATTTTGGCCACACCAACTTTTTACGTAAAAATGGATGTATGGACTTCAGGAATGCTTTAGAGAGTCAAAACATGTGATTTCCAGCAATTCTGAAAAAATGCATTCAATGACCCCAGGTGACCTCCGTGACCTTGACCCACATTTTTGAACCTCCATCAAGTGTCAACTTATTTAGTGTTGGCTCCAGGTCCATGCATCACACCATGCTTGAGATATGAGCTTGACCCACTTTCAAAAATTTTGGCCACACCCACTTTTTTCATGAAAAAATGCACATCTGAATTTTGGGGAAGCATTTGGAGGTCAAAAAATGTGATTTCCAGCAATTATGAAAAATGCACTCATTGACCCCTGAGTGACCTCGGTGACCTTGATCCATATTTTGAATCTCCATCGAGTGTCGACTCATTTGCTGTTGGTCCCAGGTCCATATGTCATACCATGCTTGAGATATAAGCATGACCCACTTTCAAAAAATTTGGCCACGCCCACTTTTTTACGTCAAAATGCATGTGTGTATGTCAGGAATGCTTTAGGGGGTCAAAAAAATGTGATTTCTAGCAATTATGAAAAATGCACTTAATGACCCCTAGGTGACCTCCGTGACCTTGACCCATATTTTGAATCCCCATCGAGTGTCGACTCATTTGGAGTTGGTCCCAGGTCCATACATCATACCATGCTTGAGATATGACCCACTTTCAAAAATGTTGGTCACGCCCACTTTTTTTATGTCAAAATGCATGTGTGTATGTCAGGAATGCTTTAGGGGGTCAAAAAATGTGATTTCTAGCAATTATGAAAAATGCACTTAATGACCCCTAGGTGACCTCCATGACCTTGACCCATATTCTGAATCTCCATCGAGTGTCGACTCATTTGGTGTTGGTCCCAAGTCCATACGTCATAGCATGCTTGAGATATGAGCGTGACCCACTTTCAAAAATTTTGGCCACGCCCACTTTTTATACTTGAAAATACATGTGTGTACGTCAGGAATGCTTTAGGGGGTCAAAAAATGTGATTTCTAGCAATTGTGAAAAATGCACTTAATGACCCCCAGGTGACCTCCGTGACCTTGACCCATATTTCGAATCTCCATCGAGTGTCGACTCACTTGGTGTTGGTCCCAGGTCCATACGTCATACCATGCTTGATATATGAGTGTGACCCACTTTCAAAAAATTTGGCCACGCCCACTTTTTTTTACTTCAAAATGCATGTGTGTATGTCAGGAATGCTTTATGGGGTCAAAAAATGTGATTTCTAGCAATTATGAAAAATGTACTTAATGATCCCTAGGTGACCTCCGTGACCTTGACCCATATTTTGAATCTCCATCGAGTGTCGACTCATTTGGTGTTGGTCCCAGGTCCATACGTCATACCATGCTTGAGATATGAGCGTGACCCACTTTCAAAAAATTTTGGCCACGCCCACTTTTTTTTCGGCAAAATGCATGTGTGTATGTCAGGAATGCTTTAGGGGGGGGGTCAAAAAATGTGATTTCTAGCAATTATGAAAAATGCACTTAATGACCCCTAGGTGACCTCCGTGACCTTGACCCATATTTTGAATCTCCATTGAGTGTCGACTCATTTGGTGTTGGTCCCAGGTCCATACGTCATACCATGCTTGAGATATGAGCGTGACCCACTTTCCAAAATTTTTGGCCACGCCCACTTTTTTACGTCAAAATGCATGTGTGTACGTCAGGAATACTTTAGGGGGTCAAAAAATGTGATTTCCAGCTATTCTGAAAAATGCACTCAATGACCCCTAGATGACCTCCGTGACCTTGACCCATATTTTGAATCTCCATTGAGTATCAACTCATTTGGTGTTGGTCCCAGGTCCATACGTCATACCATGCTTGAGATATGAGCGTGACCCACTTTCCAAAATTTTTGGCCACGCCCACTTTTTTTACGCCAAAATGCATGTGTGTACGTCAGGAATACTTTAGGGGGTCAAAAAATGTGATTTCCAGCAATTCTGAAAAATGCACTCAATGACCCCAAGATGACCTCCGTGACCTTGACCCATATTTTGAATCTCCATTGAGTGTCGACTCATTTGGTGTTGGTCCCAGGTCCATACGTCATACCATGCTTGAGATATGAGCGTGACCCACTTTCCAAAATTTTGGCCACGCCCACTTTTTTTTACGTCAAAGTGCATGTGTGTACGTCAGGAATACTTTAGGGGGTCAAAAAATGTGATTTCCAGCAATTCTGAAAAATGCACTCAATGACCCCTAGATGACCTCCGTGACCTTGACCCATATTTTGAACGTCCATCGAGTGTCGACTCATTTGGTGTTGGTCCCAGGTCCCTAGGTCATACCACGCCTGAGATATGGGCGTGACCCACTTTCAAAACACCCCTACAGACACCCCTGATGCCCCAGGAATCTGAAAAATATTCAGTGCCGAGAACTTGTGGCTGTCTATCAGCATGCCAAAAATCAACGAGATAGGTCTATTCGTTTTCAAGTTATCTTGCGGACAAAAAAGTGATGAGAAGACAGAAGACAGGAGAAGAAGAAGGAGAAGAAGAAAAAAAAAAAAAAAAAGAAGAAAAAAAGAAAAAAGAAAAAGAAACCGTGCAAAAACAATAGTCTGTGTGTTTCACACAGACTAATTAATTAATATAAGATATTGCCTCAAATATTGATTTTATACACCAGTTACGACTATAAAACATATGTTATGTAGGGTTGGATGATCAGTTCTGACTGACTTCAGGTGATTGGGTCAAGTAAAAAAATATTATGGCTGCCAATTTGCGACGGCAAGAAAATGCTGCCGTCATGCCCCACTGCGGCGGCGTTTGCGACGGCATTGCCGAATGCCGTCGCTAATTCCGAGGACTGTAAAAAGAACAAACCTATCCAGGGTTCATATGGGTCATCAAAAACATGGAAAGTCATAGAATTTTCATTTATATAATCAAGGCCTTGAAAACCTGGGAAAAGGTGGGATTATATTTCTGAGTCATTGAAAGTCAAGCTAAAAGTTTTGGAATTTCAGACTATTAATTCTGAAATGTGAAATTTCAGTTTTATTCTTAATTGTTGGCATGGCGTATTCAGGACTGTAAGTTTTCAAGGTTTTCCATGAAATCGGGATTTTTGATGAGAAAATGATCAGTTTCAAGGTTTATTTCTGCTGATAATTGATCTTTTTTTCGTGAAAAACTGCCAGATCATCGAGATTCAGAGTTTTTCACCAACAGTTACTTGCATCCCTGTGTAGAACTCTTAAATGAACAACGAAGCAGGTGTCTTAACCAGGCCTGGCATTCTTAAAAATGTAGGAGGGCTAAAAATCGCTCCCCTTACATGGCCTTGGGGAGCGATTAGCTCTCCTCGAGCTTACAAAATGAAGTTTTACTGTTAATGAAATCTGCCAAGTGGGCATTGTACATTTTATTTAGTGCTGCTAACAAGGTAGTATCTGTGAGACGGCTACACTGCCCCTCCTACACCTCCGGGCCAAGGCCCGGAGGTGTGGGAGAGGCAGTGTGGACGTCTTACTGAGACCACTAACATAGCAGAGATCTATAAAGATGTGGGTTTTAGAAATAGGCTGTTATGGTAATCATTATTTTCTAAGGCCAGGAAGGCTAGATTTCGCCCTCCTTAATTTTTTAAAGGTGAGCAGTAGTCGAGCGAATAAATCGCTCTCCTGAAAACGCCAGGCCTGCTTAACAGTCCCTGGGTGAACTTGCAAGTTCTGATTCAAATTCCTTTTGCAGTTGTTTCTAGGCAAGTCTTGGCTGCCGATATAGACAGCCAAGACTTTTTAAGAAACAAGTGCAAAGTCACAGGATGTACACTGCTAAAATGTAGCAAAAATGTATTTAAAAATTTCCAGATTTTTAAGGTTAAAATTGCGTAAAAATAATCAAAAGGTCATAAAATGTATGTTGACCTGCTGTTAAGAACTCCATTTTCTGGATGTAGGTTGCATTGACCTCTTCACTATTTCCAATCAAGTGTCAATTTATTTAAAAGGTCATTGAACGTCAAGAATTTTTTTAAGGTATATGAAAGGTCATGAGACCATTACTATAAATAGAATTTCATTGAAACCTGGGTTTTTTGCCATGAACTTTTGTAATAAATGTCACATGTTCACCAGATTTACAGATCACATACCTCAATGGGACTGGAAGAATTCTATTGTCTCCAACCCTAAAGTTGGAGGCCATGAAATTGGTAAACATTTGTTTTTCTCCCCCCACTATACGTGAAACATACGCGTGTCCCGGGTGAGACAGCAGGTTGGGATATTTCTATCCCACCCACCTCACGTGACATCCTCATTTGCATATTTTATTAGGTCGCCGGAACTATTTCATTTTCGTCTGCACAGTTGTAAATAAACTGTAAATTGTGTTCGTTTATTACCTATTTATCCATTCCTTGTTGATATAGACTCAATATTTAATTATTATTCAAATATTAAACTTGATTTGCAGATTTAATAATATCACTGCACGAATTTATCGATCAATCAATAATCTCACAATGCCCTTTACATTAGAGTTTGACACGCACAAATTCATTAACCCCTTAACGGACAGTGTTACAAATCAATTTTTTAGTATATACCTTTTGTGTGATCTTTCCGATGAAATTGTTCGTTTTTCGAAAGGACTATGATTTGATAAATTGGGTATGTCAGCATGTGACCACCAATTATCTATAATGACGTAATCCTCATGTGTGGGGAGAAAAACCATCCTTGATGAGTCTAAAAAATCATTCTCGATGAGACCTCCAGACTCATCGGGGATCATAATAATCACGGCTCAATGAAATTTGCAGAAAGTAATTGCAAGGAGGAGTTAGACTCTGATAATAACAGACATATCTAAATAGTTTCAACAAGTCCAGTAGAAAGCAAAATAATATGGGCAAAAATCAAGATGAACAAGGTGCAACTCAGCTGGTATCCCCCGCCAAGGGTTTCTAAGTTGAAAAAAATGGAAAAAAGGCCCATAACTCTAGGAAAAAAAGAAAGGACAAAACCTGTTACTTGTGAATATCCTTCCCCCTATGCTGGTCTATCAGCATACCAAACATTATTTAAATCCAACATCCACTGATTTAGATATGAAGGTCCAAAGTTGTTAAGGACAGACAAACTTCGTTTTGGCAGGGGATAAAAACAAGCGTGGCAGTAGGGGTTGTATATTTGGCAGTTGAAGGGGGGCAAATATGTGTGGAATGATGAAATGTATTTGACTCTCAGTTCCAATGTTACAGAATGGAAAACAGTCTTTCAGTTTTGAAATGTGTGATCGGATTGGCACACTCAAATTATACCATTTTAAAAAGTGGTCTCTTAGAAAAATGTGCGCATAAATCCCAAGTGTGGCATGTGATTTAATTTACAAATTGAGCAGCTGAAAAAAGATTATTTTTTTATTTCCATTTCCATTGAGTGGTCACATGATAGGGTTTTGTTGAAATTTGAAAAATATAAAATTTTGATATCCTGTGCGTTGGGTAAAGGGTTAACCCAACAAATCGCCCGAATCCGCCCGCGTAATATGCAAATTCAGCAGTTGAAAAAATATTATTTTAAAAAAAATTTCAACAAAACCATGTCAACGAATCGCCCGAATCCGCCCGCGTAATATGCAAATTCAGCAGTTGAAAAAATATTATTTTAAAAAAAATTTCAACAAAACCATGTCATGTGACCCCTCGCTGGAACGAGCTCTATGAGCTCGTTCCAACGAGGGGTCACATGATATGGTTTTGTTGAAATGTTTTGAAAAATTTGAAAAAATGATAATTAAAATAATAAATTTTGATATCGTCTGCATTGGGTAAAGGGTTAACTTGATATTAATATAGGCGAACTCACTTGTGCTTCTGTGTACCTGTATTTGTTCAAAAAATGTGCTTGGGAAAGCCTAGGCCTGAGCTCTTGAATTCATAAACACAAGGTGTACTACTTTTAAATGAACTACAATCGACTAAAAGTAAATCTTTGACAACTGAGATAGTCGATAGTTAGTGAGTTGAGAGTCAAGTAATCATGACCACCCTAATCTGAATGAACCCCCCTCCCAACTACATTGCAGTATCTTTGCTGCACATGTTTTGTTCTACTTTCTGTGGATAAATTGACTTTAATCCGTTAACATCAAATGAATTGACATGTTGAAAGTTCTGAGGTCTATAAAGGTGGAAAAGTTTTTGGACTATCAATATTTTTAGGACCCTGCCAACTGGTGGGACCCCTATAATTATTGTTCTGTCCTTTAATCCATCCATCTGTCTGTCAGTTTGGTTTCTGGACTTTAATTTGGCATTGCTTTTGCCCAAGATCATGAAATTCAGGGACGTGGCGACAAGATATCAAAATTTATTACTTTAATTATTGGTTTTTGAAATTTTTCAAAAAATTTCAACAAAAACATACGTAGCCCCACCCCCCTTCCCCCCCCCCCTCATTGGAATGAACTCATTGTGCTCATTCCAGTGAGGCTCACATGATGTTTTTTTTTCAACTGCTTAACCCTTTACCCAATGCAGACGATATCACAAGTTATTATTTTAAATATAATTTTTTTTAAATTTTCAAAAAATTTCAACAAAACTGCATCATGTGACCCCTCATTGGAACGAGCTCAATGAGCTCGTTCCAATGAGGGGTCACATGATATGGTTTTGTTGAAATATTTTGAAAAATTTAATTTTTTCAACTGCTCAATTTGCATATTACGCGGGCGGATACGGGCGATTGTTAGGTAAACGGCTAACAGGATTATTCTATTAACTCTTTACCTAACATGAGTAGAATACGACACTTAACAAAATTCATTTCTTTCCTAAAAAAATAACTAGAAATGATCTTGTACCTATGAGACATCATATCATTAGTTAAGTTTTAGAAGCAAAAATTTGTAAAATAATGAAATTTGAATAGCAAGTTTTTTCTGTACAGTTCTCTCATATGGACATTACACTAGGTAATAGGTAAACTGGCATCCATACTGTAAAACAAAGTCATTACCCCCCCCCCCCCCCCCCCCCAACGCAGCCCCCCCCCCCCCCCCCCCCCAGCAGAATTGTTAAAATTCATGATCTCATTTCCATGCTGTTAAACAAAGACATTATCTCCACATCCCCATGTGGATGGTCCAGTTGTCACCAACCTTTGATAACAGGTGTCCATAAATCTCACAGTTGAAAATGGGTGCTTGACTTCCCCATGCTGTGAAAGACAATATAGTTCCACACCCCCCATGTTGATGGTCCAATCATCACCAACCTTTGGTAACAGATGCATATGGATCTCACAATTGAAACTGGGTGCTGGACTTCCTCCCCTGCCATAAAACAAAGACAGTAGTTCAACTTCTCCATGTGGATAGTCCAATCTTCACAACCTTTGGTCACAGGTGTACATGGATCTCACAATTGAAGCTGGGTATTTGGCATTATGCATTACTTGGCAGTGCAATGTGTTAAAATTCATGATCTTATTTTCCATGCTGTAAAACAAAGACTAGTTCCACATGTGGATGGTCCAGTCATCACCAACCTTCTGTAATAGGTGTGAGGTGTCCTACATGTAACAATGTATTTAAGTGGTAGTGTGTTTGCATAGATCATACTAGAATGCATTCTATGTTATACAAAATCCACAAAACAAAGAGGATATAGAGTGGAACCCTGTTAATTGAATAGTCATTTTGCCAATGAAATTATTCAATGTTGAATAATTTTGTTTGCAAGTGTCAACTACTTTTCATGTAAGGTAAAGGATAAAACAGATCACATAAGATTTTTTATTTCCCTTTGCCTAACCTAAGAATTTCATGGAGGGTAGGTATAATAAATTTTAGTTTATGGCTTACATACTGGAACAGGTTATTTTTATGATAATGAAGTGAAAAAAAACAGCGGGCAGAAGGAGGAATAAAATCTTTCAAAGTCATCCCAGTAAAAATTTTGAGAAGTGAAATAAACACTTTTTATTACTATTTTTGGGTTGCTGAATGACTTAAAATTTCAGTTTGCCTCTGAAACATAGCTTATGACCCCTCATTGGTATGAGCATGGTGAGCTTGCTTGAGTGATGGATCATAAGCTATACTTTGGCACGCCTTTAAATTCATTTGTTTTGGGCACACCGTTTTGCCTTAATTTGGGCACATTATAACCAGAAATACCAGCCTCATCCAGTTGTGTTTTATTGCCATGCTTTTTTTGTGTTTCTGTGGTCATATTATGATGGAAGTGATTCACAAATGTAGAGGAAGCACAGAGAATTTACACATTTTTCTTGATGTCTTCACACCTTCTCTAATATGGGCACACCTGTAAACGGTGTGAAATTGACGTAATCTGAAGGCCTGGTTTGGAGTCAGAATTTAAAAAGTAATGATATTTAACCCTTTACCCAACGAATCGCCCGCATCTGCCCACGTAATATGCAAATTCAGCTGTTGAAAAAATATTATTTTTCAACAAAATTTAAACAAAACCGTATCATGTGACTCCTCGTTGGTGATATGGTTTCGTTGAATTTTTTGAAAAATTGGAAAAAATGATATTTAAAATAATAAATTTTGGTATTGTCTGCGTTGGGTAAAGGGTCAAAGGATAATGTTTGTGAATATATTTCTGGCTTATGTGACTTTACGTTAGTTGAAGTTAATGGAAGGAAAGATAATATTTTTTTTATGAAATATGTATTAAAAATGTATCTCAAATGATTTTAGTTTCTACATCTCCTGATGCAAAATCACCTAAAAAGAAATCAAAGGTTGCAGATAGCAAAGCAGACAAGAGAAGACCTTCTGTTGCAGTCAAGGGTGGTGGACCAGGTGCCCTATCCCAAAAAGTAGGACTTGCAGCAGAACGTTTCCAGAAAGCAGCTGTTACCATAACCTCAGTTAGTATTACAGAATTGATGTATCAGCCATCTATTGTACTAAAATAATAAACCATTTTTCTTACAGAATTTTCTTCACTTTTGTGAGGACATATACACCAGAGATTTTCATCGAAATAGTAGCATATGCCCCAAAGATGGGAATTTCCAAATATCAGTCACTGAAGTTTTTTTATTATTTGTAAAATTAACAAAAATCTCTTTTGTTGTATTCTATTTAAATGTAAGTGTGACGTCATACAGGAATGTGTAATTTTATGACAGTCGATCTGCAACTCGGAAATCAAATTTTTTCACACTCAGACTGGATCCTTTATTACACGCCTGTTCTATGAATTCCCCGTCTATAGCAACACTAAACCATGCAGAAAATAAAAATCTGTTCCGCACATATGTGCAGAACGAAAATCGTTGACAGATTATTATACCCCCCCCCCCCCCCCACAAACAAAGTTGGGGGGGGGGGGGGGGGTATATAGGACTCACCCTGTCCATCCATCCGTCTGTCCATCCTTATAAGCGCAACTCCTCCTAAGCCGTTTGAAGAATTTTCATGAAACTTTACACAATGGAAGAACTCCATATGAAGATGTGCATGAAGCAATATAATTCCGTTCTGACATTTCCAAGGGGAGATAATCTAACTTATACATTTTAATGTACCAAAAAGGCTACAACTGAGGCGCGGGAGGTATCACTTTGTGAGCTGGCTCACAGTACCTCTAGTTTTTAAATAAAAGCGAAATTTCTCTAGAATTTTCTACAAATTGTGCAATGCAATTACAATTTGAATCCCTAGCAATAGCTAAAAATTGTTCCCTGAAATCCAATGTGTTCTATGTGCCAGTAGGCACATAGAACACATTGGAACTCAGGACACGAAATAGTAACACAGATTCCCCTCGCGAATTTAATTGGCGATAAAATGTGTTCTTTTTGTTGATAGTTGTCAAATGAATTACTGAGTGTCCTTCTAATAATTGTTTTTTATAGACGTGAAGGTGTGTAATAAACACAGAACGACGCATGCTTGTGAATAATAATAAAAATGCAAACGTCTAGAATCCACCCCAGTGCTCAAAGACTTACATTATTACTCTGTATCATAGGTGTACACACCCTTTGATCACTCCATGACATTCTCTACTGAAATCCATGGAGCATACTGCCGGTGCTCCACAGACGGGCACTCAAGGCAAGTGCCTTATCTGATCTCAACTTGTGCCACTATGGAAGGATAAAACTCGAGGCCTGCGGCACCGGCACTCGTGCCATATCAATTAACCCATTCACATACGTGTGTCGTTCTGTGTATTTGTTGTTGAACAAAAATGAAGAAACAAAATATAGACTTTGGGCCATACAAAGTTGATTGTCAGTTTCTCAGGCCATTTTTTCTAAAAACGCATGCGGGCGGGCGTTTTTTTTTTTCTTTTTATTTTCTTCCCGAGAGGTTGTTTGTGGTAATTTGCTGCCCACCCAAACGCCTGGTGGACCTCGCAAAATTTCGCAGATATATTGGTTATTCACCATAGGGGTGTTGGGTCATAAATGAAGTGGGGTTTGAATGTTTGTTTTTTCAGTGAAACGTGAAAATTATAACACAGGACGAAAGTCACGAAATGCCTCGTGGGTGAAACGTCTCGGGTTGAAACGTCTCTGGGACAAATCAAATGTCGAAGTGCCAACTTTCAGAGATTTATTTTACCAAAAAAAAAAAAATCCTTTCACAACCTGCCTAATAAAATCGTGAATCGCAATTTTTCCCCATTATATTCAAAATTATCACAACCCATTTGAACGGGCAGGTCATCCATAAATCATATTTTTTTTAAATCTGAAAATGAAATACAAAACAAATGTTTGCGTGTTTTTATTAACCAATTCGACCGCACATACCTGCCTATATGCGATTTATTTTCAGCTATGACTGTTACTTTTATATCAAGCAACAGTTACTATTAGTTATCCAATTATCCTGCATTTCAAATGCATTTATTTAAATTAATTGGGAAACTCGTAACGGTTTCAAATAACACTTAACCCTAGGGGGGTTTGATCATCCCCTACTAGGCGGGTCCTCAGGTGGCGGATAGAGGACGGCCTGCTCAATTGGGCAGGTTTGCTAATTTCTAATTGGCAGGTTTGCTCAATTGAGTTGGTTCGCTGCGAAATACATAAATACGCAGCCCCGGACCAAAATGATCAATCCTGCTAATACCATCTGGCAGGCACCTTGTTCTCCCGTGAGGTGCGTTCCGAAGGCCCCGGAAGAAGGAATCCTGGCAGTTGAGGACTCGGGCCCCGGTTAGGGCAATCTCCGGGATGGAGCCCTGGTCTCCATTTCGGAGATAATGTTCAACACATTGCTTTGGCCCCAATTTCGGGAGTAGAAGGATGGTCGGATGGTCCGTTCTGGCCAATCGGGAGCCCCCACCCCAAAAAGTACTGGGTGTCACGTCGGGGGGCATTTGGTGGCCATTCAGTCAATCATTTCTTTTATTCACATTACATAATTGCCATTGTGTACTGTTTTTAAACACTTTATATTCTAATAGCCTCTTAGTTTTGCTGCACTGTCTGTTTCGGTTATGCATGGCAACCTTTTATTACGGTGTTATATACAGTGATTGATTGGATGGCCGCCTCTGAAGACCTGGCACTTCCACACACGGGCCAATCAGTCAGTGGCATACTTCGGTATCAACACTGGCTGAGTATACTGCCCCATACCAGGTATGTGGGAATACCGGCAACCCGGTGGGTTCACTGCATGGCAGTAACCCTACCCCTTGTTGGACTCCGTGGTGGGTGGGAGCCGGGGCAGTGAACGTCTAAAATATTAACATGGCTACCTCACAACCAAAAATCAAACGACAGTTTATAGACACTGGACTACGAGATTCTGACTCTGATGAAGAACTTATGAAATCACTGATTCCACCCGAAGACAACCTTCCAAAATTTATTCTCTTACATTCAACTGATGACAATAAAAAATTAAGTAATTTAAACCCCTTTGCTCTAGATAAGGCCATCAAAGGTATAGCAGGAACTGTAAAAGATATTAAAAAATTACGCTCTGGAGATTTATTAATCCAGTGTTCCAGACAAGTTCAAACTTTCAATCTTTTACATACTACAAAATTATTGGATATCAATATTAAAGCTAATTACCACAAAACTTTGAACACTAGCAAGGGAGTTATTAGAACTCCTGAACTAGCCGACATGGAAGAAAATGAAATTACATGTGAATTAAAACCTCAAGGAATCACCTCTGTAAAACGTATTGAAATTAATAAACAAGGAAACAAAATTAAAACTAATACCTACATCTGCACCTTTGATGGCACAAAGCCCCCCAAGTCAATTAAGATTGGTTACTTGAACGTCAGAGTGGATTTGTACATCCCAAATCCACTGCGATGTTTCAAGTGCCAAAAGTTTGGACATGGTCAGGATTCTTGTCGTGGCAAGAAAATATGCTTTAAATGTGGTCTCAACCATGAAGATCCTTGTAACACTACAGACTATAAATGTGTTAACTGTCAGGGCAATCACATGTCATCATCTAAGGATTGCCCTGTATGGAAAAAGGAAAAACTCATACAAAAAGTGAAATGCGAAAAGCATATTAGTTTTAAAGAAGCAAGAGAAATCATAATGTCAATGCCAGGGATGAATTTACCACCGTCATCTTATGCAAATGCTATTAAGCATTCTGCACCAATTACAAAATCAGTACAATGTCAAACAGATCTTACATGGCTTGATAATATACAACCAAAACCTTTAAACCCATTCAGTATAACACAAACAACAAATACGAACAGTTCTTCCACTCAAACTAAAACAACAGATAGTAAAAACAAAGGAAAAAAGGTTAATGAAACGTCAAATGATCATCCACAATCTAGTCAACGTCAGAGTCAGAATCAAAGTCAAAAAAGCAGAAAAGAAAAAAAGAAAACTCTTTCAGATTGAATTCCAAAATTTTCTAGGGATATTGTCACTAGAAATAGATTTGAGGCCTTCGAGGAAATGTCTGTGGACGAATGTCTCACGGAAACATTTTCAAATAATCCGCTTCCGTCATTGCAGGGAAGGTCCCCACGCAAATCTTCACCAAAAAGAACTACGGGGGCAATTTCACCCATACGACCACCTTCAAAATCACCTTCCAAACATGCATAGTACACCAAAACAAAATATAATACAGTGGAATTGTCGAGGTTTTAGAGCTAATTTTAATGAACTTGGTCTTCTCAGCCAAAAGTATAAACCTGCTGCTTTTTGCCTGCAGGAAACTCTTTTAAAGAAACCCGAGGCTCAAGATCATTCAGCTTTTAAGCATTATACATCGTATAATGCCTGGGCAGATGATAATGATCTTCATATTCGTGGAACGACTGTCTTGGTTAGGAACGACATCATTCACAGTACTGTACCATTACAGACAAATTTACAGGCTGTGGCGGTACGCCTAACTTTAGACAAAACAGTTACACTTTGTTCTATTTACGTTTCACCAAGTAAAGCCTTACAATTGAATGACCTTGAGCTGTTGGTTCGACAACTCCCAACTCCATACATTTTGTTGGGTGATTTTAACGCACATAGCCCCCTTTGGGGTAATTCCTGCACTCATGAAGATGCAAAAGGTAAAACTGTAGAAGAGTTCATTACAAAATATGACTTGTGCTTGTTCAATGATGGGTCAGATACTTACCTGCACCCCGCATCTGGTTCTTACACGTCAATTGATTTAACAATTGCATGCCCTTCTGTCTTCCTTGATTTTTCATGGAAGGCAGAAGATGACTTGTGCGGGAGTGACCACTTTCCGATTGTGTTGGAGAGTGTAGTTCCGGCGGATGATGAGAGGGTGCCCCAGGGGAATTTTAAAAAGGCCGACTGGGACACTTTCTCATCGCTTTGTTCTGAACGCCTCACACGGGAGAAATTTCAGGACAATACTGACCAGATTGAACACTTCACCACAGAGTTGATTGACATTGCAAGCCAAGTCATTCCTAAAACCTCGTCAAATCCAAAACGTTTCACTAAACCATGGTTTGATACTGAGTGCAAACAGGCTATAAAAGATCGCAAGAAATTTGAGAGGGAATTTAATAAGTCACCAACTACAGAAAATTTGGATAGATTGCGTATAAATCGGGCAAAAACAAGACGACTTTTAAAACATAAAAAGAAAAGTTCATGGGAAACTTACGTTTCGAAACTAAATCAAAATACCCCCATCACTAAAATTTGGAAAATGATTAAAAAAATTAAAGGAAAAGAAACAAAATCAGCTGTACAACACCTAAAAGACAACAACACACTCATAACATCAAAACAAGAAATTTCAAACAAGTTGGCCTCTACATTTTCTAAACACTCGTCGTCTGAAAATAGTAACCCAGAATTCCTCAAACAAAAAAAACAACAAGAAAAACAAAAGATTAAATTTACATCCAATAACTCAGAGGACTACAACGAACCTTTCTCTATGGAAGAGTTATGTAACTCTTTGCATAGAGCAAAGGATTCTGCCACTGGACCCGATGAAATACACTATCAACTTTTAAAACATCTGCCTCAAACTTCACTAGAACTTTTATTGTCAGCTTTTAATGACATTTGGATGACTGGCCAGTTTCCACCTTCCTGGCGAAAGGCAACAATTATTCCTATTCCAAAGCCTGATAAGGATCACAGTAATCCAAGTAATTACAGACCAATTGCACTAACTAGTTGTCTCTGTAAAACCATGGAGAGGATGATCAATGACCGACTTGTCTGGTTTCTGGAATCGAACAATCTGCTTGCGGATGTTCAGTGTGGTTTCAGAAACCAGAGAAGTACTGTGGATCATTTGGTCAGACTTGAAACGTTTATAAGAAATGCCTTTGCTAGAAAAGAACATGTGGTCGCCATCTTCTTTGATCTAGAGAAGGCATATGATACAACGTGGACGTATGGGATTTTAAAAGATCTTTTTAACATGGGGTTGAGAGGGCGTATGCCCCTTTTTATTGAAAACTTTTTAAAGGACCGCCAATTTCAGGTTCGTGTTGGGTCAACGTTATCTGATCCTCACGAGCAGGAATTGGGGGTTCCTCAGGGTAGTATTTTATCCGTTACCCTGTTTTCTATAAAAATTAATAGTATCATCGATGCAATTGAGAATATGGTAGATTCCTCATTGTATGTTGATGACTTTTTAATCTGCTATAGCAGCAAAAAAATGAATGCCATAGAGCGCAAACTTCAGCTGTGTTTAAACAGAATCCAGAAATGGGCTACAGAAAACGGTTTTAAGTTTTCAAAGACCAAAACTAATTGTGTTCATTTTTGTAAGCTCCGGAAGCATCATCTTGATCCAGAGTTGAAAATGGATGGAAACATCATTAAAGTTGTAAAGGAAGTGAAATTCTTAGGTTTGCTGTTTGACAGTAAACTGAATTTCACTTCCCACATAAAGCAACTAAAAGTTAAATGTAAGAGAGCTCTGAACCTACTGAAGGTCGTTGGTAGCACTGATTGGGGTGCTGACCAAAAAACTTGGCTCCATCTGTATAGATCACTTGTTCGATCAAAATTAGATTACGGTTGTATAGTTTACGGTTCTGCAAGGAAATCTTATCTCAAACCACTTGATGCAATTCATAATAGTGGTATTAGAATTAGTCTCGGGGCTTTTCGAACATCCCCAATAGACTCGATGCTTGTTGAAGCAGAGGAGCCTTCTCTGGAGAAGCGTAGAATTAAATTATCTCTCCAGTATGTATCTAAACTTTTGGCCAATCCTTCAAATCCTGCTTATAATTGTGTTACAGACCCTCAAAATGTTGATTTCTTTAACCGCCACCAGAAACATATTCCTCCATTGGGAATTAGAATCAAACCCCACATGGAGTTTGCCAAAATCGAACAACATACAATAAAAGAAAATCGTAAAACACATATTCCTCCTTGGCGTCTTAAAAAACCTACTGTTATTTTGGATCTTGCTTCTACCAAAAAATCTGATACCAATTCCTTGCAGTTCAAACAAAAATATGCCGAAATAAAGTCCAAGTATTGTACATATACAAGGATCTATACGGATGGATCTAAGGATGGTGACAAAGTATCATCAGCTGCTGTTACTGGTGATCATGTCACCTCAATCAGAATACCGAATCAGAGTTCTATTTTCACAGCTGAAGTTAAAGCTTTACAACTCGCTCTTGAAGATATCGAGAATGCACAGGAAAAGAAGTCGATTATTTTTTCCGACTCTCTTTCCTCTTTACTTGCTTTACTCAACCCCAACTTGAAGAACCCTCTAGTTTTGGAACTTCGTGAGAAGTTAACAACTCTCATGTCTGACCAATATGATATCGTGTTCTGCTGGTTACCCGGACATGTAGGTATCGCTGGTAACATCAGAGCAGACAGTGCAGCAAAACAGGCTTTAACAAAGCCTCTCACTGATTTTAAGATCCCTTACTGTGATTTTAAGCCTCATATTAGTAGTTACATCAAATCTATGTGGCAGGCGGAATGGGATGGAGCGACAAATAACAAGCTCCATCGCTTCCGACCAAACATATTTGATCACTATCCATCCAGTAACCTTTGTAGAAAAGATCATGTTATTCTGACACGATGTCATGTTGGTCACACACGACTTACACATTCCTTTCTGTTAGAGGGTAATATGCGACCAGAATGTGTTCCATGTCAGCAGGTGTTGTCAGTGGAGCACATTCTCTTAAATTGTACTGATTTTAATCTTGTTAGAGGGCAATACTTCACAGTTGGATCCCTAAGAGATCTATTTTACAATACGAGCCCACACAAAATTGTATCATTTTTGAAAGTAATCAACCTTTTTAACAAATTTTAAAATTGTTTTTATTCTTTTAATCTAGACTCATCAAGCTCAGTTCATCAGGTTGATTTAGAAGTAGATATCTTTCACTTATCTCATTACTCATTGTTATTTAAATTATTCTTGTCTCTGACATGTCTTTGTGATTATCCTTTATTTTTATTCAATCTTTTACTTCATAATATTGACGTTTTACTTTTCTATGATTTCTCGCCACGATATAGCCTTAGCTGCTGATGTGGCGTTAAGCACCAATAAATAAATAAATAAATAACACTTAACAGTACACAAATTCCCAATGACGGCCATTTACAATACAAATGTTACTAAAAATAAATGCCAGGAGACTGTGTTCCATTCAACATAGCACCTGACTTTGCAGACTTTCTGAGGGTTGGTGCGAATCAAACGTGGTGCGAATCGACCATTCCCCTTTGTGACTGTTTGTTGTCAGACTGAAAGACACCTTCCTTCTTGCTGTCATTATGACTTACCTTTTACAGAATAAAACACTTTCTGTCGTGAATATTGCTAAAACCCACCCACTTTATTAAAGTATGATGTAGAAAAAGCTTGAAGTGTGTTAATTTAAAATTTGCGAACGCATCGATATCGATTTACCGAAATGAGCACAATATCTGAAATTTTTTTTGAAGATTTTTTGGTGTCATAAAAAGGTTGCATGCGCACCAAAAATGACCATGCACGCAGGCCTGAGAAACAGAGGTTCTTTTTTTTATGGCCTTGGGGAAAGTTAAAATCAACATTAATTAAGGCCCCCACAAAGTAAATCTTTTTTTGTAAAATTCTGTGCGGGAGGACATTTTTCTATTTTATTTTTCATTTTTGTAATTATTTGTTTGCCATCAGAGGTTCATGTTCTTGGTTTGTTTTATGTTTTAGGCCTCATAATCTACAGAATAGCATGGGGTGGTGGTGTATTTTGTCCCTTGAGTGCAAGAAGGCTTTGTATTGGTTATAAAAAGAGAGCATGCAGCAGCCAAAATAACATGGGAAGGCCTAAGAAACAGATTTTTTACTTTCTTGGGCTTAATTAAGATTTTCAAGATGAGTTTCATGCCTTTTCAGAAATAATTTAGTTACTAATTTTTTTTTAAAACTGAAACAGAGAATACTTCTCATGAAACAAGGGAAGTCCTGGTTAAACTTACACATAACATAGATATAGATGGGTGGTAGCTCGATTTGAACCTGCCAATGCACATCAAGCAATAGGGAGAAAGTCATTTGTTCCCCACCATTTTACATGGACCCGTGGAATTTCTTATTTTCAGAATATGTCTTCTAAATTTGTCTCAAATTAAAGTGAGTGCAGAATATTTCCAATCAAGTTTTCAAAGCGATAGTTCTTCACTCACTTAACCCTTTACCCAAAACAGCCGATTTCAAAATTTATTATTTTAAATATAATTTTTTTTTTTTTTTAAATTTTAACAAAACCATATCATGTGACCCCTCTTTGGAACGAGCTCGATGAGCTCGTTCCAAAGAGTGGTTACATGATATGGTTTTGTTGAAATTTTTCGAAAAATAATATTTTTTCAGCTGCTGAATTTGCAAATTACACGGGTGGATGCGGGCGATTCATTGGGTAAAGGGTTAATGTCATCATATAGAAAGAACCAAGACTACAGTCAACATTAATTGTTGCGAGCAACTGTCAAACTCTCCAACTTGCTAATCCATCAACATGCAGACTCTGCATTAGGCTTAAAAAATAGTGTCGGTAGGTAGGAAAAACTTATCTTCACTCCATTTATGACCTTTTCAACATATTATCTAAATCATGGTAGATTTTCGTCGTTGCAAAATAATATTAAATGGCCAAGCTTTACCTCAAAGGTGCTGACATTTTCACCTCATTTTTGACAGTGATATATACACATTATTTTGGTGCTTTAATCGGTGTCAAGCAATTAGGGACTAGACTGTAGATAAAAGAACAGATGGACACCATTTATACAATGGGATATACCTACAGTATCGGGTTCCAGGGAGGGGAAGAGAGCTTCTGATACATTCTGTAGTTTCTTGATTTCCGCAAAAGAGATAGAATCCAACACCTCTATCTCAGCTTTCTTTCAGATTTTTGACATCGATCCACAACACGACTCTATAAACTCACTCATTATACCCCCACTTTCGAAGAAAATGGGGGGGTATACTGGGTTACGTCTGTCCGTCCGTGCTTCTGTCCATCCGTCCGTGTGTGAGTCCATCCGAGAATATTCATAACTTTCATAACTTAAGTAAATTATTATTATGGAACTTGTTTTCTATAATATTCATATGTCTCCCATTGTTTTTGAAAAAAAATCACATGAATTATGAACCATTTCTGCCCCTTGACTGCCACCAATACCAGGTGACTGGTATGACGTCACATAAACGTCCAGTCAGATCTGGAATATCAATCTCTTCTGCCGTGCCAACATATGTATTCTTAACGTAATATTGAATTTAATACTGTTGTTTTGATCATTTTGCTGTGAACAAATTTCAGAATCAAAAATTGACCGAACTCAGGAAACACCCGTTTTCATTTTACCATGCCGCCATGTGTAATGAAACTGGTGGCAATACTGAGCTAGGCACTCACCAGGTATCAACAGAATATCTGTATTTTCGGCACACTGTTGGAATTATACACTACAAGTCGGAAGTAGTTGTAGTAACAACCGCTGTATAATCAGGAATAGAAACGCGGTTGTAAACGTTCAAAAAACGCGTTTATCGTTTTTTCATGGTTACTCTATGGGAAAAGCATTTATCCTTTCGTTTCTAGACCCGTTTATAAACGATGATAAATGTTTGGCGGCTCACTCGCTTGACCTGTAAATTTGGCAAATACAACTAAGAATACATCTGTCGCACAATGCCATACTACTAAAAATAAATAAACGAGCCTGAAAAACAAGATATCGGTAAGGACAAGTTACAGACAAAGGAAGGTCTGTAAATAGGTACTGGTTAGTTTTACACAATGTTTTCTACTTCTCGGCCGTTGTTTTATACAATGCTTCTTCCATTATACACTACAAAAATGTTTCAATGTCTGTGGGTGCATTAGGTTTTAACGCCAACATTTTAAAAAGTGTCTGTCATTTAAATGCAGCAAATCTCCTTTTGCCATTCAAATAGTGCAAATAGTGGGTAGTTCAGATAAAAAGAAAAAACCCAATGGAAAAGGCACACTAAGAATAGCAGTAACCGTCCCCCTTTCATGTTTTAACAGGTGGTTAATTACAGTAGTTTGTTTTGTAATTAAACTGGTGGCAATTAGACACATACCGAAATTGGATTTAGTGCCGGGCATACAAATCAATCAGCTTCCTTTTATTGTACAGGCCTTCTGAAGTTATTGTTTACAAAAAACAATGCCCTGGATCTCGCAATGCACCCTGAAAAGTAATTAAGTATTCATGCAATTGTATTAAATATTTTGAGAATGGCATTAATTAATCCATTCCTGACTTGTGTATTGTTTCCCGACACTCTGCATTCCTTAAGTTCAGTGTACTTAGAGTGACATTTTATTCTCATCACATTCAATAGCAGCCATACCTTCTTCTGAATTCATTACGCATTTGAATATTGAAGTTCCATTGCATCTTAATACGAATGCTTATCATTTCGAGTCTAAGGATTTTGCAAGAGCGTGGTGAGAGAAGGGGAGCCCATCGGGAAGAATAACATGTTTGAGCCTTTTACCCGATCCACGTAGCGGTGAGATGGGGGCGAGCACAAGAGGAAGCACCCCTCACTGGGGGTGGTTTGTGCCCCTGAAACAAATGTGAAATTCGAGACAAAAAAACTCCATTTCCTTGACTGAGTCTGCTTGTGTCCATAATTTGCACCCTGTACTCCAAATCTTAAGGGGTGCACCAAGAATCTCTTCTTGAGTCATTGGTGTTTGGGGCTTCGTAACCCTTAAAGGCCAGGTGGTTTGTATACATTTTTGCCACACTTTGATAGAGTACAACTGGTGGCCTTGCAGTGGTTTCTAGGAAAATCTTGGCTGCCTGTATAGGCAGCCTAGAAACAATTGCCAAGGTACTTAGAATGTAACTTGAAAGCTTCCATAAAGCCTCAATGTTCGAGCCTCTGTTTTATTGCAGTACATAGTGATCAGAGTTGGAATTGGGCCATGTAGGGTTAAAAGGAGTGGCTGGGGGGGAGGATAGAATTATATTTTGAGTTACATTTAACCTTTGTGATTATGGAAATTTGATGTCGGGGCTATTTAAAAAGTATGAAAAATAGTCTGTATGAACCTTGATCGTCTTTTCCAATCTCAACTGCCTGTTTTCTGATGTATTTGAATTGAGCACCAGTATAATGCTGATCAACATGTTCTTGACACAACTATCTTCGTTGAACCTTAAAAAATAGATAAATATCATCCTAATATTAGGTTAACCCTTAAGTCCTATTTCCGAGTTTTGCAACCTCAGAACAGGTGCCCTTAACATGCCATCATGAGGAGGCCCTGTTGACAACAGGCAAATTAGGTAGGCAGTGGTGTCTAGTCAAGTCTTGGCTGCCTGTTAAGAAATCACTGCTAAGCCACTGGATGTATTTAGGGTGTGGGCTGATGGGAATTCAGGACACTTATCCAGTCCCTTTAGGGTTAATGATCTAATGTGTAAGGATGTAAACATAAAAGTTATTTCAACTGTATGCTCTTGAAATTCAGCTTTGTTAGTTGTAATTTGTTTTGATTTTTATTTCAATATATTTTCAATACATATATTATTGTGTGATGCCTGCAAGCACTGTCAGATAAAATGGTTTTTAACTTTAAACATTTAAGCAAAAATCAAGTATGATTGCAATCATAAAGAATAAAGCACTTCTAATAGATATAGCAATGATTTGTTATTTATTGCTACACACCTTTATCCTGGATGTGAAGGATAAAGTGGGGCATGGTGGCTCAGTAGGTTGAGGTCCTTGGTTCGAATCCCACCTGCGGCAACCGCGTTGTGTCCTTGGGCAAGACACTTCACCCTCATTGCCCATGTGGGGCACAGTGACGTTGTGTACTAAGGCATACTGCACATCACTAAGACGTACTGCACGTCAATAGTGCACCTGTCTTCAACCAATGCTAACCCTGCTTGTGTGGAGTTAGTATGTTGGGGAGCTGGCAGTTACTCTCCTCCGCCCGTAAAATGTCGAGGTCATGACTAGCCATTGTGCCGAAATATGTAACCTTAAACACCTATAAATAAAAAATAAATATGAAGGACAAAGCAGTTTTCTCAGGAGAAAATTGAAGGCGAACCAGACTCTTTGAAGGAACTGCCACTCCACTGCTACATCGTTCTTCAGTTTCTTTCATTAAGTACTCGATCGAGATCCATCTGGCAAGGTGGGCAATGTTATGGCGGCGATCACCAGCTGCTTTTGCTTCTTCAGCTGTCGGAAAATAGTGAAACACCCCAAATGCATTTTATATTGATTTAGGTCTATTAAAAATTTTAATCATGTTGCAAGCACCGCTGTTAGCATAATTCTGAGATAATACAGCATACACACCTTCTCCATTTCTGCAAAGAACTCAACAAATGCATTGCCTGGTCTTCCAGGGTTCAAGTGGCAAAGATCCATTATCAAGTTATGATTACCAAGAAAGACTAAGCGCATTTTTTTGGTCGTGGGCAGCAACTGATGTGGCCAAGCCTGAAAATAAGCAATCTGTCATTTGCAGAATGATGTCTCCAGAGGGTGAATTTGCTGATGCTATCCCATACAACAGTGTGCCAGTTTATCCTGTCGGTACCTCTTTGCTGTTTAGGCGTGGGATCTTGATTCAGAATGAGGGTCACAGAGGGTAACTTTAGTGATGCTACCCTTCTATGCAGGGTAGCATCACCAAACCCACCCTCTGGGGTCCTCATTCTGTAGATGACAGTCTGCTTATTTTCAGGCTTGGATGCGTCTCGTGCAAGTTCTCTGTAGATGACATCTGCCAGACCAGGTGGGACTGTATGGAAAAAGAATAAAGTAAAACCAGCATTATACACCGCCTGATAAAACTTTGCGCAGTTTTGTATTCCTTTCTGATATCTCTTTGTGGGTTCAATATTTAAATCACAATGAAATAAATACTGTCAAACCCTATCAATTCATACAGTTATCCCATACATTTGTGTAAGACAACACAAGGTTAACGTACATAGAAGCAACAGTATTTCCACTGTATAGTTATACATGTATTTACATGTAAATATAAATAGGTACTATTAAGTACAGTGGAGCCCACTTAATTGGATATCTCTTAATTGTATATCCCTGTTAATCGAATATAATTTTCAAACACAAAACCATTTACCATACCTTCAGTACAAATTTGATCTGTTAATTGCATATGGGTTGTAGAATGAACTCCTGTTAATTGTATATAAATTTTTGTAATATGTCGAAAATATTACTGTGACATGCACCAAATTCCCCTTATTTATCAACCATTTTGACCTCACTACATCCAATGCAGGCATTTCTTCTACTATATCTTGTCTGACAGAGCTCTGTGAGCTCTGTCAGACAAGATATAATAGAATAAATGCTCAGTTTACCTCCAGAACACAGGAAACTGACCCAATCCCTGTTAATTGTACACTCCTGTTAATTGAAAAAATTTTCACTGGCAAAATGGATATTCAAATTAAGAGAATTCTACTGTACCATGTTTTTCCTTTTCCTGAGGCTATGTTGCCTGGTCAATCTCGAAAAAGCTTTTGTTGATATCGAGTATTATACTCCTTGAAATGCTTCTTTGCATCTTCGGAAGACATGAATTGGCCTCTGTCATCATCTCATCCTTTTTGTGATTTTCTTCCACTTCCACTTGAACAAGACAAACTGAGGTGACTATACTGCCACTGGGACATATTTGTACAAGTCCACTAATACAGAAAGCTGGAGTCCTTCATAAAACCTGAATTAACCAAAAAACGCCACAATGAACATGTTTTGAAATGAATGTCTACAAACATACTGGTACAAATTAATCTCAATGCTTCTTCAATAATGACAAATCTAACATGATATCTTCATCCTCTCAGTGACTGAAGGGAAGAAAGTGCAGGAAAGTGAAAAATCACTCCTTATTTTCGTTTTGCGAGAGTGAAAATTTCAGGAGAGTGATTTTACATATCCAAAACTGCTCTGATTATTAATAGTTTTGGGGGCGCGGTGGCTCAGTAGGTAGAGGTGCAGACTGCAAGCCTAGAGGTCCTCGGTTCGAATCCCACCTGCGGCAATCGCGTTGTGTCCTTGGGCAAGACAATTCACCCCCATTGCCCACGTGGGGGCACGGTGACGCTGTATACTAAGGCGTACTGCACATCGATGGTGCACCCGTCTTCAACCAATGCTAACCCTGTTTGTGTGGAGTTAGTATGTTGGGGAGCTGACAGTTGCTCGGTGGTTCTCTCCGGGTACTGTGGCTTCCTCCACCCATAAAACTGTCGAGGTCATGATTAGCCATTGTGCAGAAATATGTGACCTTAAACACCAATAAATAAATAAATCAATATTAATAGTTTATAAATGATTTTTCCAAAAAAAAAAAAAAATTCATCTAAATTTAACTAAGAAATCAGTAGTCAAAAAGTCCAATCAATTTACCAGGGAAAGAGATGTGCCTAAGTTATTCTTATTTCATTGGAAAGAGGTTTTGTGTCCTGGGTAGGAATATCACCAGCAACATGCAAGGAGTTAATAACTTGCAGAAGGGAGTGATTGTTTTTGTATGTGCATTTCAATAAAAAAATGAACTTCATTTTAGTTCAACATGACAACATCAGGACTGAGCTATTGGGATGGGTTGTGATCCATCATATGTCCATATGTACGTACGTCTTTCCATCCACAATTCCTTTAGCACACCCTGCAGGCTGCAGCTCTCACCCATTCAATCCTAAATTTTATATGTAGCTTTGGGGCAATATCTAGATGGGATCTATCAAATTTTTCCAAATTTCAATAAAAAATATGCCCGGCAGTGGCCATCTTAGATTTGGCATATAATTTGTCAACAATTCCATTAGCATTCAAATTTCATATGTGGCTTTGGCGTGATGTCTAGATGGGAGCTACTGAATTTTTTTGAAAAACATGGCTGCCAGCAGCTATCTTGGATTTGGATATAAACTGTCCCAACAATTCCTTTAGCATACCGTACAGGTCGTGGCTCTAACCCAGTCAGTCCGATATGTGGCTTTGGGGCAATATCTAGATGGAAGCTATCAAATTTTTCCCAAATTCATTGAAAAACATGGCCGTCAGTGGGCATCTTAGATTTGGCATATAATTTGTCAGCATTTCCATTAGCACATCCTACAGGCTGCATCTCTTGCCCGGACATTTTCAAATGTCATATGTAGCTTTGGTGTGATGTTTAGATGGGAGTTATAAAATTTTTCTGAATTTTGTTGAAAAACCTGGCTGGCAGTGGCCATCTTGGATTTGGCATATGAATTGTCAACAATTCCATTAGCAGACTATGCAGGCCACACTTCTCGCCCCATCTTTTTCGAAATTTCATATGTAGCTTTGGTGTAATGTCTAGATGGGAGCTATCAAATTTTTCTCTGAATTTTGTTGAAAAACATGGCTGGCAGAGGTGATCTTGGATTTGGCATATAAATTGTCAACAATTACATTAGCAGTCCCTACAACTGTACCTCTCACCCGATCTTTTTCGAATTTTGTATGTAACTTTGGTATGATGTCTAGATGGGAGTTATCAAATTTTTCTGCATTCCATTGAAAAAGATGGCCACTACTGGCCATCTTGGATTTGTCATATAAATTGTCTGCAATTCATTAGTACACCCAACAGACCCCCACCCCTCGCCTGATTTTTTTCAGATTTCATATGTAGCTTTGGTGTGATGTCTTTTCTGTAGAAACTTGAGTGAATGATTTGTTATTACTGGATCATTCTATTTAGTTCAGTCCCTTCTTGTACAAGTTGAGCTGCAATGTCATTGACACTTTCATTAACAATGCTGTACTTTGTTGACAGTTACAATATGCTTCTAAAAAGATATATATCAACTGTGTTTGTTATTATTAATACCCAGGTAGGAGAAATAAGTGGGTGTGAGGTGCTCAAGGGGTGAGAGTGGTAAAAATTACATTGAATTTATTAAAATCCTATAAAGATATTTTAATGTTGCCTTCTTCTTAGTTATAATGCCTATCAAAGATTTATACATATAAATCCACCTTAGGAGAAATAAGTGGGTGTGAGGTGCTCAAGGGGTGAGAGTGGTAAAAATTACATTGAATTTATTAAAATCCTATAAAGATATTTTAATGTTGCCTTCTTCTTAGTTATAATGCCTATCAAAGATTTATACAGATAAATCCACCTATCATCCATTATAATATTTTTTTACAGACAAAAAAAAATCTACTTCGCACAGAACAAATGTGTGTTAGGATAGCTTTCAGAACTAAAACTAGGAAAATCCCCTTGGGAAGAAATATGCAGTTATTTCCCTTTCATCAGTACTGACAATAGGAGCACTCACAGTTATTGATCAAATGTAGATGGACATTTTACTTCGTTTTCTTTTAATTTTTGTTTGAGTAGGGGTTTACACATACTGAGCTTTATTTTGTATTGATGACAGCGTTATGCCAAAGAAATGAATAATTAATTATGTTGTTGAACTTGTTCAAGTGTCGATCCTAACCAAGTATGATGACCATTCACTGCCCTACAAAGTTCTACATCCAACTTTATTGGACCTTGCGACCTACTTGTGAAGTGTTTCATCTGACACACCATTGCACCATGACTGACTTTCTGTGCAAAAAAAATGAATTTACGGCATCATTCAACACAGAAGAATAAATGAACAAAGTAAAGAACAGCACATATTTTCTGGGGTTTTTATTTAGGATAGATATTTTGGTGAAAATTGGGGTCGCAACTTATACATGGGAATGACTTACACATGGTTCTTTTTTTATTCATAGATAAAGATACTGACATGCCCGATTGTTTGTATATCAGCTTTTTTATTCTCTTTACTCTAAATGCAATTATTGTATTTCCCAACCAAGTACAGGTATTTTTCATTTTCAGAGATTTGATATATATTGCCAGTTAATGTTTTTGGCATTATATTTCATTTTCGAAGTTTTGATCCTGTCCGGTTCTTGAAATACAATGAATAGCCTTTAAGAACACATTTTTATTAATGAACAGAATTTTATTAACCCTTTACCCAACGTAACGGCCAAAACCGGCCAGCACTATTCACAAAAATCGCCAATTAATTTTCATTATTTTTTTCATTTTTTATCTCAGAAACATAGGTTATGACCCCTCTTTGGAACGAGCTCTGCGAGCTCGTTCCAATGAGGGGTCATAACCTATGTTTTTGAGATAAAAAATGAAAAAAATTGGTTATTCAAGAATTTTATTTGCAAGTGTCGTCTGCTTTTCATGCTAGGTAAAGGGTTAATGAACAGAATTTGAGATTCAGATTGTCATGATCAATGAGTTAATGATTCATTCATCAGAGCAGCTTGATAATTCACTGTAACTGGAGTCAATACCACTGGAATCACCACTATCATATGAGTTCATATTTACGTCATTACGTTCACCCTCGCACCTCTTTCGAAGAAGGTCATCCTCGAAAGTTTCCGCCCTAACTGTTCTGCACTTGCTCCTAAATATATCCTTTGCGTGGTTAGTAGCTCATCCTTATCACGCTGGCTCTAAACATTGTGGTTTGCTTTGATAACAATTAGATCTTCCATTATCTTGTGTGACAAATTTAACCTACAATAAGACAGCATACTTGTTAGAATGCTAAACCCTCTCTCAGCTGCTCTGTTACTTGTACTAAGGCACATTATGTATTCAACCAATAGGCAAACATTTCGGAATTCTGTTCTGCAGAACTGGAAAAAACATCCACAAATCTGCAGGGTCATTTTGATTCGCATTCAGAAGATTTTTGTATTAATAAGAAGCAGTGCTTTTGAGCTGTTTCCCTTCAAGTCCAAAAGCAGCTGCATCAACATTATGACTGGACAGTGGTGTAATAAAATGTTCAGACACAGTCTGTAAGGGTTTTATTTCAGCGGTAACATCAGAGGTCCAATTGACAGGACTGAGCCATAGCATGTTTGAGAATATACTGGCATTGAATGAAGTGAATCGCTCTGTAATACAGGTTTTTATATCGCCCACAATATTTTCTTTCCATGTGTTGACAAATTCCACAAGTGAAATTGAATTTGTGTCAGTCTATCATATGTCAATGTCTTGACAAATTCCACAAGTGAAGTTGTATTTGTGTCAGTCTATCGTATGTCACATTAACATATTCCCTATTCTCAAGCTTACGTCTCACATGACCGATCTTTGGAAGGGTACAAGAAATTTCTGAATTAGCTTCATTAACACTGAATGTTATGAAACGTTTTTCGTTTTTTCTTGTCAAAAATCTGCAGCTTATCAATCGAAAACACAGAATCTGATAATGCTTGGAGCTCCATTTCAGAGTTATTTACATTTTATTAAAACCATGTCAGCTAAATGCTTAAAATGTGCCCCAATAGCCTCATTTATATACACCTCTAATACAGTAGACTTGCTTTTAAAAAATGCATCAGGGAGTAGGCCTGTCCGATATTAGACGGAAGACATGTACTGCCTTGACATTACAAAAGCAGCAAACAATTTTAAATGCACTTTTGTATGCCAGAACACTGGAAATGTGTTCTAAGAGCCTTCTTTTTCAAAATTTTCCTGGAGTGAGGGGCATGCCCCCCCAGCTTCATGACAGAATCCTTGGATAGTATTGCCCTCCACACCCTCCCACCCCCCACCCCACTTTAATTGGGCTTCCGCTGCCCCTGTATCAATTTGATAGGGTTACAGAAATGAGATATATTTGAGAAAAACAATGGTATTTTCTTCACTGGCATTGCCGATATAAAACTAGATGCAAATTAAGACTGAATGCTGCCATAGGGTTTGACAACCTAGACAGGGCTGTAGTCAAAAACTGTTACATGTATTTATTGCTTAATAGATTTAGTCAACTTATTTTAACTGGTTGAGTTCTAGAAGCCATTATCAGGGCTTTCCAAATTTTATTTATTTATTTATGGTTTTTTAACGGCAAGGGTCATATCATGTCGGTGACAGTTTTATGGGTGGAAGAAGCCGGAGTACCTGGAGAGAACCACCGAGCAACGACGAGCAGCTCTCCAACATCGGAACTCTGCACCACAGCACAGGCAGGGTTAGATTGGTTGAAGATCTGCACACCATCGACGTGCAGTATGCCTTAGTACACAGCATCATTGTGCCCCCATGAAGGCAATCAGGGTTAAGTGCCTTGCCCAAGGGCACAATGCGGGAGCACGAATCAGGCTTTCCAAAAATGAGTGTACCAGAGCAAAAGCCAACATTTTCCTTGCTCATGTTTCATATTCAGTTAAACGCAAATATATTTTATTTATATAAACTTGTTTTCTCACAAATTATAGAATGAGTGCCCATGGGCACTCTCAATAATTTGTAATAAAAACTTTTTTATTAACTCTACCCAACATAATGGTTAAAACCGGCCAGCGCTATTCACAAAAATTACCAATCAATTTTCATTATTTTTTTCATTTTTGTCTCAAAACCATAACTTATGACCCCTCATTGAAACGAGCTTGTTGGGCTCGTTCCAATGAGGGGTCATAAGCTTTGTTTTTGATGCAAAAAATGAAAATATTTTGTTATTCAGGAATTTTGTTTGCGAGTGTCATCTGCTTTTCGTGTTAGGCAATTAACAAATTCAAACCACCAAAAATAAGGTAGTCCTCTACCAGTTAATATTAAAAACATGCAGCCTTTAAAACATTAAACCTGAATGATCTACATTGTAAATATCTTGACCTCCTATATCTGTCATCCGATTAGCTTCCACTCATCTGACATCTGTATTCAATTGATTGTGAAACTGAATAAAATCAAAGCTAAAAAAACTTAATAATAAAACTTAAATATGCAGAACTATAAACGTGCAAATAAAAACAATCAAAATATCTATTTGGATACGAACCAAACTTAAAACATAAAACACACAAAATACTTTCCAGTTTTTTCGATTGATTTGTTTTGTTGAAAGAAATATCAAATATAAAGTACCTCAACCGCTGCATGTTGTTAGTGAAGCTCTGTTCAAAATGCAACTTCTCATCCACAGACACCTTAACCACTCTCCTTGATGGCGTCATCTGATTTTGCATAGCTCGCATCAGTGTCTCTTGCAGGTGCTCTATATATTTGGCTGTTGCATTTTCTGACCCAGGCCTCACAGGATCTTCCACGCTCTGGTTCCTCTGGATTTCTTTGTTCTTTTCTTCCAAGATACTTCTGTAAGCCTCAATGCAAGCAGCTTCACTTCTTCATACAGCTTTAACCAAGCAGCAGACGATTTCATGATCGTTTGCATGAGAATGTTATAAAGTGCCTAGAGGAAGAAAGAGACAAAAAATACCAAACAAATGTTGACACCAAATGCTGACACAACATTCTGATATAACATGCTTGTTTGTTATGCCCCCCGACTTAAGTCAGGTGGCATATAGTGATTGAAGTGCGTGTGTGTCCGAGCCAATAACTCCCAAACCCTTAGGGCCACAGTCATCAAACTTCACAATTATAAAGGACCAAGGGAGGATGTGTCACACACCACAGCCAGGTTCGTACCTTCAAGGTCAAGGTCACATTTCAAGGTCACACTAAAAATCAGTCAATATTCGTGTCTCAGCCATAACTCAGAAACGAATCATAGTACAATTGTTAAACTTTTTACAAATGTTAAGGACAGTCAGAAGGTGTGTCGCATATAATAGTTTTTGCCGCATCTGCAAGGTGAAGGTCACAATTGACCTTCATATGTTCAGGGTCACAAATCGTGTCTCAAGCATAACTCCAAAACTATTAGGGCTACAATCATCTAACTTCGCTCAGTTATAAAGGACAACGGGTGGATGTGTCACACACCACAGCCAGGTCCGTAATGTTAAGGTGGGGGAGGGGGGAGATGTGTTACCTTAGTAACATTTTTCTTGTTTGATTGAGGTTTTATGTCGTTTTCAACAACTATGGCTATATCCTGTTGTTGTTAGTTCCCAAGATGAAGATGGAGTTAATTAAGTAGATCTACTGGATGGCAAAGTAACCCACCAGCCACAGACGAGGAACTAACAAGCTCATCCACACAGATATCTCAATATCCCGATGGAGCAAATTCCTCAGAATTTGATACATCAGTAGCTTGAGACGTGTATGTGAACAGCCAGGTGATTGCAGCTGTGCATTAACAACCTGGCTACCAAAGGTGGGCCTATTATTTCCGAGCACCACACAGAAGTGGGGTGGGGATATAGCTCAAATTAGATTGTACATGTAAATTACATGGGTATGACTGAAGTTTGGAGGATGCCAGACGTCTTTCCTTTGTTTTCTTATTCTTATTCCTTTAGTCGTCTCTGTCCTTGAACTTGTCAAAGATTTCTGGAACTGGTGTGAAAGACCTCACTCGAGACACATCCTTTATTGTGGCATGATCATTAATGATGTACCAAAGCGCATTTAGAATTATCTGAAATGAATGAATTCCTTAATTTTAGATGCATTTTCAAATATAAAATATTAGACTGCATTGTTAACCCTTTACCCAACGTGACAGCCAAAACTGGCCAGTGCTATTCACAAAAATCGACAATTAATTTTCATTATTTGTTCATTTTTTGTCTCTAAAACATAGGTTATGACCCCTCTTTGGAACGATCTCATTGAGACAAAAATGAAAAAAATTAGTTATTCAAGAATTTTTTTTGCAAGTGTCGTCTGCTTTTCATGTTAGGTAAAGGATTAATACGATCTGATGCTGCATCTACTTCTCTTTTTGTCTTACATCCTGTAGTGATGATCTCCATCTACAAGATATGGTAATGTGGTCTATCTGATTCTCTACATTCCCAGCTGGTGATACCCAAGTTGCTTTGGGAAGGCTTTGTGTGGAAAGTACATCATTCCAATAGCAAGGTTGTTAACTGCATTCATAGTTCCTTGTCCATGTGGTCCCATCTCTCTCTCTCTCTCTCTCTCTCTCTCTCTCTCTCTCTTCCTTCTCTTTCTGATCCCATCTTGGCATTAAAATCGCCCATGATCATCAGGATGTCACGTTTTGGCACCTTGTCTATGGTGGGTTGTAAAGAATTATAGAAATCTACCTTTTCTTCATCTGTCTCATTTGTGGGAGTGTAAACTTGTATGATGGTGGTCTTCTGGAATCGAGTGTTAAATCTTGCCATGATAATCCTAGCTGAAACAGGATTGAATTCCAGAAGTGATCTTCTTGACATCTTAGTAAGAATCCCACTCCCTTCTCACGTGATCATCTTTTTATTACATGCCTATTCTATGTAATTCCCATCTGCTGCAAACTAAACCAAAGAAGAAAATGAAAATCTGTTCCGCATATACGTGCAGAACGGAAATCGTTAACAGACTATTTTTAAATAGAAGCGAAATTTCACTGGAATTTTCTACAAATCGTGCAATGCAATTACAATTTGAATCACTACCAATAGCTGAAAACGGTCCCCTCAGTTCCAATGTCTTTTATTTGCCAGTAACACATTGGAACTCCAGGGATGAAATGGTAACACAGGTTCCCCTCAGAAATATTGTTGGCGATAAAGTGTGTTCTTTGTGTTGATAATAATTTTCATTATTTTTTTCATTTTTTCTCAAAAACAGGTTATGACCCATCATTGGAACGAGCTAATCAAGCTCATTCCAACGAGGGGTCATAACCTATGCTTTTGAGAGAAAAAATATAAAAAACTAGTTATTCAAGATTTTTTTTTGCAAGTGTCGTCTGCTTTTCGTGTTAGGTAAAGGATTAACAAGCGCATGACTGATACATAAAGGCAAAATATCATCTGAGTTTTTTGTCGTATGTAAAAAAAGGCTTTTTATGTTGTTTCTCTTTACTTTTTTTTTTTTCCTGTCTTTAATCCTAACATTTTTCTGAAGCTTTGACAAACAATCTCGAAAGTGATGTCTTGCTACAAGAGTAACATATTTATCTTTGAATATTGTGGCTATGATTCGCTGGTAAAGAATTTTGTCTTCTGTTTTCAGGAATGCAAAGTAGAATATAGTCAATTCATCAAGCAGTCATTGAGTACTCAAACTTACATCATACACTGAGAGCCATATATGGCCAACATACACTGACAAACCTTATACACCGAGAGCCATATATGGCCAACATACTCTGGCAAAGAGTACTTCATTCCATGTGATATCTGCCAATACTTCAAACTGATCAACCGACCATTTAAAATCAGTGTGTAGGTCACTTAACTGGTAGAGTGCTAAATTATTTTTGGTCCTTAAAATTTTTTTGTGCATCTTTGCCTTGTTACAATTTATGGGAGAGTGCCAATATAAATTGTAACAGGGCATATCTTTACAGATAAAATAATATCACTTCAAATGTAATATCAAGCACATCCACAGAGTGTGAAGCCTTTAAATTGCAGTACTGTCATTTCAGAATAAAGCCCAAATATGGGCTTCCAGCACTCTACCAGGTCTTCAACCTATCCTTCAGAGGGACTGCAAAATTTTCTGGTAGAATTATGCAGGTGATGGTCAGGCCTGGCATTTTCAGGAGAGCGATTTATTCGCTCGTCTACTGCTCACTTTAACCCTTTACCTAACCTGAAAAGCAGACGACACTTGCAAACAAAATTCTTGAATAACTAATTTTTTTCATTTTTTTTCTCAGAAACATTGGTTATGACCCCTCATTGGAACGAGCTCGTTGATCTTGTTCCAATGAGGAGTCATAACCTATGTTTTTGAGACAAAAAATGAAAAAATAATAAAAATTAATTGGCGATTTTTGTGAATAGCGCTGGCTAGTTTTGGCCGTTATGTTGGGTAAAGGGTAAAAACAATTAAGGAGGGCAAAAACTAGCTCTCCTGACCTTAGAAAATAATGATTAGCATAACTATTTATTTATTTATTAGTCGAGTTGTGACGAAGTCAAACTCGACTTATAGTTTGGTGAATGGCGGGCGGGCGTAAACAATTGGTTTCCGGATGATAACTTGATAGTGGTTCAACTCACATTCATTAAACTTCATACGTAGGTTGGTCTTGGGGGGAGGAAGAACCCTATTGATTTTGGACATGCTACGTCAAAGGTCAAGGTCACGGTGACCTTGAACATAGTAAATCTTAAACAATTGGTTTCCGGATGATAACTTGATAATGGTTCAACTCACATTCATGAAACTTCATAGGTAGATTGGCCTTGGTGAGGGGAAGAACCCTATTGATTTTGGACTCGCTACGTCAAAGGTCAAGGTCAACATGACCTTGAACATAGTAAATCACAACAATTCCTTTCTGGATGATAACTTGATAGTAGTTCAACCTACATTCATGAAACTTCATAGGTGGGTTGGCCTTGGTGCGAGGAAGAACTCTGTTGATCTTGGACTCACCAGATCAAAGGTCAAGGTCACAGTGATCTTTAACATAGTATATCGCAACAATTGGTTTCCGGATGATAACTTGATAGTGGTTCAACCTAGAGTCATGAAACTTCAAAGGTGTGTTGGCCTTGGTGCGAGGAAGAACCCTATTGATCTTGGACTCACCAGGTCAAAGGTCAAGGTCACAGTGACCTTGAACATAGTATATCGCAACAATTGGTTTCCGGATGATAACTTGATAGTGGTTCAACCTAGAGTCATGAAACTTTACAGGCGTGTTGGCCTTGGTGCGAGGAAGAACCCTATTGATGTTGGACTCACCAGGTCAAAGGTCAAGGTCACAGTGACCTTGAACATAGTATATCGCAACAATTGGTTTCCGGATGAGAACTTGATAGTGGTTCAACCTAAAGTCATGAAACTTCATAGGTGTGTTGGCCTTGGTGCGAGGAACTGTTGTCACAACTCGACATTGGATCGGTGATCCTGAGCGGCATTTTTTATTTATTTATTTATTCATTTATTTATTTATTGGTGTTTAAGGTCACATATTTCCTCATGATGGCTAATCATGACCACAACAGTTTTACGGGTAGAGAAAGCCGGAGTACCCGGAGAGAATCACCGAGCAACAGTGAGCAACTGTCAGCTCCCCAACATACTAACTTCACACAAGCAGGGTTAGCATTGGTTGAAGACGGGTGCACCATCGACGTGCTGTATGCCTTAGTACACGTCACTGTTCCCCCACATGGACAATGGGGGTGGAGTGTCTTGGCCCAAGGACACAACGCGGGTGCTGCAGGTAGAATTTCGAACCGAGAACCTCTCGGCTTGCAGCCTGCACCTCTACCTACTCGGCCATCGTGTCCCCAATTAGCATAACAACCTATTCCTAAAACCTACATCTTTTCAGATCTCTGCTATGTTTGTGGTCTCCGTAAGACTGTCACACTGCCCCTCACACACCTCCAGGTCTTTCCGAGGCCTGGGGGTGTGGGAGGGGCAGAGTAGCCAACACAGAGAGACTACCCCCTGGTTAGCAGCACCAAATAAAATGTTCAAAGCCAACTAGGCATAATTCATTAATAGTAAAACTTCATTTTGCCACTTTTAGCTTTTGTAAGCTTGAGGAGAGCTAATCACTCCCCTAGGACATGCAAGGAGAGCAATTTTTAGCCCTCCTACATTTTTATACGCCCGTTTGAAAAACGGGACGTATTATAATATGGCGTTGTCCATCCGTCTGTCCGTCCGTCCGTTTGGTTTCCGAACAATAACTTTAGTATTTGTTTTCCGATCAGCTCCAAATGTGGTATGTGGTTTAATCACAACAAAATACAGGTCAAGTTCGAATATGGGGTCGGTCCGAACATTTTTCGCCTGAATTATGGCCCCAGTTGGACTTAGAATTCGTCAAATATTTGGTTTCCGGATGATAACTTTAGTATTTGTTTTCCGATCGGCTCCAAGTGTGGTATGTGGTTTAATCACAACAAAATACAGGTCAAGTTCGAATATGGGGTCGGTCCGAACATTTTTCGCCTGAATTATGGCCCCAGTTGGACTTAGAATTCGTCAAATATTTGGTTTCTGGATGATAACTTTAGTATTTGTTTTCCGATCGGCTCCAAATTTGGTATGTGGTTTAATCACAACAAAATACAGATCAAGTTCGAATATGGGGTCGGTCCGAAAATTTTTCGCCTGAATTATGGCCCCTGTTGGACTTAGAATTCGTCAAATATTTGGTTTCCGGATGATAACTTTAGTATTTGTTTTCCGATCGGCTCCAAATTTGGTATGTGGTTTAATCACAACAAAATACAGGTCAAGTTCGAATATGGGGTCAGTCTGAACAATTTTTGCCTGAATTATGGCCCCTGTTGGACTTAGAATTCGTCAAATATTTGGTTTCTGGATGATAACTTGAGTATTTGTTTTCCGATCGGCTCCAAACTTGGTATGTGGTTTAATCACAACAAAATACAGGTCAAGTTCGAATATGGGGTCGGTCTGAACAATTTTTGCCTGAATTATGGCCCCTGTTGGACTTAGAATTCTTCGTCAAATATTTGGTTTCTGGATGATAACTTTAGTATTTGTTTTTCGATTGGCTTCAAACTTGTTAGTCTTTTTCTCAAATGACTGAAAAATTTAGTCATTTCACAAAATCACTGATTTCAAAATCTGACCGTAACATATATATATATGCCAGTATAAATTTCTCGCACTCTAAAAAAATTGCAAATGTGTTAAAATGGTACAATTTGAACAGTTCACGGGCGTACGATGCAATGTCCAGCGGTGCTCTTGTTAAGAATGCCACCATCATGTCACCATCCACTTCCAGTTAATGGGGTGCTTTCTCATTTCGACTTTTTGTTTCCATGCCTGCATTACTGTGCACAAGTTCATTTAAACAGATGTGAAATTAGACTAATTTAAGGGAGACGACTATCAAAAGCTACTAGCTTACTGTCGAATTCCATCTCTACGATCTGTGTCTACGTTTTTGTACTTGTTCCATTGTACACGATTAATTTAAATCACTTTTATTTTTTCAGGTTTTTGTGTTCCATATGATGTAACCATGTAACATATTCATTTCAATAAAATATTGTTTAAACTAAATTAGACTAAGGTATTTCATTCTCCTTGAAAACACAAGTTTATCATAAAGAGACTGTATTTCATTCTCCTTGAAAACACAAGTTTATCATAAAGAGACTAAGTGCTCACTGATGCTAATCAGCTATGCTTATTGATTTCATGTGCTGGATTACCAGTGTTCAAGCAGTTGGCTGCCAGTTTAGCCAATTGCACTAAAAATTTTGATTTGGCACCAAAAACGTTTTGCTGACTAAAATTTTGGCACCAAAAAAGGTTTCGTTCAATTTTGAAGGAAGAGTGCGAGCAATGACAAAACAAAAATAATTGTTAATTACAGTAATTACCCAACGTAACGGCCAGAACCGGCCAGCGCTATTCACAAAAATCACCAATTAATTTTCATTATTTTTTCACTTTTTGTCTCAAAAACATGGGTTATGACACCTCTTTGGAACGAGCTCATCGTTCCAATGAAGGAGGGGTCATGACCTATGTTTTGAGACAAAAAATTAGTTATTAAAAAATTTTATTTGCAAGTGTCGTCTGCTTTTCATGTAAGGTAAAGGGTTAAATGAAAATAGTATTTTATTTATATGAACTTGTTTTATCACAAATTATTGAAGAGTGCCTGTGGGCACTCTTCAATAATTTGTAACAAAACAAATTTTGATTAATAAATTCAGACCACCAAAAATAATGTAGCCCTCAACCAGTTAACAGTAATCAGTCGATTAATGTTATTATCCAAGTGCTGCAATAACAGATATATGTATCAACAACAATCAGCCTGAAAATTAATTGAATCAGATATAACGTAGGAGACTGCCCTTTTCGCCCACCGATGATTTCGTCATAACATTCGAGTTCTGTCAGGTTTTTGTCTGTGACCAATTGTCTGTTCACTTTGAAATACTTGCCAGTTCATTGTTTAAAACTCAATCAATTTATTTGGATCAGACAGTGAAGTACACATCCTCCTCTCCCATTAGCTTTTTGGCACCAAAACACTTTGGCACTAAAATATCCAGAATAGCTAAAAATGTGGCACCAGACAAGTTTTGGCCAGTGTGAACACTGTGGATTAGAACTGTCTTCTGTGCAGGGGAATAATAGCCTGTCAGCACTATTAATACTTGTAGCTTATTTTCACTAGTAGCCTCAAAAGAAAATTTGTATTTTTGTAAATCTCTGGTTAGTGAAGAATTATATGTTTCTGCCATGCCATAATTCATTTTAATCACTGCAGATGTCCAATCTGCAAGAGCTTTATCCAACTCTCCAATGACAGGTGCCATTTTAAATGTAGGGATTCATTTCAGTATCTAAGGGGAGGGGGGGGGGGGGGGTGTTATGGGACCCTTTCCCAATGACCTTTGGGCATGATTTGTCTCAATTCTTAACTCCAAATCATTGGTTTTCTGAAGCCTTATGACCACGCAGTTTAGGACACCAATTGTACTTTAACTGGTAGAGTGCTAAGTTATTTTTGTTTATCAAAATTTGTTCACATGTGTTTGCCTTGTTACAATTTATGGGAGAGTGCCAGGAGGCACTCCCCCACAAATTGTAACAAGGCAAACCCATATAGACTTAAGTAATTTCACATTTAAGATAATCCACAGAATATGACCCATTTAGGCTGAGGTACGTGGTCTTCATATTAAGGCCCTGATAATGGCTTCTAGCATTCACCAGTTAAATTTAAATTGCTTGCTTGATGAAGTCTCTAAAATTCAAAGGCAAATGAAAAGTTCTTTAATAGTATGAGAACAGTTTAATAGAGACACCCTGAACATGATTTCAGGTGACTGTTTGTTATAAAACTTACTTGTAGTATGCAAGCAGTTGCTTAGGTGTCGGTCTTAATGTTCTCTGCTCAATTCGAATGTAAAATTTTGTAGTCTTTGTATGTTTTTTCCCCTCCAAAACAAATTCCCAATTGGAGCCCCATGACACAAATTTTATCAATGACATGGACCCTGGACCCTTTCCCAAAGAGGGCAGAACCCCTGGTTGTCTTCATTCTCTAACTCGCAACCCATCTGATTTGAAGATAAGGTGAGCGGCAAATGCCTACTTACAAAAATCTTGATAAACGAAGGGATTTGATAAAAAAATGTTCAATAAATCTAATGGAAGCCTACCAAGTTTTATTTAACCCTTATGGGCTGGGTAATTTCCAGAATTTTTACTGTATGCCACACCAAGTCAAGCAGCTTAGCAGTGAATTTTAGCAAAGTCTTGGCTGCCTCAACCGGCAGCCAAGACTTAACCCTCTTTTTGATTGTTTGTTCAAGTTCCTGTTCTGGGACAGAGTCAGATAAAGAACAGTGATGTGTAACAGCTCCCAATCGATGGTATTTAAAAAAAATGCATCTTCTTCCGTGAGAACGTCAGTTGCTCTGCTGTTATTTTCAAAACAAAAGACCTGAAAAATAGAGCCTGGGGATTTCCACAAGTAGTGAACTACTGGGTACATGTGTGAGCAGAGTTGGCTCTTATGTATATGTTAAGCCTTGGTTGTGAACTGCCCATTTCATGAAATGAACAGACCCATTGCTCATTTCATTTCATAAGGATAGCCACATCTCCCATTTCTTGAACTGGGTAGAGGTTATTATGAAATTAGAAATTTCGTTCTCAAATATAGTTGACTGGTTACCACCATAAAGTATTTATTAACCCTTTACCCAACGCAGGCGATACAAAATTTATTATTTTAAATATAATTTTTTTACATTTTTCAAAAAATTTCAACAAAACCATATCATGTGACCCCTCATTGGAACGAGCTCAATGAGCTCGTTCCAATGACGGGGTCACATGATATGGTTTTGTTGAAATAATTTGAAAAATTTAATTTGTTCAACTGCTCAATTTGCATATTACGCGGGCAGATGCAGGTGATTCATTAGGGAAAGGGTTAACTGGTGGAGTGCTAATTTATTTGTAGATTTTTTTCAAAGATGCTATATATACTACAAGCAAGGGGAGCCTTAATTTGGCAAAATTTTGTTCATAAAAAATCGTTTGTTGAATTTTAAAATTCACCGAGAAATTGACACCACCTGTGTGACAGCTAGTACCAAGCATTATTTGATAAGAGTTTGTTTGGTTTGGAGTTGTAAATTAGTCTAAGGGTAGCAAAAAGGGGGTACCTGTTGATTACTTCTGCATCTTCGGAAATATGGTATATGCCTTTGTTATCATAAGTTTAGGTAGTTGTATAGTCAAGAACTTTGAATTTGGTACTGGAAAATTTTTAATGAAACCAGCTGTGGACACTGGAAATATACTGGAAAAGTACTGGAATTTCAACCAAGTTTGAGTGTACGAAACCTGTGGAAAGTGTTCAACATACCTTTGAACTTTTTTTTTTTTTGGCCTCAGGTGTATGTGAACCCAGGGTTAAGATTTGTTCTCACTACACTGGTATTACCTTCCTTTTTTTAAGATCTTTTAACCCTTTACCCAACGTATCTGTCAAAACCGGCCAATGCTATTCACAAAAATCGCCAATTAATTTTTTTTATTTTTTGTCTCAAAAACATAGGTTATGACCCCTCATTGGAATGGGCTCATCAAGCTCATTCCAATGAGGGGTCATAACCAATGTTTTTGAGACAAAAAATGAAAAAATTTAGTTATTCAAGAATTTTGTTTGCAAGTGTCGTCTGCTTTTCATGTTAGGTAAAGGGTTAAGCATTTTAGGTGTTTTCAGAATTATCTCTTAACCCTTTACCCAATGTATATACGATATCAAAATTTCAACAAAAACAAATACCATCGCCAAACTCGTTCCAATGAGGGGATCACATGATACGGTTTCGTTTTTTAAAAAAATTGTTTAAAACTGCTTGATTTGTAAATTATGTGGGCAGATGCAGCCATTTAGTTAAGTAACCTTTGACCCTTTACCCAACATTCATAATACCCAAATTTATTATTTTATGTATTTATTTTTTCAAATTTTAAAAAAAAATTCAACAATATCAAGCTAGTAAAGCTTGTTCCAATAAGGGTCCTATTATATGGTGTTTAAATGGTTTTTCAAACTGCTGATTTTGTTTATTTTACAGTCCTATGCAACCAATTTGTAAGGTGACGGGTTAACCATTTCAACATTGAGCTTCAGAATGATGTCGGCCTAATGAATATAATTTACAACAAAGGGGGAAAATTCATTTTGTATTGAAAAGTTGGTTCTGTAACTATTTAACCATACAGCTCTATATGACTGTAAGATTGACCCTTATGATCCCAGACAGCTATAAGCAGCCCTTCAATATTGCATCGCAAAAGTGTCCCAAGTGTACTCTACCATACAGACTCTATTGATCAGGCTTGTCATTATCAGAATTGCAGGAGGGCCATAATGGTCCACCTAAAATGGGTCCATTTTTGAGTTCTTGAGATGACACGAATTTAGGTGAGCTTTGCCGATCCTGTGACCAGTAATGTCTCACAAATCAAACAGTTTACCTTGGGCACCGGCAAGAAATTTGGTGAAAAACACCTCAATGAATAATACATACTGGTAACTATATTGGAAGAATTGTTATTCAATAAAGAAATATTTTGATTTGCTGTTACCTGTATTTCGAAAACAGAACGTTTCCAAAAAACGGTAGTGTGAAAGTGAGAAAGGAAACCTGGAATCAGCTATTCAAAACAGAGCTCTGCACATCAAGGGAGAGTACTCAACACACATGGGTGAATTGACGTGACACATGGCAAATAAAATTAAAACAAAGCTGTTGTGTGGTGAAGCATCCTGCATATTTTTTTTGTATTTAGCTGGATATATTAATTTAATATAAATAGCCTATCACTCAGACTTCTGATACAAATTCAGGGATAAGACTTTATACGTAAAGGAATCCTCACATTGACAAAATGAGTGACATTTTACAGATATGAAACGTTGGTCACTTTGCTCATTTGCATACCGAATTTTATAGGAATGTTTCAAAATTTTGTTTGCGTGTTCTGTGCATAATTCTTGACATTACATGCACAGGCACCTGCTCCTGGCCATTTGATGAAATATAATGCTGAGAAAAAAATCCCCCCTCTCAATTTTAACTGGGGCTGTGTGCCGCAATGTCTCAAGCTCTGTTAACATGTTGGAGCTCATAAATATTTATGGCCCGCGATATTTTGCATGAGGCAATCGTTTATGGTCCGCAGAAATTTTAGTTCAGGTGGGCCACTGCGACCGCGGCTGATCGCCCACCTCAAAATGATAAGCCTGATTGATAGGCTTCATTTATATTGACCGTATTCTTACATTATTATTGGCTGCCTGTACAGGCAGCCAACAATAATGTAGAAACACTGCTAAGACAACTGCAGCTCTCTGTACATGAAAACACAGTAGTTATTAACTTAAAATTAATCTGCAGACATTTCATGTCATCGAATGCTAATACTTGTTTACGCAAAAATATATGCATACTGGGTTGAAATGGTTAGCCCTTTACCTAACATTAAAAGCAGAGGACACTTGCAAAAAAATTTCTTGAATAACTAATTTTTTCATTTTTTATGTGTACCCATACTATATATGGTACACATAATGCCGGCATCCAGGGTGACCATCCGTCGTTCGTCCATCCTTTGTCCGTCCGTCTGTCTGTCTGTCCGGCATCCGTATCCATTTCTTTGGCATTCGATAACTTGAAAAATATTGCTTGGATTGTCAAGTTACTTTATATTTGTGTTCAGATTACTCATGTGCCGAGCTGTATAGTTTTTGGTGTAAATCTGATGATTTGATCCCGAGATATTAACCCTTTATCCTTCAAATTGAAAATTCCTCCAATCCCTTTGGCATTCGATAACTTGAAAAATATTGCCTGGATTGTCAAGTTACTTTATATTTGTGTTCATTTTACTGATGTGCCAAGCTGTATAGTTTTTGGTGTAAATCTGATGATTTGATCCCGAGATATTAACCCTTTATCCTTTAAATTGAAAATTCCTCCAATCCGTTTGGCTTTCGTTAACTTGAAAAATATTACTTGGATTGTCAAGTTACTTTATATTTGTGTTCAGGTTACTGATGTGGCGAGCTGTATAGTTTTTGGTGTAAATCTGTTATTTTGATCCTGAGATATTAACCCTTTACCCTTCAAATTGAAAATTCCTCCGATCCCTTTGGCATTCGATAACTTGAAAAATATTGCTTGGATTGTCAGGTTACTTTATATTTGTGTTCAGGTTACTGATGTGCCGAGCTGTATAGTTTTTGGTGTTAATCTGATAATTTGATCCGGAGATATTAACCCTTTATCTTTCAAATGGAAAATTCCTCCAGTCCCTTTGGCATGAGATAACTCAAAAAAGATCAATCCGATTGTCATGTTTCTTTATATATTTATTCAGGTTACTGATGTGCTGTATAGTTTTTTATGTAAATCTGATCCGGAGATATTAACCCTTTATCCATCAAATTAGACACTCTTCCAATCCATTTCTATATGTACCCATACCTTGTATGGTGTACATAATGTCAGCATCCATGGTGGCCCTCCGTCATACAGCTTTCTATTGGTACACATCTGACGATTTCATCGGCCTATTTTTTTATCACAAAAACATAGGTTATGACCCCTCATTGGAACGAGCTCTATGAGCTTGTTCCAATGAGGGGTCATAACCTATGTTTTTGAGACAAAAAACGAAAAAATAATTAAATTTAATTGCCGTTTTTTTTTTAGAATAGTGCTTGCCAGTTTTGGCTGTTATGTTGGATAAAGGGTTAAGAGACATTCACTATCTGGTAAAGTGATAGCTTAGTTTTGGCAGTGATGGAAGTCTGACGCAGACAGTATTTTTTGTGCCTACAATTTTAATCCTCGCAAGCGAGGTTTTTGGGTAGATTGGTGCACAACTAGTTTCAGCCATTTCAGCATCACAGGTGTCTGGAGTACTCAACACAGCTCCCTTCACAAAGGCTAAACGGAGGTGGCATTAAGCCTACCTTCCATCTTGAACCCTCAAAAAGTAAATTCACCATGTCTAATCAGTCCGGGGTGAGCCAGGCTGTTAATTTTTCCTGTTGGGCCATCACTGAAGTGCCTTGCCTTCCAAAATAATATTATTAATTGTTATGTTGCCTGTAATAATATTATTTCTGTTCTGAATACAGTTATATCTTCCCCCTGGAACCCCAGGAAATGAAGTAGTGCTTGTTTATAGTGGTAAACAAGCTCTGTTTTTATTGGTAGAATGGGGCTGGTAACCAATGCCTGGGGTGGAAATCCTCTAAAATGGGCAATATTGGTATAAACAATTTGCTGGACATCACCTTATATCCATGTTATGGTCATAATTAGCCATTGTGCAGATTTATCTATTTATTTATTCATTGGGGTTTTAACGACACTTTTGACAGCCATTGTCACCTCGTGTTGGACAGTTTTATGGGTGGAGGAATCCAGAGTACCTGGAGAGAACCACTGAACAATGGCAAATAACTATCAAACTCCCCAATGTATTCACTCCACACAAGCAGAGTTAGCATCGGTTGAAGACAAATGCACCATCGACGTGCAGCCTTCATCTCTACCACCACGTTCCCCATTGTGCAGGTTTATGTGACCCCAAACACCAATAAATAAATATCTCTGGTATGTGTTCTCATGAGTTGAATCATGTGAATTTTTAGTGTTGAACAGATTGTATGTTTAGGCCATGCACTGATGTTCGATTATTAGTCACTGTGAGGGGACTATTGGATTGCACTTTGTCCGTCCCTCTGTCCTGTTACCACCAAGACAGAAAATAAGCAGACTGTCATCTGCAAAATGAGGTCCCCAGAGGGTTAATTTAGTGATGCTACCCTGCACAGCATGGTAGCATCACTAAATTTACTCTCGGTGAACCTGAATCAGGAGCTCAAAACTAAACAGAAAGAGGAACCAGAAGATAAATTGGCCCAGTGTAAGAGATAGCATCATCAAATTCACCCTCTGGGGACCTCATTCTGCAAATGTCAGACTGCTTATTTTCAGGCCTGGTTACCACCTGTATCTTGGAGATGCTTTCACGCTTTTGTTTCAAATTTTTACATTTGATGGGACGTTATGTAAAATTGATGCACATAAAAAAAAAAATTCGGAAAAATTCAAGATGGCCAACTGGTGACCATTTTTGTTCCAGTAAAACCACAGAAATATGGGTAACATTGGGACTTGTTAAGTTGTTCCTTTCATATCCATATTTGCTTGGGTGTTATTGAGGAAATATCAATATATTTCACAGTTACCCACCTACTGTGGGGGACGAATGTCTGATCACTGGCAATCGGCATTGCACTTGTTTGAGATGGTAATTGGACGATTAAGATTATCAATTATTTGCAAATTTTGATAGGGAGGTACTTAATTTGGTGAAAAATCCAAATTTTCTCCACATTACCACGGCTCATTTCAATCCGTAATCCATCTATAAATAATATTTTAATGATGCTGGGAAAAAACACTGAACTTGTTTTTTGAGTCAAGTTTAGAGGCTTGTGTTTTTTCTAAAGCCCACTTACAATACACATAATTAATCTTCTGTGTTTTGTCATCAAATACCACCCTTATTATGCCCCTGACCTCCGAAGAAAGATTCGGGGATATCTAGTTGAGACCTACATGTGTCTCTGTCCATCTGTCTGCATAAACGTTTTGGATTGTAATTTCTAAGCCATGAGTCAGATTCGGATCTCCTTTGGTATGCCGATAGAGCTGCATGGCGGAACAGATGTGCACAAGGAATGGGTTCTGTCCAATAGTGATTCCCAGAGTTATTGCCCTTTTTCACTCTTTCAACTTAGAAAATATTTCTCAACCTTTGTATTGCATTCACTGCATGCATGTTGGATTTGAAAACTGCTTATTTGATCAAATCATAATTTTAGGGGTTACTTGTGGATGACTAGACAATGATTCCTTTTGATTTGGTCCAGCTGGCCAATTCAATATGGCCACCATGGCATTATGACCCTGTCAGGAGCATATATCATGCTTCGCATTGCTCATTTTTATATCAATAGGAGCGGTATATTTTATATACCATCGTTTCCAATAACTAGATCGAGTGCCAAAAACAAATGTTTTGATTTTTAGAAACATATATCACTTGAATTTGTCCGCAGGTAGGCCATTATGCAAATGAAATAAAAAAAAAGGGCTTAAACAGCAGTTTTGTGTGACATATTTCAATTTGCAATGAAGACTATTGTAATTGGTCAACATTCCTAGGGAATCCTTCAGGAGAGATGTTCTTGTGACAAAATCGTGACATAACTGAAATTCTATGACTTCAAGTTCATGACCTTCAAGGAGAGATGAAAGATATTCAGCTCCTCTGTGTGTGTTCAATTGATTTTTATGTCATTGCACATATGCAGGTTGGATTGTAATGAAAGTTATGGTCTCAAAGGTTATAGGTAAACCAAATTCAAGTACTTTTGCAGTGCTCTTCGATCTTACCCAACTTGAGATATTATTATACGCTTGTTGCTTGATAAGACCAGTGTGATCAGTCTCGATGTAAGCATTGGCAGACCAGTGAAACACTTTGCATAAGGCATTCAGCTACTGGAATACAATTTTGTTGAATTGGGTATTTTGAGCGATGAAATGCTCATTTTAAATCAATTATAACGTGTAAAACATGCATGCTCAATGTTTTGAGGCAGTTTGAAGTGTCTGCTGTCGTCATCGTTCGATCCCCACTGATTGGCCGATTATACTGCCCGATTCTGATTATCAGTTCAACAATATGAATTTTGACGACCAGTATTGGCTGATCGAGCAAGAAGTTCTGCCTGAAATCCAAGCAGACCTGTTTGTCAATAAGAAACACATGTTCCACAACAGTATATTGGCTTCAATGTATTCCATGGAGAACACACAATTAATAAGTTGGCATTTAGAAGATGTTTGTGAAGCAAAACAGTAAAAAATAGTTCAGGAGAGCAATTGCCAATTTGCCACCCTGGATTTTTTTTTTTTAAAAAGTCAAGCCTGGTGTTTATGATCTTGTACAACAAGCATTTTCTGCTCATGGTAAAATGTCCTTTTTTAGCTCACCTGAGCAAAGCTCAAGGGGATCTTTACTAATCACTTTCTGTCCATCGTCCGTTAGTTGTCGCCCGGGGTAAACTTTACATTATCGACTTCTCACAAACTACTCAACCAAATTGAACCAAATCTGGTGTGCATGTTCCCTATCATATGTCAATTCAAGTTTGTTCTAATAAAGTTGTCACGCCAGCTGGGGGGCACCACAAGGGGCATAACTCTGATAGCACCCATAAAATACAAAAAAAAATCTTCTTCAGATCCAGTGGTCAGAATCTTTTCATATTTGGTATGTAACATCTCTAGGGAGGTCAGATTCAAGTTTGTTCAAATCGAGTTGCTGGGTTAATATTTGGGCTCCCTATGAGAGCCCGAATTTTAACTTAGTGCAATATAAAGTAATTTCTTTAAAAATCTTCTTCAGATCCACCAGTCAGAATCTTTTCATATTTGGTACTCAACATATCCAGGAGGTCAGATTCAAGTTTGTTCAAATTGAGTTGCTGGGTTAATATTTGGGCTCCCTACTGGAGCACAAGTTTAACTTTGTGCAATACGTGGAATATTCTTTAAAAATCGTCTTCTTCAGATCCACCACTCAGAATCCTCTCATATTTGGTCTACATCATCTCTGGAGGAGGGGGGGGGGGCAGATTCAAGTTTGTTCAAATCGAGTTCCTTGGTTAATATTTGGGCTCTCTATGGAAGCCCAAATTTTAACTTAGTGCAATATGAGGAAATTTCTTTAAAAATCTTCTTCAGATCCACTGGTCAGAATCCTCTCATATTTGGAATACATCTCCTCTAGGGGGGGGGGGGGGGGGGGGGCTAGATTCAATTTTGTTCAAATTGAGTTACTCGGTTAATATTTGGGCTCCCTATGGGAACCCAAATTTTAACTTAGAGCAATATGAGGAAATTTCTTTAAAAATCTTCTTCTGCAGATCCACCAGTCAGAATTCTCTCATATTTGGTATACATCATCTCTAGAGGGCCAGATTCAAGTTTGTTCAAAGCAAGTTCCTCGGTTAATATTTGGGCTTCCCATGGGAACCCAAATTTTAACTTAGTGCAATATGAGGAAATTTCTTTAAAAATCTTCTTCAGATCACCAGCCAGAATCTTTTAACATTTGGTATACATCATCTCTAGGTGGGTCAGATTCCAGTTTGTTCAAATCGGGTCCCTGGATTGAAAATTTTGGGTCTAGTTCGGACTTAGAAATTTGGGAGGGAAAAAAATATATATTTTTTTATGCATTTTGTTAAATTTTGAGACTAAAAAAAAAATGTTTATTCTGAAAATTTTAGGTCCGGTGTAGCAGGATATCTCCCCTGCCCCCCCCCCCCCCCTGGATATCCCCCCAGAGGGGGGGGAGATATCCTAGATTATCTTCCCCCCACCCATGACAAAAATTTTTTTGGATTGATTTGACATTATTGCTTTCATGCTACCTAGAAAAACATACATTGTTTAGCCGTGTTCGGAAAAGTCCCCAAAATTGCTGGAAAGGTTCTGAGATTGCCTTTTTTCTGACCTGGAAATTTTGTTTTTTATGCGTTTTGTTCAATTTTGAGATGAAAAAAAAATTAGAGTGCTTTTATGCAAAAATGTTTGTACCCTATGCCCTGGAGCATGGTGGCTCAGTGCTAGACTGTTGGACTTCTGTGCTAGAGGTCCCGAGTTTGATCCCCATCTGGGATGACCCGCGTTGTGTCCTTGGGCAAGGCACTTTATCCCGGTTGCCTGCAGGGGGGCACGATGATGCCTTGTACTAAGGCGTACTGCACATCAATGGTGCATGTCTTCAACCGCTGTAACCCTGCTTGAGCGGAGCTTGAACAGAGTTAGAATGTTGAGGAGCTGACAGTTGCTTATCGATGCTCGGTGGTTCTCTCCGGGTACTCCGGCTTTCTCCACCTGTAAAACTGTCACGGTCACGATTAACCATTCTGCATAAGTATGTGACTTTAAACACCAATAAATAAATTCTCTCACAGTTTCTCTGCAGTTTTGCCAGTGGAAGAATAGAATGCTGGGATATTCATTTATGGCTGGAAAATAGTGAGACATTTCTTTTCTTGTGTGTATATTTTCATCGGGCAAGCAAGAACGTCTGCCAACTGGGTATTTCATAATTTCTGAGCCCAACCTCTGCCCAAAACCTGTTATCAAGGATTTTTTTTCTTGGGGTGGGGGAGGGGAGATTTACGCCCCTGACTTTGGGTTTGGAATTTGGGTAAAATCATGCCTAAATGACATTGGGGAAGGGTCCCGTATTTGACCCCTGTAAACACCCAAAATAATCCCTGTTCTTAAAAGAAAAAAACCTCCACCCGATCCTTGGGAGGGTTAGAGAGCTTCCCAAAAGTCAGCACAAGGTAGCACAAGGTTCAGGCATTTTTTCAGTGGATAAAAATGCACAACAAATATTACAGCTAGGTATGTTTATAAAATTAGCCAATTCATCACACAAGCACAATTGTCAAGCACTTTTCACAACTTTACCCCATAAGTCAGATTTTCATGCCCATTCGAGACCTGGAATTTGAGTTTTTAAAGTTCAAGTATCTTCAGGGACCCATGTAAACATTGTTTAACCCTTTACCCAATACAGACGATATCAAAATTTATTATTTTAAATATAATTTTTAAAAAATTTCAACAAAACCATATCATGTTGCCCCTCATTGGAACGAGCTCAACGAGCTCGTTCCAATGAGGGGTCACATGATATGGTTTGTGTTGAAATATTTTGAAAAATTTAATTTTTTAAACTGCTCAGTTTGCATATTATGCAGGCGGATGCGGGCGATTCGTTAGGTAAAGGGTTAACCTGCAGGAAAATGGCTGCTGGTGAAGAGCATTGCATGCATTCTTCCTTTTTCTGAAGTGAGTTTATTTGTGATTCGTAACGGTTATGTTTTATTTTTGCCACACATACCATGGCCATAAATGTAGAGTACACACAGGGTAATCTATATAATTGGGCCCCACCCACAAAAAGTCCCCAGATGATGTAAACAAAGTGTTTTCGCATTGTTCACGGCACATCTGATAGACTCTGTTGTATTGATTCCATCTGATAGAGGATAAGTCAGTACACGTTAGATTCCGTTCTAGATTATAATTTTGAACTATGGGCAATAAACAATGTTAAATTGTTAATGCATATCAATAAATGATATTAGCGTCGTTTAGTATTTATTTTCCCAACTGATCAATTCGGCTGATTGTCCATTTTATGATGAAATATTGATTCTGTATGTCTCTTGTGATCAGTATATTTGTGACTGGGAGTGCGGTGGCTCGGTACATGTAGGTAGAGATGCAGACTGCAAGCCAAGAGGTCCTCGGTTCGAATCCCACCTGCAGATGACCCGTGTTGTGTCCTTGGGCAAGGCACTTTTGCCGGTTGCCTACATGGGGGCACAATGATGCCATGTACTAAGGCATATTGCACGTCAATGGTGCACGTCCTCAACCGCTGTAACCCAGCTTGAGCAGAGCTTGAACAGAGTTAGAATGTTGAGGAGCTGACAGTTCCTCGTCGATGCTCGGTGGTTCTCTCCAAGTACTCTGGCTCCCTCCACCCATCAAACTGTCACAATCATGATTAGCCATTGTACATAAGTATGTGACCTTAAACAGTAATAAATACCCTATGTCCTCCCCTCCCTTCCTTATCGAGGGAGGGCACAGTTAGATGTAACAAACTATTTGACTGCAAAGTATATTTTGAAAGATTTAGAGTGATTTTATGCAACCTCCCCACCCCCCTCCCTCTAGGACAGGACTCCTATAATAATTTCATGACTTCATTCCTCTGAGGTGTTGATGAGCCAGGATTAGCCGAATGTGATCCAAAATACTTCTTTGAACAACTTGTTTAAGAAATCTTCGGATCCACCAGTCCGAATCCTTTCATATTTGGTATACAACATCTCTAGGTGGATCAGATTCAAGTTTGTTCAAATCGGGTCCCTTGGTTAATATTTTGGCTCACTATTGGGGCCCAAAGTTTAACTTAGTGCAATGTGAGGACATTTCTTCAAAAACCTTCTTCAGATCCACCAGTCAGAATTCTTTCATATTTGGTACATAACATCTCAAGGGGGATCAGATTCAAGTTTGTGCAATTTGAGTCCCTGGCTTAATATTTGGGCTCTCTATGGGTGGGGGGGGGGGGGGGGCTTTGAGGTTGTGGTGGCAGGGGCAGCATGTTAGGCTCAGGTTTGTTCAAATCCATTCCTTAGTGTTTTTCCATAAAATTTCATGACTTCATTCCTTTGTAGTGTTGATGAACCATGTCTAACTAAATGTGACCCCAAATACTTCTTTGAACCACTTTTGCATGTGAGCGATTAAGGCCCCATGGGGCCCCTTGTTTCAGTTAGAATTTGTCATCTCATTCAGCAAGCACATTCCAATGAGTTTTCGGAAACAATATTTGGCAGGAAAAATAATTTTAAATTTGTTTTAATGTTGAACATTTCTCAAATATTTATTATTTAGAGTATTTTGCTGATTCATTACATGAGGGTTGAAAATTTTAAATCCGATAGTATGCTTTAAAAAAAAGACAACCTGGATTTCCACTACAAATATGGCAAGTGAGTAATTAATATTTGTGAACCTTTATTTTTAGGTGAGAAGGTGGACAAGTGTGGCACGTGGAGGAAGACGTCAGTCAATCGCACCAAGAATGACAGCTGCAGGTCGTATGAGTGAAACCGAAAATGCCGAAGGACAGACGGATAAATTCAGGGATTATTCAGTCAGATATGACAAGTATAGAGAAAAGTTATATTTAATTGTGAGTTTTTTGATATCTCGAGAATCAGTTCTTTAAATTCAACCAAACTCACTCCGATATCATATAAGTTACATGGCGTGTAGCTGGCTGATACATTTCAATACAAGGCGATGAGAGTACATATCAGGTGAGGCAAAGCCAAACCTGATATGAATGCTCAGAAACCTTGTATGGAAATGTATCAGCCAGCTGCATGCCATGTAACATATTTATTATGTCAAAAGTCCATGTAAATCAAGGGATTAACCCTTTACCCAATGCAGATGATATCAAAATTTATTATTTTTAATATCATTTTTTGAAATTTTTCAAAACATTTCAACAAAACCATATCATGTGACCCCTCGTTGGAACGAGCTCGTTCCAACGAGGGGTCACATGATATGGTTTTGTTGAAATGTTTTGAAAAATAATATTTTTTCAACTGCTGAATTTGCATATTTCGCGGGCGGATGCGGCCGATTCGTTGGATAAAGGGTTAATACATTTTCACGAGAAACAAAGAACGACCGGACATAATTTTTGAGAAAACGCTATTGACAGTAACAAGCACTAGTACATATCTATGGAATAAACAATCATCGCTTTTGGAAGTGCGATATTTATTTACAAAATAAAAAGTATCGCTACAAGCATATCAGAAATACCCTTACATACCCATTACTGTCATTTCCACCTAAGAAGGGTTAACCCTTTACCTAACATGAAAAGCAGACGACACTTGCAAAAAAAATTCTTGAATAACTAAATTTTTTCATTTTTTGTCTCAAAAACATAGGTTATGACCCCTCGTTGGAACGAGCTCGACGAGCTCGTTCAAACGAGGGGTCATAACCTATGTTTTTGAGACAAAAAATGAAAATATTTTGAAAATTAATTGGCGATTTTTGAGAATAGCGCTGGCCGGTTTTGGCCGTTACGTTGGGTAAAGGGTTAACAAAGCACTTTTAAATGCTAAAAAAATCTATAATCTGTTGAGTAAAGTGTAAAGAAAATGTTTGTTTCAGCATAAAAAATCGATAGAGTCATAAAAACAACAAAGAACTTCTGGAACTGCAAATAATACTTTCTGTCCTTTTTTAATATTTAATATTTTAAATCAATAAATACGGTACCTTGAAAATATGTTTGGTACTTAAATTCTCTTATTTTGTTTTAATTTAAATTTTGAAAATTTGAAAGGGAGTGGAAAAGCATCAAAATAGTAATAGTGGCTACTCGCCCTAGATCAAATAATATCAGGTGCGTTATCTGATGCAGTGGAACCTTTAGATGATATTCCAGTGTTCTGATTGGACAAACTAAATTTGAGGCATAATAATAACGGATGTACCCAAATCACAGGAATGTTCTGAAATTAAAGGGCATAACAGATAGTTTGGTTTGTCTATTGACATATCCTTTTTGTTTATGTTTTTTTTTCGGGGGGGGGGGGGGGGGAGGGGGGCAGGGGGTTGTGCCTTTTTGGTCAATTACATAAGATGTGCTTTGACCCTTAAATTTTGTTTTTTTTGGGGGGATGGGAATATTTTGACTCATTTTTACTACACAATGACAGTCTACATCCTGTAGCATTGCTGTTGTTTCTAGACTGCCCATTCACCTATAAGGTAGCTAAGACTTGCCAGGAAATATCCAGCAAGGTCCTTATAATGTAACTTCTAGTTTACTGAGACTGCATGTTGGGGCACCTGTCCTGCTACAGTAAAGCCCCTATTTGCGGTTTTCCATTCTTTTTAATCTTTCTCCGATTGGAAAATTTTTCAGCTATTCTCCATTTTAACTCTTAACCCTCGGAGTATTTTCAAAATAATTATACCCCCACAAAACGAAGTTTTAAGGGGGGTATATAGGAGTCCACTTGTCCATCGGTCGTTGTCGTCGGTCCGTTGCACATGTAAACTTGTAGAGCGAACTACTTCCACAGTTTTAGCCGCATTTTCATGAAACTTCTCAAAAATGATCAACATGATGAGGGGAAGTGCGTGACATAATTTTTTTCCCGCTCGGTTTCAAGATGGCCGACTGGTTTTCATCAAATCTAGTCATGGCTGCTACCAAGCAGCCATAACTAGATTTGTTGAAAAATTTATCGAAATGTAACTTAAAATCATTTATCAAAAAGTCAATTCAATTTACAGGTAAGGGGGGGGGGGGGGGGGGGTGGTGGGGGGGATTTTATTAAATGTGTCCTGATTATACTTATTTTGTTGCCAGGAGGTTTCTCGTCCTGGTGGATATTTCTGCCAGCTGCATGCAAAGAGTTAAATCACCTTGACCAGTTTTCAGTATGTGCTCGTTTGTAATCTAGGGTTTCTATAGAGTCTTGAAAGTGCTTAACATTCTACCCAACAAAACTAAAATACCTGTCCTGTGCTATACACAAAAAACAAAATTCAATTGTATTTTTTCTACTTTTCTTCCAAAACTGAGATCATAAGCTTTGTAGACACGATAAAAATCAATATTTGAAAACATTTCAAATAATTTATTTAAATGCGCAGTCAAAATTGGACAGCAATATTCACAAAATTTGCCATTCAAATTTTGTATTTTTTCTCTTTCCGTCGAAAACATACCTCATGGCCCTTCATTCAAATGAGCTTGTGAAATTTGTTCCAATGAGTTGGTCATAAACCGGTATGTTCTAGGTGACAATTAGGGCTGTCACGATTATTCGATTAATCGATTGCTGATCGATCATGCCGAAATCGAATAATATTTTTCGTTGTCGAAGAATCGGTAAATTTTACCCCGTTTTAGACGTTTAATAATTAAAAAAATGAAAAAAACTATTGTTTCTTAAGGTAAAGGGTCAAGAACATCGAGGTTAAATCTCAAGAAGCCGTTAGAAGCATTTGCCTTTTAGGAACATTCAAAGCTTTGATGTTCTGAACTTTTGAACCATCAGTGTCATAATCAAGACCTGTCGGCAGTTGCGAACTTGCAAAGTTCGCAACTGATGACCGGTCTTGAATATTACACTGACGGTTCAAAGGTTCAGAACATCAAACCTTTGAATGTACCTAAAAGAGGATCATCTTCGTTGTTTACTTGAGGATGGTCGACTGACTTGAACTTCATTTTTAACAACTTAAAGAGAGGGAAATGTGGGGAGGGGTCATTTATGTACGATTAAATGATTATAATCGATTATTTGCGACAATTAATCGATTCCTAAATTCAAAAATTGTGACAGCCCTAGTGACAATATGAAAAATTCTAACATTGCCTTTCAAAATTTACAAGTTTTTCAAATTTTTGCTTTACTGGTAGAGTGCTAAATTATTCTCAACCATCAAAATTTGTTCACATTGTCTTGTTACAATGTGTGAGAATGTTTGGGCACTCTCCCAAAAATTGTAACAAGGTAAATCCTTACTGAATGATATCGCTTCAAAGATAATATGAACACAGCCACAAAATATGAAGCCTTTCAGTTGTGGTACTGCCGAATAAAGCCCAGATAGATATAGATATGGGCTTCCAGCACTCAACCAGTTAAAAAACATAGCTTGTGACCCTTTTTTGGATGAGCTCATTGAGCTTGTTATAATTAGGGATCATAAGTAATGTTTTTGTATCAAATATGTAAATTTTCCGTCATTCAGATTGAAAGTGTTTTCTCCTGGTAATAAATATTAGATAAAGAATGAAGTTTATTTGAATGTTTTAGCTAAATAGATCTCTTACTTCCTGTGCCTCTTATGTACTGTTACTGGAGTTCAGTAGGGGGCGCAGTGGCTCAGAAGGTAGAGGTGCAGGCTTGAAGCCGAGAGGTCCTCAGTTCGAATCCCAGCTGCGGCAACTGTGTCGTGTCCTTGGGCAAGACACTTCACCCTCATTGCCCATGTGGGGGCACGGTGGCGTTGTGTACTAAGGTGTACTGCATGTCGATAGTGCACTTGTCTTCAACCAATGCTAACCCTGCTTGTGTGGAGTTAGTATGCTGGGAAGCTGACAGTTGCTTGGTGGTTCCCTCCAGGTACTCCAGCTTCCTCCACTCGTAAAACTGTCGTTATCATGATTAGCCATTGTGCAGAAATATGTCACCTTAAACATCAATAAATAAATAAATAAATGCAGGAGTTCAGTGTTGTTTTCTGGGCTGAAGCTTCACTCCATAGGTATTCCAGTTCTAAACTACTTTACATATACTGCAGTTTGGACTTTGAGCTCTCCATAATGGAAGTCAGGATGACCTATAGTTGACCCTTTCTGTAACACAAACAGTATCAAAAATTTTCTATTTTAGTTATTTTTTAAAAAATTGCAAAACATTTCAACAAAAACCATATAATGTAACTCCTCATTGGAATGAGCTCAGCAAGCTCATTCCAATCAGAGAGGGTCACATGATATGGTTTGGTTTAAATGTTTTGAAAAATAATTTTATTTCAACTGCTCAATTTGTAAATTACAGAGGTATCCGGATGCATCCAATGCACTGGGTAAAGGATTAAAGCTTCTTGTCAAGATTTTGTTGTCTGAGGTCTGTCATTGTAAATCACATAATGATGTGCTTGAGCAAACCTGACAAGTTGCACATGCAAAGTGTTCAAGTCACTATAAACTACGTTTTTTTCTCAATTTGAAATTATATATGGTGCGATAACTTAACTCTTTGCATGCTGCTGGCGGATATACCTACTCAGTATAGAATCTCTATTGACATTGAAATAAGTATAATTGGGGCATATTTAATCCAGTTTCCACCCCGTAAATTGAATGTAGTTTTTATACGCCCGTTTAAAAAACGGTCGTATTATGTTATCAGTCTGTCTGTCGGTCCGTCTGTCTCTGTTCGTCTGTCTGTCCATAAACAATTTGGTTTCCGTTCATTTAAAGTCGAACGCCTTGAGGGATCGACATCAAACTTTCAGAAGTTGTTTTTAGCATTAAAATACAGGTCAAGTTCGATATTGGTGTTTCTCAGTCTATCCACGGCAGAGTTATGGCTCTTTGAAAACACAATCTTTCGAAAAAAATTGGTTTCCCTTCATTTAAAGTCGAATGCCTTGACGGATCGACATCAAACTTTCAGATGTTGTTTGTAGCAATAAAATACAGGTCAGGTTCGATATTGGTGTTTCTGAGTCCATCCGCTGCAGAGTTATGGCCCTTTGAAAACACAATTTGTCTAAAAAATTGGTTTCTGTTCATTTAAAGCTGAACGCAATTGACGGATTGACACCAAATTTTTCAGATGTTGTTTTTAGCAATGAAATACAGGTCAAGTTCGATATTGGTGTTTCTCAGTCCATCCACGGCAGAGTTATGGCCCTTTGAAAACACAATTTTGAAAAAAAAATTGGTTTCCGTTCATTTTAAGCCGAACGCTTTGATGGATTGACACCAAATTTTTCAGATGTTGATTTTATACACCCGTTTGAAAAACGGGACGTATTATGTGAATGGTCTCTCCAACCATCTGTCTGTCTGTCTGTCCGTCCGTCCGTCCGTCCGTCCGTCCGTCCGTCCATGGACACATTTCGTTTCCGGACGATAACTTTAGTTGTAATGGTTTGAGCTGAGTTAAATTTGGCATTTGGATTTAGTATGACAAAATACAGGACGGGTTTGATTTCCGTTTCTAGTGGCCCATTTGCAGTAGAGTTATGTCCCTTTATTTATGGGAATTTAGCCCAACTTTTCGTTTCCGGACGATAACTTTAGTTTGCCTTGACCGATTTATTTCAAATTTTCAGTTTTTTTGTTTCTGACCACAAAATACAGCTCAAGTTCACTTTTGACCACAATCACATATACCATTCCAGAGTTATTCCCCTTGAATGATTGCAAATTTGTGGATTTTGTGGTTTCCGGATGATAACTTTAGTTTGCCTTGACCAAATTTTTTCAGATTCTCAGGTTTTGTTTTTGACCACAAAGCACAGCTCAAGTTGACCTTTGGCCATAATCGCATATACCGTTCCATAGTTATTCCCCTTGAATGATTGCAAATTTGTGAATTATGTGGTTTCCAGATGATAACTTTAGTTTGCCTTGACTAATTTGTTTCAAATTCTCAGATTTTGTTTGTGACCACAAAGCACAGCTCAAGTTCACTTTCGGCCAAAATCACATGTACCTTTCCAGAGTTATTTCTCTTGAATTTGTGAATTTTGTGTTTTCCAGATTATAACTTTAGTATGGCCTAACTGATTTTTTATTATACACCTGTAGAAAAACTGTCGAATTATGGAATCAGTCTGTCTGTCCATTTGTCCATCCATTTGTCCATCCATCGGTCTGTCCGTTCGTCAACATTTGGTTTCCAGATGATAACTTTAGTAATTTTTTTTCCGATTGACTCCTAAACTTGGTATGTGGTTTAATCAAAACAAAAGACAGGTCAAGTTCAAATATGGGGTCAGTTCGAACTTCGAAGTTCCCCTGAACTATGGACCTTGTTGGACATAGAATGCATCAAATATTTGTTTTCCGGATGATAACTTTTATTATTTTTTTTCCGATTGGTTCCAAACTTGGTATGTTGTTTAATCACAACAAAATACAGGTCAAGTTCGAATATGGGGTTGGTCCAAACAGTTTTCACCCTCACCCCCCATCCTTACCCCAACCCTTCAAAAATGCAAAAGGGGCGTATATTGTCCCGCTACGCGGTACTCTTGTTCACAAATGATTTTTCGAGTTAATTTTAGAAGAATTTTTCATCAAATCTGGTCATGGCTGCTGTACAGCAGCCATGACCAGATTTGATGAAAAATATTTTTAAAATAATCCATAGGTTTTTATTAGCTCACCAAAGGGAGCTTAACTTATCACTTGTCGTCGTCTGTCGTGAACTTTACATTACGCGACTTCTCCTCACAAACTACTCGACCAAATTGAACCAAATTTTGTGTGCATGTTCCTTATCATGTGTCAATTCAGGTTTGTACAAATAAACTTGCCGCGCCCCCAGAGGGCACCAGAAGGGGCATAACTCTGATAGCACCCATAAATTTTTTCAAAAATTCAAAAAATTCTTCTTCAGATCCACCAGTCAGAATCTTTTCATATTTGTTATACAACATCTCTAGGGGGGTCAGATTCAAGTCTGTTCAAATCGGGAACCTGAGTTAGTATTTGGGCTCTCTATTGGAGCCCAAAGTTTTAACTTGGTGCAATTTGAGGAAATGTCTTTAAAAATCTTCTTCTTCAGATCAGCCATGCAGAATCTTTTAATGTTTGGTATACAACATCTATAGGGGGGTCAGATTCATGTTTGTTCAAATTGAGTCGCTGGGTCAATATTTGGGCTCCCTATTTGAGCCCAAAGTTTATCTTAGTGCAATTTGAGGTGATTTCTTTAAAAACCTCTTCAAATCCATCAGTCAGAATTCTTTCCTATTTGGTATGTGACATCTCAACGGGGATCAGATTCAAGTTTGTTCAATTTGAGTCCTTACCTTAATATTTGGGTTCTATAGACAGGGGTAGGATGGGGGGAGGGCATGTTACGTTCAGGTTTGTTCAAATCCATTCCTTAGTGTTTTTCCATAAAATTTGCTCTCATGACTTCTTTCCTTTGTAGTGTTGATGAACCATGTCTAACTGAATGTGACCCCAAATACTTCTTTGAACCACTTTGGCCGGTGAGCGATTCAGGCCCCTTGGGGCCTCTTGTTTATTTAATCTTATTTGTTTTACAAAGACTGACGAACAAGTTATGCAACTTATATTAACCCCTTTCCTTGGCGCATGTGTGTGGGATGACCTTCGTAGAGTCAGCTTCATGGCCTTGCTCTTCTCGAATACTATGAAGAAATCTTTAGCCAGCATGGAGTGTGTGTGTCTCCACACAGAGGACAGCCATTTTACGTCCCCATCCAATAGGACGGTTCTCTGTGACAGCATCAACCCCACAATTGATGCTGACAGAGAGTGTTCGGACACCTCGAGAACTTTCCCCCACCGAGAATCGATCCCGGTACCTCTGGCATGAGAGACCAGTGCATTTATCCACTTGGCCACCACTCTCTCCATCCGCAGGTTAAGAGTTAAATTTGGGCCTGAGCTAGAAATTAAACTGTGTCCAAAATAAAACATGCAATTACTGAATATAATTTTGTTGAAACGATTTGTTGCATGATTTCATGTTTCAAATTGCCAATTGGTACCTGTGCACTCAAAAGTTAATGCTTGTTCTACAGCAAGGCTTAAATGTGAGAAATCATAATTAAAATTTCAAATAGAGAATTATCACTTTTGTATCCAGTGCAAGGCATGCATTGCAACCAATAACAGTTTTAACCCTTTACCTTACAGTTAAAACTAGAAGTCCTGTCATGAAATGTGCACAAATAGCACATCGATCTGCACGTTATGACCATAGTAAGGCTATCAAGTTCTGTACATATGGCCTGTGCACAAGCAATGTTTCAGCCAATGGGCCTCCGGGTAACCCGGAGGTCCATTGGCAGAAACATTGCCTGTGTTTGCTATGAGTAACCAGGAGAACCTGCCGTCCTTTGGATGCCATTCGATATGGCAATTGCACGCAACTCCTACGTGCAGTTAAGCCTAGATAAGAGCACAGTTTGTGACAGGATTTCTACTTTTAACTGTACGTAACGATCTTCTCCGATCACTGCTGTTCACAAATTTTTTCTAATTTTTGCCTCCAAAACTTGGCATTGGAACATTAGTTATGTTTTTGAAGCAAAAATTGAAAATATTTAGTAAATAAAGCTGGGGTTTCTTTTGCTTCGTGTTTGCTACACAACTTAGGCGAAGGTTTAAAAGCTTATTCTAATCAACCTTTTGTCATTACATTTAGAGGTGTCTTGGTAAAGCAAATTCAGCATTGTTTCTTGTGACAGAATTAACAAAAATATTCTCACCATCTATTGTCAGAAAGTTCTTATTTCTACATTCAGCATCTTGGTGACAATCAATTTCAGATTCATTCTTGGAATCCACAAAGAATGCCAAATTTCCCAACACTACCGTTAATGGCTTTTTCTTTTCTTTCCAGACATACAAATACCTGTGTGATGTAATTGATAATATGGACAACTTACTAAGTGGTCTAAAGAAGGATTAAAGACAGCTTACATGTAATAACTTCTCTCCATACATACATAATGTTTCAAGGTGTTTATTGTATCGGCTCTCCAAGTACAATCTACTCTCTTCAATGGGATATTGATCTATTGAAATTTCAAGGTGTTTATTGTATTAGCTCGTCAAGTACAATATACTTTATTCAACGGGATATTGATCTATTAAATATCACTATTTATCCTTCACGAAGCATGCTCAAGAAATGACAGATTCAATATTTTTTTCTAGACAACTCAAAATTCAACTTTTTGCTTCCAGGACATAGCTTGTGACTATTCATTAGAATGAGCTCACTGGGTTCATTTCAATAAATGCACATAAGTTATGTTTCAGAGGTAAAGATTAAGAAAATAAAGTTTTTAACCCTTTACCTAACGAATCGGCCGGAGATCCATCTGCATAATTTACAAATTTTAGGAGTTGAAAAAGATTATTTTTTTTAAATGTAGACAAAACCATATCATGTGTCCCCCTCATTGGAATGAGCAGTATGAGCTTATTCCAGTTACAGGTCGCATGATATGGTTTTGTTGAAATCTTTTTAAAAATTTGAGAAACACTTGAAATAAGGCCTAAAAAAGTTAAAAATCTGTTTCTCAGGCCCTCCCGCATGGTCATTTTGGCTGCTGCATGCTCTCTTTTTATGACCAATGCAAACTTTAAAAAATAAAAATTAAATGGTTTATGTCTGATATTTTACCCAAGTTAATAAAATTGATAAATTTGTCCCTTGAGTGCAATAAGGCTTTGCAGCGCTTTAGCATTGCAAAGCCCTCTTGCATTCGAGGAACAAATTACACCACCACCAATGCTATTCTGTAGATTATGAGGCCTAAAACATGAAACAAACCAAGAACATAAACTTTTGATGGCAAGGAAATACTTAAAAAATAAAGAATAAAATAAAAAAAATGCCTGTCCACATGCAATTTTACAAAAAATGTCCTGAGAAACAAGATTTACTTTGTGGGGCCTAACAAATTTTTATATTGTGTCTGTTGGTTAAAGGGTTAAACAAAGTATTAGAATAGTAAAATGATAAATTGCATATGCATTGCCAGGAATTAACTGGTAGAGTGCTGGAAGCCCATATTTGGGCTTTATTCTGAAGTGCAGGTACCACAGCCTGAAGGCTCATATTCAGTGCATGTGCTTTGTATTATCTTTGAAGTGATATTATTTAGTCTGTAAGGGTTTGCCTTGTTACAATTTATGGGAGAGTGCCCACAGGCACTCTCCCATAAATTATAACAAGGCAAAGACATGTGTACAAGATTTGATGGTCAAAAATAATTTAGCACTCTACCAGTTAACCATGTGGAATATGTCAGGCACAAATTTGGTTGTCAAAGAATTAGTTTTTATTATGCTCCTCGATATAATTTCAGGGAACATTTAATCAAGCCTTTAAATTCCACCAACCTAAGAGCAGTAACCAATGTCCCCAAATCAGAGGGCATAACCGACACTTTGGTTTATTTATTTATTTATTTATTTATTTATTTACTTATTTATTTATTTATGTATTGGAGTTTAACAACACTTTCGACAGCTAGGGTCACCTTGTGTTGGTCAGTTTTAGGAGTGGTGGAAGAAGCCGGAGAGAACCACCAAGCAGTGGCCACGAACTGTCAGACTCCCCAGTGTACTAACTCCACATAAGCAGGGTAGCATTGGTTGAAAGCAAGTTCACAATCAACGCACAGTACTATTACACAGCACCACTGTGCCCCAACCTGGGCAATTGGAATTAAGTGCCTTGCCCAAGGACACAATGGAGTTACCCCCTGGCAGTGATCAAACCGTAGACTTTTCAGTTTGAAGTTCTGAGCCACCAAACACCAAGCCACCATGCTCCCAATATTACCATTAAAAGCTTGGAGACATTTTTGCTAACATTGACAATTAACATTCTTTGCAGTTGTTTCTGCACAAGTCTTAATTAACTGCCTATATAACCATATAAGCAGTCAAAATGTGCCTAGAAACAACAATCAAGGTACTTATAATTTAATTTCAAGTTTAGAGTTTAGAGATTACCTGTTGGGGCATCTTTTGCTGTAACAAGTGATCAAAGTTGGAATTAGCCCCCCCCCCCCCCCCCCCCCCCCCCCCCCCTTCCCCAATATAATAAATATTCAGAGGCATCAGTGAAGCTCAAGAAGTTACAAAAATTTACATTGTTATTCCTACTTCATACAAGCTGTGCCCTTGACCCAAGGCTGTGTCACAAACCAACTGATAATCATACCTCAAAAGTCAAGGTCATAAACAGAGATACAGTACCACTGCCATGGACTGGTCATTTCCCATGGGTGTGCAATATTTCCATGGATGGAGTAATATTAGATTCCAAACCCTAATTATAGGAAAAATCATCAAAAATTTAATTAATGAAGCAACGAGTACAACCTGGTGCTTCATTAATTTAAATTTTGCTGATGATGATTTTTATTACCTGTTAAACGGATGCGTGGACATCACTTAATTAACTAAATTAAATTTAATCTATAATGGGGAGTGATTTTGTAACACTCAGGTTTTGATTTTGAAGCAAATATCTCTCTGATAATGGCAGATAATTTCTTAAAAATATGAATAAACAACCTATTTGGACATAAATTTCATTTATATTTTTCTGTGTACGTTTCGATGTCACACATGTTTGCCAGTCACACCTGAGTTTTGTTTTTGGTTTTATATCAGACATCAAAACTGTCTAATTCTGCAAATAAGACCAAATGTTTGAATTTTTAAATTAATGGATGTTATGTCATAGATGCATGTAATAAACCCAAAATGCCACGATATGTGAATGCGTTCATCAATACCATACTTGAGCCATCATGGAAGGATAGAACTCGAGGCTGTGACTCTCATTTTATCCTTCTGTGCTGGCACTCGTGCTGTTTTTCAAACGTATTCAAACATCGCAATGTTCTGTGTTTATAGTACACTACCAGTTAAAGGCCTAAATCTGACTGGTCACATTTTTATATTATGATATATTCCACAATGTGCAGCCTTAGCATGTTGCAATCTTACTATAATAACACTGGTATCTATGCATTTCTCAGCTGCCTATATAGGCAGCCAAATCATAACTAGAAGCCATTGTAGAGCAGTCAGAAATAGTTTGTCATGAAAGGCAAAAAACTTTCTAAAAACCTGTTTACCTCTTTTTAACAAAATGAAATTTATCTTGCCAACAAGTCCTCATTCAAAGTTTGGGGTAGAGCTATTATTATTTTTAACCCTTTACCTAACATGAAAAGCAGATGACACTTGCATAAAAAATTCTTGAACAACTAATTTTTTTTCGTTTTTTGTCTCAAAAACATAGGTTATGACCCCCTCATTGGAACGAACTCGACAAGCTCGTTCAAATGAGGTGTCATAACCTATGTTTTTGAGACAAAAAATAATGAAAATTAACTGACGATTTTTCAGAATAGCACTGGTCGGTTTTGGCCGTTATGTTAGATAAAGGGTTAGTCCCTAGCCTCATACCTACTGGCTGAAATTTTGGTTTGTCTACATAATGAATTGAGTTCTATTCATTAATAGGTTTTAGATTTTTTTTTTGTGCCGCATGGCAGTAGCCATCTGTATTGTTGAAATATTTGATTGCGTTACACATTTTGTTACATTTTCCTGGGATTTTTGTCCTAAAGAAATTGTATTGCTAAGTTTGCAGGGCTATTATGACAAGAATTTTATGATCATGTTATGTTTTTGTTTGTCACATTTTTATAAAAGCATCAAACTGATTTTTATCAACATTTTTTTGTTACTGAAGTTTTACTAAATCTTTAATTTGTTAAGTTTGATTGTTGCATTTAACCCTTTACCCAATGCAGACGATATCAAAATTTATCATTTTAAAAGTAATTTTTTTCAAATTTTTCAAAAAATTTCAACAAAACCATATCATGTGACCCCTCGTTGGAACGAGTTCAACGAGCTCGTTCCAATGAGGGGGTCACATGATATGGTTTTGTTGAAATTTTTTGAAAAATAATATTTTTTCAACTGCTGAATTTGCATATTACGCGGGCGGATGCGGCCGATTCGTTGGGTAAAGGGTTAAATCACCTGTATTTCACAATATATTTTTTTCTTATTTTTGGAGCCATTTTATTAAACCAGTTATAATAAATTGTATTTTTCTATAGAGTATTTTGTATATGTATTGTTTAATTCACTAAAGGTGATTTCCTACTTCTACAGTTGACAGGACCTGTGGACACTATGCCCGACATACCAGGCCTGTACAAATTGGGCACATGATCATTTCATTCACCTCAGTGCTGGAAATGAACAAAATTGACGGGTGCAGTTTTAAGCTCCCGCGAAATCAGGGACTGAGAGTAAATTGCACCCGTAAAATGTTAGTATATGAATTTTCGAGGGAATACTGTCACCACACACCAGAAACCTTAACCCTGAGCGGCTGCTTTTCCAGCCAGGAGAATGATACATCTTAATGTCATTGAATAGAATGGCTGTTCAGTAAATGTGTGGTGTAGACCAAGCAGTATTTTCAACGTGCAGCCTCAAGGCTGCACGTTGAAAATATTGATTGGTCTAACGCAAATAATGAATGTGGACTCTTCTAATTGCTGTCATTGAACTGGCATGGAAGATACCACTAGCATTCAAGGGTTTAAATGTTAAGGAATTGCTGAATTATGACAATAATTTGCCACTGACCACAGTGTGCTGCTTTCTCAAAACAACACAGATTTATATGCCCTCACAGTATATTAGTGCTCTACAATATTTTTCAACGAGTTCATTTTTTAGCTCCCGTAAAATAGAAATCACGGGTGCTGACGGGAGCAAATGCACTTGCACCCGTCTCATTTCCAGGACTGTCACCTCCCACTCATCTAAAAAAAAATAGGTCAATATATATTTCATTGTGTACATTACTACATCTTACCAGAGAAATTATTACTCAACATGCTATTGTGTATGTTTGTTCAATCAATAAACTGCAGGGATGTAATACACTGTTGGAATTGATTGATTGATTGGTTCTTTATTTTGCGGTATAAACGTGCATCTACAGTTAAAACTAGAAGTCCTGTCATAAAATGTGCACAAATAGCACGTCGATCTGCACATTAATCTACGCGTTAGGACCATAGTAAAGCTATCAAATTCTGTTCATATGGCCTGTGTACAAGCAATGCTTCAGCCATTGGACCCCCGGGTAACCCGGAGGTCCATTGGCAGAAACATTGCCTGTGTTTTCTATGAGTAACCAGGAGAATCTGCCAAGCCTTGGATATGGCAATTGCGCGCTATTCTTACGCGCAATTAAGCCTAGATAAGCGCACAGTTCATGTCAGGACTTCTAGTTTTAACTGTATTACAGGGTAGATTACAAAATTGTTGTTACAAAACATAGTGCAAATGAACATACCGCAGGGAGATGACATAGCCAGATTGGCTGTCAACCTGTCATCCCCTTGTAGTGAGTATGTTATCTTAAACACTGCAGATTAACTCGAGACTAGAAGACAATTTTCACTATGCTTTGACCCGTGACCCCCAATATAAATAAGTAGACTCTTTTAAATGGTGTATTGCATCACCACCTGTCATTGGATCACAGAGAGAAACTCACGAAATATTTAAACTGCTGTGTTATAGAATGTGATATCAGCCATGACACTAACTATATATCAGTATAACATTGCCTTTTTCAGGGATTCTTCTACCCTGTTTGGGAAAGGGTGCAGGGCCCATTGGGAAAATTTGTCTCATGGGGATTCCAATTCGTAGTTTTTGTTTTGGAAGGGAAAAAACATGCAAAGACTGCAAAATTTTACATTCGAATTGAGCAGAGAACATTAAGACTGATACCTGAGCAGCAACTATATGTATACTACAGATACGTTTTATAACAAGCAGTCACTTGAGATCATGTTCACGCAGTCTCTGTAGTCTCTGTTAAACTGTTCTTATGCTATTAACCCTTTACCTAACATGAAAAGCAGACGATACTTGCAAAAAAAATCTTGAATAACTAGTTTTTTTATTCTTTGTCTCAAAAACATAGGTTATGACCCTCATTGGAACGAGCTCGTTCCAATGAGGGGTCATAACCTATGTTTTTGAGACGAAAAAGGAAAAAATAATTAAAATTAATTGGTGAATTTTGAGAATAGCACTGGCCTGTTTTGACCGTTACATTGGGTAAAGGTTAAAGAAGAATTTGTCATTTGCCTTTCAATAAAGAGACTTCGTTTGGCAAGCAATTTAAATTTAATGTACATTGGTGTCCTGAACTGGGTGGTCATAAGCCAGTGGTTTTCGGAGGCCTTATGACTATCCAGTTCAGGGCACCAGTTGTAAATATTTGTTTGAGTGAGAACTGAGATTGGGAAATTTAGGGTTAAGAATTGGGAAAAATGATGTACAGATGTCATTAGGAAAGGGTCCTATGAACAGCCCCTGTAGATACCTAAAAGAATCCCTGCCTTTTTCCTTGCTTTTGAAATCTGTAAAAGGGTTACCTGAAAGAAAACTGGTTGCCACAAAGTGTAGGGTGTGTGGTGGTTCAGTGATTATATAATTTGACTTCAAACCGAATAGTCCACGGTTTGACCCTCACCAGGTGTAACTCTGTTGTGTCTTTGGACAAGGCACTCAATCCTTATTGCCCACGTGGGGACACGTCCACGGTTTGACCCCCACCAGGTGTAACTCTGTTGTGTCTTTGGACAAGGCACTCAATCCTTATTGCCCATGTGGGGGCACGGTGATGCTGTGTACTAATGCATACTGCACATCAATGTTGCCAAAGCAGTGTTAACCTTGCTTATGAGGAGTCAGTCCATTGGAGAGTTTTACAGTTGCTTGCCATTGTGCAGTGGTTCTTTCTGGGTATTCCAGCTTCCTCCACCCAAAAAACTGTCCGACACAAGAAGGGCCTGACGAATCACAATTTTTCGCTTGAATCAAATTTTGAATCGAATCAGGCAAATGTTTGAAACTGTATCGAATCTCAAATCGAATCCATTTCCCGATTGCTATGATACTACAACTGTCTTACTTTGTGCTGTCTGCGTCCCATATATACCCAGTATCAGTATGTGTACTGGTTAGACCAAGCCTGAAAATAAGCAGTCTGTCGTATGCAGAATGAGGTCCCAAGAGGGTGAATTTTCTGCTGCTGTCCCATACAGTGGGTCAATTTACCCTGTGGGTACCTCTTTCTGTTCAAACCTGAGACCTTGATTCAAATTGAGGTTCACAGAGGGTAAATTTAGTGATGCTACCCTGCTGATGACAGTCTGCGTATTTTCTGGCTTGGGTTAGACTATCTCGGACCATTAAATTGCAAGTTTTAGCAATTGAATTTATCATATGTTTCTGAAAGGGTAGGCAATTTATTCCTACGGCAACCAAGGGTATTCTGTGTACAGAAATTCTGGCATGGACCAGTGCATAGACCCATTGTAGAATGTTTATTCATTAGTATCGAATAGGGCAAGGGGGCTTGATACACTGACATTCAGATTCCTGAATGTATGACGACCAAAAAGAGTTGGACATTTTCTGTTCTTGTGTTGGTGACAACTCACCCTGCAGTTACTTTAGGACGGCGACTATTTCAAACGACAGTTGACCAGGTGGACAAAGGAAAAGCCATATATTGTCCCTTGAGTGAAACAGGGTGCCAACTGCAATGCTTTAGCATTGCAGATGATGTCCTGATCCATTTAAGGGGCAATATATTGGTCAAACTGGACAATGACAATAAAGAAATATACGAAATCCATAACTCTCCTGGATTCACTTTTTTAGCTCACCTGAGCGAAGCTCAAGGGGAGCTTTACTAATCACTTTCTGTCAGTCGTCCGGCATTGTCCGTCCGGCGTTAACTTTACATTATCGACTTCTCCTCCTAAACCACTAGCCCAATTTTATTCAAATGTTGGCTAAATGTTTATTACCTAATGCCAATTCAGATTTGTTCAAATGAAGTTGCCCCTCCTCCTGGGTGGTGCCACGCCCCAAGGGGCACCAAAATCTTTGTAAATCTTCTTCTCATGAACCAGCAGTAGCAGAGACTTGATATATGGTGTGCAGCTTCCTTTTGAGGTGTAGACTCAGATTTGTTCAAGAGAAGTTTGTGGGGCTATACTTGGCGTCGTTATGGGTGGGGCAAAATTTTTTGCCCCGCCCAAAATTTCTATTTTCCAAACCGAGAGGCTGATTTGAACCAAATTTTATGTGAGGGCTTATTGGGTCATGAGTACTTGTTTTATGCAAAAAAAAAATTTCCCACAGCCCCGTGGGAACCGCAGGAGCTAAAAATAGAAAAAATTTAAAACGCCCATATCTCCAAAACTGCACGGCATTGGGAATTTTTATTTGGTGTGCAGCTTCCTTAGGACCAACAGAAAGGATTGGTAAAAAACAATTGCCATCGGTTTTATCGTAGGGTACAGTTTCGGGACTTTGAAAAAGTGCTGAGTCAGCACTTTTTAACACTGTAGGCAATGGGAAAAACATTAAAAAATCTTCTTCTCCAGATCCAGCAGGCAGAATCTTTTGATATTTGGCATGCAACATTGTAGGGTGGATCTGATTCAAGTTTGTTCAAATCGGCTCCCTAGATTCATATTTGGGCTCACTATAGGAGCTCGAATTCGAACTTAGTGCATTTCAGGCAAATTTCTTCAAAAATCTTCTTCTCCAGATCCAGCAGGCAGAATCTTTTGATATTTGGTATGCAACGTTGCGGGGTGGATCTGATTCAAGTTTGTTCAAATCGGCCCCCTGGATTCATATTTGGGCTTACTATAGAAGCCCGAATTCGAACTTAGTGCATTTCAGGCAAATTTCTTAAAAAATCTTCTTCTCCAGATCCAGCTGGCAGAATCTTTTCATATTTGGTAAGCAACATTGTGGGGTAGATCTGATTCAAGTTTGTTCAAATCGGCTCCCTGGGTTAATATTTGGGCTCAGTATAGGAGCCCAATTTCGAACTTAGTGCATTTCAGGCAAATTTCTTTGAAAATCTTCTTCTCCAGATCCAGCAGGCAGAATCTTTTGATATTTGGTATGCAACATTGTAGGGTGGATCTGATTCAAGTTTGTTCAAATCGGCCCCCTGGGTTCATATTTGGGCTCAGTATAGGAGCCCGATTTCGAACTTAGTGCATTTAGGCAAATTTCTTAAAAAATCTTCTTCTTCAGATCCAGCAGGCAGAATCTTTTGATATTTGGTATGCAACATTGTGGGGTGGATCTGATTCAAGTTTGTTCAAATCGGCTTCCTAGATTCATATTTGGGCTCACTATAGAAGCTCGAATTTGAACTTAGTGCATTTCATGCAAATTTCTTAAAAAATCTTCTTCTCCAGATCCAGCAGGCAGAATCTTTTCATATTTGGTAAGCAACATTGTGGGGTGGATCTGATTCAAGTTTGTTCAAATCGGCCCCCTGGGTTTATATTTGGGCTCAGTATAGGAGCCCAAATTTGAACTTAGTGCATTTCAAGCAAATTTATTAAAAAATCTTCTCCAGATCCAGCAGGCAGAATCTTTTGATATTTGGTATGCAACATTGTGGGATGGATCTGATTCAAGTTTGTTCAAATCGGCTTCCTAGATTCATATTTGGGCTCATTATAGAAGCTCGAATTCGAACTTAGTGCATTTCAGGCAAATTTCTTAAAAAATTTTCTTCTTCAGATCCAGCAGGCAGAATCTTTTGATATTTGGTATGCAACATTGTGGGATGGATCTGATGCAAATTTGTTCAAATGGGCTCCCTAGATTCATATTTGGGCTTACTATAGAAGCTCGAATTCGAACTTAGTGCATTTCAGGCAAATTTCTTAAAAAATCATCTTCTCCAGATCCAGCAGGCAGAATCTTTTGATATTTGGTATGCAACATTGCGGGGTGGATCTGATTCAAGTTTGTTCAAATCGGCCCCCTGGATTCATATTTGGGCTCACTATAGAAGCTCGAATTCAAACTTAGTGCATTTCGGGCAAATTTCTTCAAAAATCTTCTTCTCCAGATCCAGCAGGCAGAATCTTTTGATATTTGGTATGCAACATTGCGGGGTGGATCTGATTCAAGTTTGTTCAAATCGGCCCCCTGGATTCATATTTGGGCTTAATATAGAAGTCCCAATTCGCACTTAGTGCATTTCGGGCAAATTTATTAAAAAATCTTCTTCTCCAGATCCAGCAGGCAGAATCTTTTGATATTTGGTATGCAACATTGTGGGATGGATCTGATTCAAGTTTGTTCAAATCGGCTTCCTAGTTTCATATTTGGGCTCACTATAGAAGCTCGAATTCGAACTTAGTGCATTTCAGGCAAATTTCTTAAAAAATCTTCTTCTCCAGATCCAGCTTCAGAATCTTTTCATATTTGGTAAGCAACATTGTGGGGTGGATCTGATTCAAGTTTGTTCAAATCGGCCCCCTGGGTTTATATTTGGGCTCCGTATAGGAGCCCAAATTTTAACTTAGTGCATTTCAGGCATATTTCTTAAAAAATCTTCTTCTCCAGATCCAGCAGGCAGAATCTTTTGATATTTGGTATGCAACATTGTGGGGTGGATCTGATTCAAGTTTGTTCAAATCGGCCCCCTGGGTTTATATTTGGGCTCAGTATAGGAGCCCAAATTTGAACTTAGTGCATTTCAGGCAAATTTCTTTGAAAATCTTCTTCTCAAGATCCAGCGGGCAGAATCTTCTGATATTGGGTATGCACCATGCTTAGGGGGGTGAGATTCAAGTTTGTTCAAGCCAAGTCCCTGGGTTCATATTTGGGCTCACTGTGGTAGCCCGAATTATAACTTAGTTCAAAATGAGGAATTTTCTTTAAAAATCTTCTTCAGATCCAGCAGTCGGAATGTTTTGATATTTGGTATGCAGCATCCTTAGGGGGTGAGATTCAAGTTTGTTCAAGCCATGTCCCTAGGTCCATATTTGGACTCATTGTGGGAGCTCGAATTGTAACTTAGTTCAAAATGAGGACTTTTCTTTAAAAATCTTCTTCAGCCATGTCCCTAGGTCCATATTTGGACTCACTGTGGGAGCTCGAATTGTAACTTAGTTCAAAATGAGGACTTTTCTTTAAAAATCTTCTTCTTCAGATCCAGCAGTCGGAATGTTTTGATATTTGGTGTGCATCATCCTTAGGGGGGTGAGATTCAAGTTTGTTAAAGCCAAGTCCCTGGGTTCATATATGGGCTCCCTGTGGGAGCCTGAATTATAACTTAGTTCAATATGAGGAATATTCTTTAAAAATCTTTTTTTTTTTAGATCCACTGGTCAGAATCTTTGGATATTTGGTATAAGCTTTTCTTAGGAGGAGCAGATGCAACTTGTTGAAATCAATTCTCTGAGTTGATATAAATTTAGGCAACCATGTCAGGTGAGCGCCCTCAGGCCCCTTGGGGCCTCTTGTTTGAATAGTCATGATGGTTTCGAATCAATTCAAATCAGTGAACAGATTCAAAATCGAATCAGATCTCGACCATTCGACGGGCCCTAGACACAAGGTGACCCTGGCTGTTGAAAGTGCCATTAAACCCCAATAAATAAATGGTCATTTGTAACTTGAGTATTTTTTTCGAAGATGTCATGCTACCAGCACACAGTCTTAGTTTAGCAAAGTACTATTCATATATAATTATTTTGTTGCAATTTATGACACTCTCCAATAAATTGCAACAAAACAATTTGATATTTTCTACTGAAGAGTCAAGAACAAATTAGTGCAAACAGTTTAAATCCACTATATAGAAAATAGAGAGAATGTCACAAGATCAAACAGAAGGAAGTTAAGCCACAAATATATTTATTTATTAGGGTTTAATGACACTTTCAACAGCCAGTCTCAACTCGTTTTCTTCCATTTCAGTCAAAAACATTGACATTTGAACTTTGTGCATTTGTGCATCAATATATTCTGTTGGCATACTGCACAGGTCGCATTTATGATTGGGTTGCTTTGAAACTTGGTATGCTTGTTTGGGTGTTATCTAGATGAGAGCTATCGATTTTCTTCCATTTTTGTCAAAAAAGTTGCCATTAGCAACGGCCTTTAAACTTTGGCACGCCCTCTACAAGGTACATTCATGAATAGATCGCTTTGAAACTTTTTGTATGTTTTGAGGTTGACCTCCAGATGGGAGATTCTTTCATTCCCGTAAAAAACGACCTTTAACTTTGTCCCTTTGTGCATTGACAATTTCCTTTGACACACCGCACAGGTCACATTTATGATCTGATTGCTTGGAAACTTGGTGTGCTGATTTGGAGCAACCTTTAGATGTGGGTTATTGATTTATTTTTATTTCTGTCGAGAAATGATCTTTGAACTTTACCGTTTTTGCATTAAAATTTTTCTTTGGCAAGCTCTTCAGGTTGCATTTACGAACGGTTTGGTTTGAAACTTGGTATGCCTGTTTGTGTGACTTCTAGATGAGAGCTATAGATATTCTCCCATTTCCATCCAAAAATGTGACCCTTAGCAATGACCTTCAACTTTGTCGTTTTGTCTGTCGTCAATTTTCTTTGGAACACCGCACAGTTCATGTTTATGATTTGATTGCTTTTAAACATGGGGTACTTGTTTGGAGCGACCTCTAGATGTGAGCTTTGACTTTCTTTCATTTCTCTTGAAAAACATTGCCAAATGTTGCCGTTAGCAATGACCTTTGAACTCATTGTCTTTGTGTATCAACATTTTCCTTTGGCAAACCCTGCTGAGTGAATTTATGAATGAATCAGTTTGAAACTTAGTATGCATGTTTGATGTAACCTCTAGATGTGAGCTACCGATTTTCGTTCATTTCCATCACAAAACATTGCCTGAGCAATGGCCCTTAAAATTTGTGCATCAACATATTTCTTTGGCATGCTCTACAGGGCACATTTGTGAATGAATTGCTTCGAAACTTGGTTCAAGTTCATAAAAAAACCATGCCATAGCAGTGGCCTTTGAACATGATGCATTTGTGCATATCAGCATATTCATTTTGCATGCTCTTTTGGGTACATCTATGAATAGATTGCTTTGAAACTTGGTATGCATGTTTGGAGTGACCTCTAGATAGGAGCTATTGATTTTCATTCATTTCATCAAAAAACATTGTTGTTAGCACCAACCTTTGAATTTAGTGCATTTGTGTAGCAACTTATCCCTTTTGCACTCCTGCCCTTTGCATATTTATTAATTTCCATCACAAAAGAAGAAAAAAAAACATTTTAGCACGCATTCATTATCGGGTTGCTTTGAAACTTGGTATGCTTATTCAGGGTGACCAAGATAGGAGCTATCAATTTTCTTTCATTTCTGTCAAAGACTTGCTGGTAGCAACAACCTTTGAATTTAGTGCTTTGTGCATCAACATTCTTTGACATGGCCTACAGGATGCATTTATTAGTTCATCTGACTGAAAGGATGAGCTGTAGTGATCACTCGCCATCCGTCGCCTGTCATCCTGTCATCCGTGAACATGGTGTATGCACTTTCTCCTCCCAAACCACTAAACTGATATCAGTTAAATTTGAGGTAATTGCTTGTTTTGACATCGCATTTTGTTTTGGTTCAAATGAACTTGCCCAGCCCTACAAGGAGTGGGTAGGGGAAAATGCTCCATTTTTTTTTTTTTAAATCTTATGAACAAGTGGGTAGACTGACTTGATATTTGGTATGGAGCTTCCTTTTCAGGGTTCCCATGGGTCCTTCGATTCAAGGAAAAGCCTTGAATTTGACTAAAGGTCGTTCAAGGCCGTGAAATCCTGGAGAAATGTACCAGAAGGCCTTCAAAAGTTTTGAATATTCATGAAATAAAAATGCTAAAGAAAAATGCAGTCATAACTATATATTTGTAAATGCCAGAGTTTGAAGGTGTAGTTTTAATTAGGACCCTTTAGTCATTATCCCCTCCTACCACTTACCTTTAAGGGAAGTGGGAAGAGGGGGGTAGTGACTGGAAGGCCCTAGTTAGAACAAATGAAGGCAGGCCTTGAAAATCCTTGAATTTGGCTATTGTAGGGCCTTGAAAAATGTGGAAATAAGTCGAGAGACGGTCTTGAATGGCCTTGAATTTTATCAGTCCTTGAGTGGGGGAACCCTTCTTTTGAGGTGTAGAATCAAATTTGTTCAAACGAAGTTCGTGCAGCAATATTTGCCTTTGTAATGTGAGTGGCAAGACTTTGGGCCCCGCCCAAAATTTCTATTTTCTGAACCGATGGTCCGATTTGAACCAAATTTGATATGTGGTACTATTGTGTCATAAGTACTTGAATGATGCAAAAAATAATTTTCCCGTGTCCCCGTTGGAATTCCAGGAGCTAAAAATAGAAATATTTTCAAAGCCCCATATTTCCCAAACCATACAGAACAGAGAACTGTTATTTGGTACGAACTACGAAGCATCCCTTGGACCAGTAGAATGGAATGGTAAAACAAAATTAACTGTTAAAATTATAAGTTCTGTAGGGGAAGGGATGCATCAAAAATCGGGAAGACAAAATTGTCATCTGTTGTCTTGGGGTGTTCTGTGGGGGAGGGACACATCAAAAATTGCTTAGTCAGCATATTTGCAAAAATTTAAAAAACATTCTTCTCCAGAACCACTGATCAGAATCTTTTGATATTTGATATACAGCATTCATAGAGGGGGGGGGGGGGGGGGGGGGGGGTGGTCAGATACATGTTTATTAATATTAAACCAACCCCTTGGGACTTGGTTCAAATTTGGGCTCAATACAGGAGCCTGAATTTTAACTAAGGGCAATCTGGGGGATAATCTTTAGAACCACCAGTCAGAATCTTTTAATGTTTGGTATACATCATTATTATTATTATGAGGTTCAGATTCAAGATTGTTCAAAACAAATCCCTCAGTTAATATTTGGGCTTTCTGTGGGGGCCCGAATTTTAACTTAGGACAACAATATGGCAGAGAATCTTTGAAAATCTTCTTCAGGTCCACCAGTCAGAATCTTGATATTTGGTATACAGCATCCTTAAGGAGGTTAGACCTAAGTTTGTTCAAATCATGTCCTTATTGATATTTGGGCTCCCTATTGGAGCTCAAATTTTAAATTAGTCCAATATGAGGAATAATCTTTAAAACTCTTCTTCTCCGGAAACACTAATTGGAATCTATTAATATATGGTATACAGAATCCTTATAGGGGTTGGATTCAAATTTGTTCAACTCAAGTCCATTGGTTAATAATTGGACTCTCTATGGGAGCCTGAATTTTAACTTAATATGGGAAATAATCTTTAAAAATCTTCTTCAGCTCCACCGGTCAGAATCTTTTGATATTTGGTATGCAGCATTCTTGGGAAGGTTAGATCTAAGTTTTTTCAAACCAGGCCCCTGGGTTAACATTTGGGCTCCCTACTGTAGAATGAATTATTACTTAGTTCAATATGAGGAGTAATCTTTAAAAATCTGCTTCTTGAGATACAATTAGAATCTCTTGATATTTGGTATACAGCATCCTTAGAGGTTTCAGATTCAATTTACCGCCCCCCCCCCCCCCCTCTACACACACAGGGGCCACAAATTGTTGATATTTGTGTTCCCTGTGTGTGTGTGGGGGGGGGGGGGGGGGGGGGAATTGTAACATAATGCAAAATTGGTAACATTCTTCAAGTCTTCTTCTCCAGAACCACCAGTCCGAATCTTTTGATATTTGATTTACAACATCCTTCAAGCTTGATATTTGAACTCCCTAGTTTTGCATTACTGAAAATCTGGGTATTATTTCTGTGCTAGCACCCCAATACTAGAAAAAAAACATCTGGCATGGACATCAGAGTTACAGATAATTAAATAACTTCATTCCTCTGTAGTGTTAGCTAGCCATAGATGCTAATGAAATCCTTCTTTAACCCTTTACCCAACCAATCGGCCGCATCCGACCGCGTAATATGCAAATTCAGTAGTTGAAAAATTCAAAAAATTTCAATAAAAACTCGTTCCAACGAGGGGTCACATGATATGGTTTTGTTGACATTTTTTGAAAAATTTGAAAAAATTATGTTTAAAATAATAAATTTTGATATCGTCAGCGTTGGGTAAAGGGTTAAACAACTTTGGTCAGGTGAGTGCCTCAGGCCCCATGGCAGCCTCTTTTCATATAATTGTTTTAGAACTTGGTGTGCACATTGGGCGAGACCTCTAGATAAGAGCTATCAATTAGCATTCATTTCTGTGAAAAAAGTTGCCGTTAACAATGACCTTTAAACTTACTGCATTTGTGTATCAACATCCTTCCTTTAGCCAGCCCTACAGTTTACATTTAAAAATGCATGGAAATGCTCCGACATTGTGCACACACAATGCTGTTATGTTAAAAGTTTCACCAAATAACATTGGAATCATCTACAATTTTGTCATTCCATTCCGAATCTCGCTTAAAAATCTGGATTTGGCATATAAATTGTTAACAATTCCATTAGCACATCCTACGGGCCTCACCTCTCACCCGTTCTTTTTTTCAAATTTTATATGTTGCTTTGGTGTCATGTCAAGATTGGATTTTTCTGAATTTCGTTGAAAAACATGTCTGCCAGCAGCCGTCTTTGGTTTGAAATATAAATTGTCAACAATTCCATTAGCATACCGGCCTCATCCCCCACCTGATCTTTTTTCAGATTTCGTATGTAGGTTTGGTGTGGTGTTTGGATGGGAGGTATCAAATTCTTCTGAATTTCATTGAAAAATGTGGCCGCCAATGCTCATCTTGGATTTTGGCATATTATGAAGGCGTCTTCCCACTAGACCAATTCCCCTTAGACCAACTACATAGTGTTTCGGATTAAGGATAATTAGGAAAACAATTATTTATAAAAATCTGTCCAACATCTATAAAATATCGACAAGCCAGAAAATGAGCAGACTATCATTTGAAAAATTAGGTCCCAGAGGGTGAATTGGGTGATGCTACCCTGCACAGCAGGGTAGCACCACTAAATTTACCCTCTGTGGACCATTCTGCAAATGAGAGACTGCTTATTTTCAGGCTTGAATATCAATAATATTAAATACATTTATAAATATTTATAAATATATCAAATTATTGATATAGAATTATTTTTAAAGTAGAACACACCAGTTGGTCTAAGGGGAGTTGGTCTTTTGTGAATTGGCCTCGTGGGAGTTGGTCTACAGGGAATTGGTCTAGTGGGAATGAACCCTGTAGTGGAGGTATAATTGTCTTTCAGCAATAACCCTTGTTTAGTTCAACTTGACAAGTACGAGCTATGGAAATGGGTTGCGATCCGTCGTCCATACGCCTGTCCATCCACAATTCCTCCAGCACACCCTACAAGCCGTATATCACCTGGTCAGTTTCAAATTTCATATGTGACTTTCCGAATTTCGTTGAAAAACATGGCTGCTGACAGCCATCTTGGATTTGGCATATACATTGTTAACAATTCCATTAGCACACCCAACAGGCCGCATTTCTGACCCGATCTTTTTCAGATTTGATATGAGGCATTAGTGTGATGTCTGAATGGGAGCTATCGAATTTTTCTGAATTACGTTGCAAACCATGGCCGCCAGTGGCCATCTTGATTAGGCAGATAAATTGTTAACAGTTTCATTAGCACACCCTACAAACTGCATCTCTCACCTGATCTTTTTCAGATTTCATGTGTACCTTTGGTGTGATATCTTTTCTGTAGAAACTTGAGTGGGTGAGTTGGCATTACTAGAACTTGCCATTTAGTTCAGTCCCTTCTTGGTGAAGTGGAGCTGCAGTGTCATTGACACTTCCATTAATGCATGGCAGGCCTACATAAAAATATCGTCACGGCAAGAAATGATCCAGTGTTAATTTATTTCTTTGAGTTGGTTATTTATTTATCATTTAATTACCGTTATCAAAAGAGTCGCCTCTGCATGTGTAATAACAGTGCTGGTAAACATTTTCTTTTTGAACCAAATCAGTGATTGCACGTGCGGTTTCTACCTTCAATACAGATCTGTATTTTGTCTAGACATTTTTTACTTATTTATGTACCAATAAGAGTAAAATTCTCGCCCTCTGATTGGATAAGAGCTGGCGTAGTTTCTTTTATGTTTACGGCTCGGGTAGCAAATGTTACCATCTGACGTCACCACGCGAAATATTTGAAATGACGTCGCCTGCCGTTTCGTAATTGCTTCATCCACGGAGTGACTAGCAAGCCGCTTCATTTTTCTGGATTTTTCGCGCGTGCAGGAGACGGTGTTCCGGATAAAGTGTTGTTCAACTTACAAACCTATTTACGATTTGAACTAAGATGGACTGAGTTTATCTGGTTTATTGGTTATTTATCCAGTGCGGTCGTGGGGAGCACGAGAGGTTTATTTACTAAACCTGTGATCGTTAAAAGTTGCCTTGACAAGGCAACTTTTAACGACCACAAGTTTAGTAAATAAGCCTCTCGTGTTTCACGATGTAGATTTTGGGCTTTGGGTAGCGTCTTATTGGAACATATACGTTATTGTGATGAGTTGACGGTAACATGGTCTAGGGTTTGCAGCTAGGAGTTTTTGTCTCGGTTGTAACTTAAATTATAAGAATGGTCAACAGATTTGTATACAAATGCCAAAGATAATTAGAATAGTTTTGGGTGAGGGTTCTGGTAAGCGCTAGAAAATACCCTTAAGAGTAACCCTTTACCCAGCGTATTGGCCAAACCCGGCCAGCATTATTCATAAAAAATCACCATTCAGTTATTATTATTACTTTGTCTCAAAAACATAGCTTACGACCCTTCATTGGGACGAGCTCATTGAGTCCATCTGTGTTTTTAACACAAAAAAAATGAAATAAAAAAAAATTAGTTAGGCCTAAAAAAAATAAAAATCTGTTTCTCAGGCCCTCCCGAATGGTCCTTTTGGCTGCCGCATGCTCTCTTTTTATAACCAATTTAAACTTAAAAAAAAATTAAAATTAAATGGTTTCTGTCTGATATTTTACTCAAGTTAAAAGAATTGATGAATTTGTCCCTTGAGTGCAAGAAGGCTTTGCAATGCTTTAGCATTGCAAAGCCTTCTTGCACTCAAGGGATGAAATACACCACCACCCATGCTATTCTGTAGATTATGAGGCCTAAAACTTGAACCAAGAACATGAAGTTTTGATGGCAAAGAAGTAATTACTGAAATAAAAAATAAAATAAAAAAACGCTCGCCCGCATGCAATTTCACAAATAATGGCCTGAGAAACAGAAGATCTACTTTGTGTGGCCGTATTCAAGAATTGTGTTTGCAAGTGTCGTCTGCTTTTCGTTTTAGGTAAAGGGTTAAAATGTCCTGAGCTGCTTTATCTCAGAGCTGTGATGTTGAAGTTTTAAATACACATCCTTTATATATAAATTGAGTTTTGGACTCTATCCAAAAGTGTATACTCTATCCATGAATGGATTCTTTGATATTGATTCGCTCTAGCTCGTTAGCATATACTTTCTTACGAGACTAGAGTTGATACTTGGCCTCAGAGGCGGTGCAGCCAAGGTGGGCACATGCCCCTCCACTTTTTTCCACAGATAAGTTTCGCAGTTACACAATGAGATAAAATGGGCGCAAGCAAAAGTAAATAGACAGGCATTCCTGTAACATTATTTGCAAATCCAAGCAATATTTAGCCGAAGAATCCCACTTTCGGTCACTTCGGTCCGTTTCTTCTACTTCAACCATCTTCCAACCTGAAAGCTAATTAATTGGCCTCAATTAGGGGTCATAAGTTATGTTTTTGAGACGAAAAATGAAAAAAATAATAAAAATTGAATGGTTATTTTTGTGAATAGCGCTGGCCGGTTTTGATCGTAAAGGGTTAAAGTTTTGATAGAAAATATTACCCTTGTTTCTGATCAGCAGTTGGTCTTTCATGGTTCAATTGGATCGTGAAAGTGCCTGATTTTAAAATTGAAATTCCTGAAGACTTTCAAAGTGCATAAAAATCGAAGATGTTTGGAAAAGGTTCTGGAAACTGCTTGTAAAATATTTCTTTGCTTTCTTTTGGTCACACGTGTGTTTTTTTGAGTTTCCGTTGTTTGGGAAGGAAATCTTTACACTAACTCACTTGACAAGATTTCTTGAGAATCTCTCTCTGAGAGCTCTCTGTATGTGAAGATCAGACACGATTCAAAATAATTCCAGGTGAAGGGTCTGGAAAGTGTATGGAAATTCTTGAAAGAATCCGGGAATATTTTTTATGTCAGAAGGGTAATCGTTAACGCTGGTTATTTTTTTTAATCTTTTACGCAACATGAACAGCTTAAAACATTTACAGTGGCGTGGTGGCTCAGTGGTTCCGTCAATTGACCCCAAACGCAGGGTTCACAGTGACTATGGGTAACTGTGTTGTGTCCTTGGGCAAGGCACTTAATCCTGATAGCCCATGCGGTGGCATGCTGGCGCTGTGTACTACGGCGTACATACTGCACATCGTTGGTGCACTTGTCTTCGACCAATGCTAACCTTGCTTGTGTTGGGTTGGTATATTGTGTCTAACAGTTGCCCGCCCCTGATCGGTGGTTGTCTCCGGGTACTCCGGCTTCCTTCAGCCGTAAAACTGTCAGACACAAGGTGACCCTGGCTGTGGAATGTGTCGTAAACACGATTAATTTTTGTCTCAAAAACAATGTTAAAAAGAGAATCGTCACCTGTGTTAGGCAAAAAATAATAAAATTTGAATGACAGTTTTGGGGCTTAACATTAGATAAGGGGTTAATGTTTCTAACTGGTTGTGCTAGAAGCCAATATCAGGGCTTTAAAAAAATGAGAGTACCAGAACAAAAGCCAATGTTTCCTTGCTCAGGTTTCTTATTCAGTTAAACGCAAATAATATTTTTTATATACGTTTGTGTTATTTCAAATTATTGGAGAGTGTCCACAGGCACCCTCCAATAATTTGTAATACAATAAATTTTGATTAACATGTACAGTCCACCAAAAATAATTTAGCCCTCAACCAGTTCAGTAATGTCAGGCCTACAAAGACTTCTTTCTCTCATAATCATTTTTTTTTGCACAATATACTTTATGGTCAGATCTACAAATGTTTTAGAATGGAACGCTATAGCTCAGTGGGTAGACGTGCAGGCTGCAAGATTCTCGGTCCGAATCCCACCTGTCGCAACCGCGTTCTGCCCACGTGAGGGCGGGGGGGGGGGGGGGGGGCACGGTGGCATTGTGTACTAAGGTGTACTGCACGTCGAAGGTGCACCTGTCTTCAACCAATGCTAACCCTGTTTGTGAGGAGTTAGTATGTCGCGGGGAAGCTGACAGTTGCTCGGTTGTTCTCTCCGGAAACTCCGGCTTCCTCCACCCGTAAAACTGTCGTGGTCATAATTAGCCTTTGTGCAAAAATATGCGACCTTAAACACAAATAAATAATATTAAAATCTGCGGGAGTAGGAGGGTTATAAGTCGGGTAGATCCCCCAAAATAATTAAAATGAATAAAATAAAAATAAAATGCTTTCATGTCTATTTTTACGTCACATGTTGAAGTAGACTTAAAAACATAAAAGAACCCTCTTCCATGTGTATATAAACCTCAGAGAGAAAATATATAATTAAAAATCAATAAAAATCCCTCCTGCGTGTATTTTTGAAAAAAAAAAAAACTTGAAAGGCAATCCACTTTGTTATTGCCCCAAGTACGTTGCGATATTCTTTGAGATACAATGTATTAATAATAGTTTTTTCAAGGCAATTAATTTACCGGTACTTCAGTACTTCTCGATCAATTGTTTCTCGCTCCGAAGGCGCGCAGTGACTCTGTGACGCAAGCCCCTTTCGACCTTCTATAACAGTTTAATAAATTTCTGCACCAAGTCTGAGCGTGTTAAAGGAGGAAATTGTCCGGGGTTCAGTGTCGCTTGTTGATTTTAGTCGCAACCTTTTATGGAAGTATGGGTTGCGGAACTTGGCTGCTTCTAGGCCGTGTTCTGGTTTGTTTACGAGCCAGTCATAGTTTCCTTCGTGCCATCCCTTTTGTGTTTTGAGGTAGGTTAAGAAATTTTCCGTAGTCCCGTTGAAATCCAATTTGAGTTCGCCGAAGCGCTCAATGGCAAGTTCATCTAGGCCTTCAGTGTAAGTTTCCAGGGTCATGTACTCTACTTTTGCAGCTTTGTAGTCGGAGTCCAAGGTTGAATTAGATTTGTGGTCCGGTCGGCGGGGGTTGATGGAGAATTCAGGCACAGAGTGGGCGATGTTCATCTCCCCCGCCCCCTCTTCCTGTATTTTCTTCCCTCTGACCTCTTCGGTGTAGAGGTACGGTTTGGGGTCGGCGATGCAGGTTTTGGAGGCGAGTCGACAGTTGTCGCCCTCTCCTTATCCTGTTTCCCAGCGTCAGCCCTTTTCCTTTCGAGCCACGCCTCCATTCGCCTGGCGTTTGGTGGAAGATGACTTGTTCTTCTTTTACATCTTCTCGACGGTGTTTTAACGGTTTCGGGGGTAGTCGACGACTTCTTTCCCTTCCTCTGGTGTGGACCAGCGCGAAAGGTGCTACCACTCCCAGAGGTGGGACTCTGCAGGTACATGACGGTGAGCTGAATGCTGTCACCATCAAAATGGACATCCCAGTTGAGTGAAGCAGCATTCAGGACCTTCAAAGTTTCCTTGATCTGAGGTGTGAGGAAATCTATCACAAGCTGGTAATCAATCAGTCTTCACGCTTTGGAATCAAAGCTTCAGAATTTGTCTAAAAAATGGTTTCGGTGCGCGGGGACGTTGTGGGATGTTTCCACCCCTTTCGACCCTGTTCGAGGTGTTCTTGTATTGTCTGACACAGCATATCGGGTTATTGACTTCAGGCAAGTATAGTTTGCCACTTAACTTTACTAGTAGGGGCCGTCATAAGCAAGTATTGTCTGCTTTTAGCCTTGTGTTAGGCGTTTGAAGAGAGAATGCAAGTGGGGATGATCACAATGATGAAGTTTGTGTTCATTAAGGCGAATGTCAGCAAAAAGGCAAAAAGAAGCAGAGCCATTCCCATTTGTGTATAAAAACAGCCCCTCGCGTGGTTCCAACTACCCGAACTTCCCGTGACCGGGGGCAGACATGCTATTTAGTACTTGGGAATTGTTTTATATAGGGTAACGGTCGATCACACCACAATCGATTCGCACCAACTCTGAAGTTGATTCGCACCTTCCAGCGGTCGATTTTCATCAACCCTTTCGCACCATTAGCTTGGTCGATTCACGCCAACTAGGAAGACTTTATATTATAAAATTATAAGGGGAATATACCAATAATGACATCAGCTTTGAAGAAAATGTAGATTGATATGATCGTATTAACCTCCATAGTCTTGTATCGGCGAGAACAAAAAAAAACAAAAAAACTTGCAATGATTATGATTTTCGATGTGTTGATGTCAAAACAAACCTAAATCCACTTGATTTACCGGCAATACAACAGTGACTCTGATAAAAATTCTGATTGATGTAAACTGACAATTACAATGTATTGATAATAATCCCATTTGACCAGAGAAACGTAGTATCTCAATATAGATAGATAGATAGATAGATATTTATTCGTTCAGTAGCATACAGGAAGTACAATGATTGCAATCACACAGTTCAATTGACATAACATGCTGTATACAACTGGGACATGACATAGCCAGATTGGCTGTCTTCTTGTCATCTCCCCAATGAATGTATTGCAACACTATTTACGGGCCCAGGCTGTCGACGTTCATATGAAAATCCGCTTCGGTTTTAGAGAATTTGCTATGTAAGGGTTGTGCTAGACTTGGCAGTTAAAGTTCTTTCCTGGGGATGACTTTCTGCATGGGGCCTTCTGACTGTGTGCTGCATATGCAGCGACCTAAATTGGGTAGTTCGAGTAAGGGAGTTATACAAATTTGCTTCGATCCATTATTCATCTTGAGTGCGGCCCACAGCTAGAAGACATCCCCAGGCGAGGTCATTTAACGCGGACAGGATGGATAGAGCTACTTTGGTGACTGGATGTCTTTTCGTCTAGTCATTTAATCTGTTCACGTATAGGCAAAGTAAAGCAGGAGGACGTGTTATGACGGTGTCTAACTTGGCAACAGCACACCCCCTCTCAATCCAGGGGAGGGGTGAGAATGGGTCGTACTACCGCTGACGTGATCACCGTCGCCACGGTGTCTTATATAATGCAATCTGGACAATAAGCATTGTTACATCCAATATTGTCTGAATGAAGTGCTAGAAGCACAGACAACAGCTTCTTTTTAAACACGTTTCTATTGTTCGCCGTACGTAGGTCTCTATCTAGAGCATTCCAAATTTTGGGATACAGGTTACTGGGAAGGTGGTCCAGGGCTTTTACCCTTGTTCGGGTTATTTGGAGAAGATCACATTGTCTAGTGGTTCTGACAGGCATACTAGCTACTCTGAAGAAGTTATCAAATGACTGGGATAGATTGTTATTTTTCCAATCAATGACGAAGAGGGATGCGTGGAGTTTATACCGGTCGGTTACCTAGAGTTTTTTGTCCCTTTTGAAGAGTGGGCGTTATACTTTTTGTCATTAATTACGCGTAGCTCACGTTTTTGAAGAGTAAGAATTTTACTGATAGATATCGAATTTTCCCATGCTTGTATTCCATATACTAAGTGACTATGTATCAGAGCGAAGTATAGTGTTCTCATAGCTTCGTGAGGAAGGATTGCCTTTACCATGTTAAGGGCAAATTTTGCGCGTGCAATCTTGGAACAAAGTTGAGCTATGTGGACGTTATATGATAGACAAGAAATTTCAGTAATTTTTCAGCTTCGATTGGTCCAACCTTATTTATTGTTTGGTTGTTGACGAAAATATTATTGTGAGAGAGCGCTTGCTTACGGGATGGATTAAACACAATATATTTAGTTTTACTTGCATTTAGTGCCAATCTATTCACAGAACATCATTCAGAGATAGTTTCTAGCTCATTATGCACAATGATTGTCACTGTCAGATCCTGAAGTGTGTACGTTGGTATGATCGGCAAAAGATAAAGGGTTTAATGCTGTCGAATTGCAAAGGTCATTTACATATAATAGAAATAACAACACATTAGGTCCTAATATTAAACCCTATGGAACACCACAGGTTACTTCAGCTAAATCAGATGTGCCTTTACCATACCCAACAAATTGGTGTCTATTTGATAGGTTACTTTTTAACCAATTCTTGAAGATGCCCCTAATTTCATGCCATTCTAGTTTCTTCAATAGGATATCATGGTTTATTGTGCCAAACGCCTAAGATAAGATATAAGGATCCAATAAGATAAGTCCAAAAATACCGCCAATGTTATGTCTTTACCTTGCTTGTTATTTGCATCGGCAATGTACTTTAGGGGATGTAGGGTAGGGTGAACAGTTGAGTGATTTTATCTAAACCCATATTGACTGCTACACAGAATTTCAAAGCGATCGAGGAAGCTTATCAGCCTAATGGACATGAGTTTTTCTAGAACCTTTGGAAACTTAGGAAGGATACTGATAGGCCTTTAATTAGAAAAATTATGCACATCTCCCGATTTGAAAATAGGGATGACCTTTGCAATTTTCATTTTTTCTGGCACTACTCCTTGGGCAAAGGAGTTATTGATATGTGAGAGGGGGTACTACAATTTGATTGATTGATTGCTTGATGAGAGTTGTGATATCATAACTGTCTTTGCTTAATTTCGATTTCATTGACTGCACCACGTTAACAATTTCGGCTGGGTTGTTGGCGTCATGATAACGTTTTTCTCGAAAATCCCTATTCATGTAATCCCAGAAAGGCGTATTTGACCTAGGTAGTAACTCACTTGTTTGTTTCCCAATGTTCGCAAAAAACCTGTTGAATCCGGTGGCAATTTGGTTCGGATCAGTTATTTCGCTTTCACCTTGCTTAACCCTTTACCTAACGTAACGGCCAAAACCGACCAGCGTTATTCTCAAAAATTGCCAATTAATTTTCATTATTTTTTTCATTTTTTGTCTCTAAAACATAGGTTATGACTCCTCATTGGAACGAGCTCGTCGAGCTCGTTCCAATGAGGGGTCATAACCTATGTTTTGAGACAAAAAATGAAAATATAGTTATTCAATAATTTTTTTTGCAAGTGTCGTCTGCTTTTCGTGTTAGATAAAGGGTTAAAAAAGGAGAGCAGTTTGGCTTCTCGTTTTGCATTGTTTATGCTATCGTTCAATATTTGCCATGTTTTACGCATGCCATGTTTATTTTGAGCTAGAATGTTCTTATAATACATGGTCGTACATTGTTTTTTTCACTCTGTTGAATATTCTACAGTAATTTTGTTGCTTTGAATATTGCGGTCACTAGGACACTTTAGTTTTTTCAGATAGAATTTTCGTTTATTTAATGACGAGATCAAGAGGCCTTTCGACATCCAAGGTTGTTTTCTTATAGTATTTGTCTTTGCCAGTGTCTGGGATGGAGAAAAGGCAGTTTCAAAGACATTTAGATAAATATCAATAATTACATTGTTAATGTAGTTATACGCTTTGCGTCCAAATACTCAATTCCCATTGGTCAGCTGGATGAAAACGTCATGACCAAATGTAATTCATTTTCCAATGAATACATTTGGTCGAACTTTGACCCGCATTTACGGTAGAGAACAGTTGACAGAATGTAATTCGAGCGGTGTTTGGGCGGGTTTTTAACTTTTAGCGCCTCTCGCAGTGATCAACTCCGTTCCTGTTTCTTTGGTGACATTTCCCAGCTGTGGCATAAAGCCCGTTACTAAAATACTCGTTTCCTTTTCTAAAGTTGTGAAAATTAAAAATCACAGTTGTGCGCTCTGTCTTTTCTGTGAGGGTGGTTTTTCGCCTCGTTCGTTCGTACATGTTTTATTTCGTCTTTCTGCTTTGTTGTTTGGTAAAAAGTAGTTTAAATAGTTACGGAATGTAATTATAAGAATTGAATGCAATTTTTATAATCTTTATTGGAGTATGAACGTGTGGGAATGGGTACAAATTATGTATGAATCCTTCGGGATTCATACATAATTTGTACCCGCTCCCACACGTTCATACTCCAATAAAGATTATAAAAATTGCATTCAGTTGTTAAATGAATGCATTATAAGCCAGGTTTGGGCAATCTAGTTTCATTACAGGGGAGAAGTGACACTGGGATAGAAGTAAGTTAAAGTGGGCAACACTTTCTTTGTTTACTTTTTGCGTTTGAACATAACAGGTCGACCTGTACTTTCCTTGGTATCAGTTTTAAAATAGAATGTGCCAAAATGATCAGATATATCAGTTACTACTTACTATTCCTGCGTCTGAGTTTGTTGAGATATTATTTGAAAATATGTGGTCGATAAGAGTAGCAGAATAGAGAGTTACTCTTGTGGGCTTGGTTATTAGAGGTAGGAATTCAGACATGTATGTATATAAAGTTGAAAAATTTCAATTTTTTTTATTTTTTCGGGGAGGGGGAAGAGAAATTCGGAGCAGTACATTGTTTCATTCTTTGGATTTCGCTTGTGAGAGTTTTTGACTTTCTTTCAGGTTAGGCGAACATAAACTGCAAGGTGTGGTCACGGGAGTTGCGAGATGGGTTGGTTTTCTTCCAGTCGGGACAATTTTGTTTGTATTAGAGTCTTGGGTATCGACCCGCCCTTGCTAGTAATAATGTTGGCTCCTTCCTTACGAGACTGAATTGATACATGAACTTGCGTCGCAAGCACACTCGGTCATACAAATGGAGCTCTGTCATATTTGATTCGGCCGGTAGGAGGCCCAGTATGACAAATTCGGAAAGCGGTGCGTGATAATTACATAAGTTGGAAAGCCCATGATTCACGATCACTACATGTTTATTTTATTTATTCAGGAATAAATTTATGGGTTTTTTTTAAAACCTTTTACCCAACGTAACGGCCAAAACCGGTCAGCGCTATTCACAAAAATCGCCAGTTAATTCTCAATATTTTTTTTCATTTTTTGTCTCAAAAACATAGGTTATGACTCCTCTTTGGAACGAGTTCGTTCCAAAGAGGGGTCATAGTCTATGTTTTTGAGACTAAAAATGAGTTATTCAAGAATTTTGTTTGCATGTGCCATCTGCTTTTCATATTTGGTAAAGGGTTAAAGTATAATGCAGACATATCTTTCAACTGCATCATCAAGGCATGCCTTCTATGAAGGAATGCCATGATGCTGCAAACGGAATATTGCATCAGTGAAGAGGGTTCCCTAGTCAGTTGTTTGGAGGGGTCAAACATATTTGGAAAACCGTTGTGAGGGAGTGGAGGTCTACCATCTTCTTAACTACCCCCCCCCCCCCTCACACACACACACATACACACTTCTCTTGAAACAGCCGGAGCGCCCTAGTGAGTGAGGACTAGGTCTCCCATCTCCAAGAAATGTTTGCAAAATTCAGTGCTCTTAGAAGCGAACCTGGGGCATTTATATGGAGACCATTTTAGGGCTGTATATGTTATGTGAAAGTTGCATTGGGTCATCGTTTTGGGGGGCAGCGAAAATTTTAGGGCAGAAGGCAGCCCCCCTCCCCGTGGTTACGCTACTGACATCAGTCGGGACCTGAG